>JAMXBD010000990.1:0-536429 GCA_024138025.1 Combretum micranthum | reverse complement strand
TCCGAGTTAATTTTCATACTATTCGATAGGTGCACTGCCTGATGTGGAATTGAAATAATAGGATTATAAATTTAAACTTTGTGAGCAACCACACACCACCTAGCATGCTTACCTAAACCATGTGAGGATTATAGTAGGGTGGGTGATGACCCCGTCCGACGAAAAGCATGTATGGTTGAATTTTTTTGTTTCGCGCATTGTTACTTTATAGGGACTTATATGTACTTTAACACTAATTATTACTTTTTTGATTGAGCAAAATAGATCATGATTTCTTTGATTAGATCGTGTAGGATGCTCAAGCACACCCCTAGCAGTATGCTATTGAAGTTTTCATGTCGACTTGGGTTTTTGTTTTCCATGTCCACACATGATCATTGTACTAATATTTGTACTTATTTCTATAGGAGGATCATTTACTACAATGATCAGTCAGCCTAACTGACACAGTAAGGGTAGGAGAATGAGTTGGGATTGGGGAAGGATATCCAAGTAGACCTTCCTGATGTGACTGATCAGGTGAATCCTAATGACTTGGTGTTTATGGATGTTGAGCAAGAGCAGATTACCTAAGCCATCGAGTAGAAGGAGGTTGATATCATGGTATAGAAGAGGTACTGAAGCATGTACAAGAGGATCATGGTGAAGGAGGAGTTCAGGAGGACTAGCCATAAGCCGACCCTTATCATGCTAAAGGGATATATATAGGCCTCATGTGCTTATACCCGATGATGGCCAAGTTGGAGTTCCTGGTCCACCATAGGGCATCGATGAAGTTGTTTGTTTGTTCCGGTTGTTGGCGATAAAGCATAGTGAACATTTCCAGAGGCTTATGACTATGGCATTATCTAGAGGGTTATGTTAAATTTATTTTCTATGCAACACATCCTTATGTCAATCATGTAAACTATACTATTCACTAACACATATACCTTGTCATCAATGTGTAACAAAGGTTTGAATTGCCAGAGAATTAGCAATACGTGCCAAAGTGGTGGATCATACTAAACTTTATGGTGAACAAATTATATAACCAAAATCGTTGTAGGTTGAAGCGGCATGTCAAGAGTAAGGGGGAAGAGACATAGCTTCTAGCAAGCAATCACCGAGTTATGACCACTGGGTGGAGGAGTGAAGGGAGTTCATCCATTTCTTAGAGACAAATCAAAGTTACCTGGTATGTATGTTTTTAAAACATTGGAGATATGAGTCTAGTTGTAACAATCCACCTAATCAGTTAGTTCCTTTTTTTTTTTTTTGCAACATCGATTTAGGGTAAACACATGTAACAAGAAGAAGTAGAAATTGATGCATAGACAAGGGGGGATGAAGCCTATGCTGTATGATGCTACAATAAAGGTAAGTGACAACTTCCATTTTTATTGCATTTCACGATACCCATTTGTTGTGTGAATTTATGTTTTACATTTATTATTATTTTCCTGTATCTTGTAATTTGGAAAAACATGCCTGTTGAGAACTACTGGTACACACATGTAAAGAAGAATAACAGGTAGATGACTGATCAATGGGATTTGGAGGCATTGAAGCATTATTACGTGAGAATATTTGAACTTTAACTCTATGGTATTACACCATATCCATCTTTTCATAGTACCAATAACACTATCATTTCGTTGTTCCAAGCAAGTAATTATGAAGCATAAGAGGGTGGAAGAGGACGTACATGCCATTGTGATAGGTTAAGCACTTTTGAGTAAAGGTAGGCATATGGGCCTGGCTAGTTGGCTTATGGGTTAAATGGGTTGGGCCATTTTTGACTGCTTATAAACGAGTCAAAACTTCTAGGCCTAAGCGTGGGCCAAAATAAATACTTATTTTTTATTTTAAATTTGTATTTTTGATGTTAGTTTATGTGAAAATTAAAATATTTATATATTTTAGGGTTTTAATATATTAAAGATTAATTTATTGCTATTTTAATTACTTATATATAAAAACAAGTTTTAAAATGATTTATTAGATACCATATTGCGTTTAAATCAATAAATATATACTTAAAAAATATTATAATGCTTGTGATATATGTATCAATCTATTTGATCATTAATATGTTATTATATTATTCTTATTCTTAAACTTTTCCTCTTTTTTTTTTCTTCTTTTTAATGCTTTGGCCCATAAGTTAAATGGGCTGACCCAATTGAACCTGCTTTTAAATGAGCTGAAAAATTAGTTGCAACCTTTTTTAAAACATGTAAATGGGCTAGCTCATGAGCCATGACCTGTATGCCCAACTCTACTTATGAGTGATGAGGATATTATGGAGGAGGTATGTGGCTATGGATCCGACTATTGTTGTGGCATGGGATATGGTGTACTGATAGATTAGTATAGGTATGCTTACTACGAGCAACTGTCATGCCCCAAGGGGTACCTTAAATTAAACAGTCCGCCACACTTAATATTAAAGCTTAAGTATGACAACCTTAGCCATTCCCCAAAAGCTTTGATATTAAGTGTAAGGCGTGCTTTCACAATTTTAGAGGATCATACATGGAACTATGAAGCTTAAGAAGATATAATAACATATTAAGAAAAGAGGATTCATAATATTCTTTTATTCATAACGATGTTCTTACAAAACTTAGGGACATTTTCCTTATTCACAAATCTATTACAGGAGTATTTCTACATCTTATCTACTAAACTTTTTTTTAGAAGATTCCTTAACCCAAAAAGAAGGTACTTAGCTGCAAGGTCCTCGTGGCCTCAACCACAAATAAGAGAACTGCAAAAGATATCTATAGGGCTATAAGCTAATAGGCTTAGTGAGAACTATTTCCATAAATAACTTCTTGTAACAAATTTTCAAACAAGTTTTTTAATCAAACAAATGGAATGCAACATACACGTGGGCAAACAAAGCATATAGTTTTCTGGGAACTATATGTTGAATGGATTTGCGCCCTCCATTCGGAGTTTGGTGATACGTAACCTCAAAACAAGTAGTTTTAGTTAAAAAGATTTATGCTTTCGACCAATATCACCAAGCATATGAAGTCCACTTGAATTGAGCCTTGCTTTCGAATATTCCGCCAAGCATTCCCTTAATGTTGCCAAGCAATCGCTTTCGGTCACTCCGCCAAGTGTTGCTTTCGACCCGAGTTACAATCCTTCTCACCCAAGAATAATAACTCAATGCAATGTGACTCACTTCATGGTACGCATGAACTCATTTATCTTTGATGTCATAACATTATTATTATCAGGTTTAAGGTGATCAAAGAATTTCATACAAATCAAGTGTTATACTAAAACAAACATTAAATCAATTCCGGCCTTAATATTCTTAAGATTCTTTCAAAGAATTATCTTTACAAACATATCCATTTGTCTTTTCTTAATTCTAATGCAACTAAATTACAAGCACTAACAAGTAAAGCATTTTAAGGAAATAAACTCACGATGCCATGACGACGATTTCTCTAGCGGATGAGTCGCTCACATACTCCACTTAATCGAAATAGTCTTCGGGATATAGGTATTCTTCCTTGGAATCACCTAGCCAAAGAAATACCAAAGATGAACATTTCTTGATGATTTCTTGAATTTTGACAAAATAATGTCATGAGAACGTTAAAGTTCATATAAAGGAGAATTCCAATTTAAAATAGCCATAACTTGGTCATTTTAACTCGGAATTGCGCATATAATATATCGATTTCTACCTACTCGAAAAGATCTACCTATTTCTAAAACTATTTTCAACAAACAAGATCATATAGACTCCGAAACAGTGGCGACAAAATTCACCACGAATTTTCCAACTCAAAATAATTTTGGTTCAAATGTTAAATCATTCAAAATTTGTTTGATAAATACTTAGTTATCTATATAGTTGAAAAATTCTCTTTTTATAGTTACTTAGCTCATATTTATTCATGCTCAAGTGTTTGTTGTCCATTCATGTTTCTTAAGTAAAACAATGTCAAATTAAAAGTTTAGAGAACTATAGTTTACAAGAAATTTATTTTTGTAGATCTTTTTGTTTTTCAAAGAATCACTTTATGTTTGACTTAATATTTTTCCTAGATGACCTTTTTCGAAAAGTAATTTTCTTCTTTCCTAAATTCTCTACATTAGTGTTATTTTTCCTATTTATTTTCAATACAATTTTTCTTTGTCCATTTGTTTGAAAAGATCTTTAATTGAAAATTTCTCATCTTTTCCTCATGTTATGTTTTTCATAGAAATCATTTTTGTACCAAAAATCATTTTCTTTTGAAAAACAAAGTGGGATAATAAATGATTTAAAAAGCTTTTCATAACAAAAGTAGTTTCTAAAATTGTAGTGGGTTCTTTTAGTAACTTGGAAAGAAATGACTTTATTTTGTTAAACCATAGATTTTATATTTCATATAAATTTATTCCTATGTGATAAAACCTTCTTTTTATCAATTATTTTAGAGCTTGAAAAATTTAGACAACAATCTTAATGAACATGATTTATGAGAATTAATAGCGAGCAATAACATAAATAATAAATAAAGCCAAGTATTGGGAGTCTTAGCTTCTTCAAGGCTCCTGGGACTAAGAATAGACTAGTCCCAAAAGAAAAATAAAATGAAAGAAAGAAAGAAAAATTTGTTTTGACTTGATGAGGACAAGTCTAAGATTAGAGACTGGTCTTAAAAAAACAAGGAATAAATGAATTGCAATGGAATAAATAAATAAATTGCATTGCATGAAAATAAATAAATTGCAAGTGAGCTTATATGCTCTAAAGAATATGTATATATATATATATATAATAATACTTAGATATAATAACAATAGTAAGAACAATATAAACATAAATGGAGTTTTATGAACAAGAATAATACATGAACATAGTGTAACTTCCATAACACTTAGTCTTTAGAAACTCACACTATGGTCATGTAAAGTTACATGACATGAGGAGAAGAAAATAATAAGAAAAGTTTACCTAAAGAAGGCTTTGGTAGTGTTATGTGGTTATGGATTTTGTTGTAGGTAGAAAGTGGTTTTGTGATTATTTTGAGAGAGTTTTGGGAGGATATTTGGAGAGAGTTTTGAGAGGAGAATTTGAAAGGGCTTTTGTAGAGAATTTGTAAGTAGTAAATGTGTGAAAGAAGTGAAAGAGGAGAGGGTATTTATAGGAAAATGTGGAGTGATTTTTGAGTGATTTAAATAAAAGAAAATTGAAACAAAATTGAAAAGAGAGAGAGAGGGGGAACGCTGACCATAGTGTAGGAGGGAGAGTGAGTGTGTTTTGTTTTGTATTTTTGTTGATTAAATGAAGTAATAAGTAAGGTTGAGCTGAAATAAAGTTATGGGAAAGGTAAAAAGTAAAGGTTATAGGTTATGGTGTTTGTAAGAGTAGGTATAAGAAAAAGTAGAGATAAAAGAATAGTGTAGAATAGTGTAATGTAAAGTATATATGACTAATAAAGTACCGGTAGTAAGAAAATATATGTATAATTGCGATATCTGTTATTTTTACTTGTCGAAAAATTATAAAACTGATATTTTTGAAAACCTTATATTTTTACGAGTTTAACGGTATATTTGGAATATTTTTACTATTCCGAGCCCTGGGACACATTTTTCAAGAACTGTGTCCAATTGGGTTCAAGATGATTTGCGGTTTTATTAATCTGATCTTTTTAAGCTTTCTTAGGTAATTATGCACTATTTTACATTCTAAACTCTTACTTACTTTCTCCGAGTTGCTTATTTGGGATTGCTGGACTTAAGCTATTATGTCTAACTAGAGTTTTGTTGACTTTAGAGTTCCGGTTGACTTACAGATTATGGTTTTAGGCTAAATCAATTCCAAAAATTTGGAGGTTTACAGCAGCCTTGAGATGAGTCTATTGTGCACTTAGAGTGGGATATAGATGCAATGCAGTGTCAGATGAATGAGATGTAGCAGCTGTTTAATATACTGATGAGCTACATCCAACCTCATCAAATGCCATCCTATGGGCAGTTCCTTCGTACCCTTAGTTTATACTGCCTATGGATAGCTTTGCTAGTAGCTTTGATATGAGATAAACGAATTTCACTCTAGCATAGTTTACATTAGTAGCACTACATCCACAATCATATTAAGGATTGTACAACGTGCGAATAAGCTATCCAATTGCATGCGAACATCGTTAGATCCATCAACTGGATACCCACCAGCTTTGCACAATTTTGTACCATGGGCAGGAGGGACATCTTTTGATCAATATTCATCATAGCTGCCCCTCTTCAACTCATACCTATTCCGAGGCATAGCTCCACTACCCTACTTTAGTTTGTCTCAGTTTCCTCCTCTATGATCCCATCATTAGTACCTAGCTTAGATGTTTTAGTTATTATTTGACATGACCTGTCACATCTTCATCCACAACATCTTAGATGACTTTGTTGACCAGATTGGCTCGTGACTGACAACATTAGTCTCAAATACACTAGGCATGTTAAGGTTTCCTTTTCTCTATTTCTTGTAAACCCTTGAAATTTTGATTAATTTTAAGCTTAATCTTAGAATTAAAAGTCAACCAGGAACCCTAAAGATCAATAAAAGACTAGAACAAACCCTAAAATTTAGATCCGACATTCCCGTATTCTTTAGCCCTAGAAAATGGAGTTGAAATAATTAGTGATAATAGTTCCTAATTATATAAGGAAGCGTAAAAATATCATATTCGCGAATTTTGAGTGTCTTTCGGACCCGATCAGGATCAGCTCTCAAAAAGCGTGTCCTGAGGCTTGGAATAGTAAAAATATTCCTATAATACTATTAGGACTGAATTAATACAAGGATTTCAAAAATATCAGTTTTGTAATTTTTCAGTAACTAAAAATTATAGATATTGCATTTGTAGGCATATTTTCTTTACTACCAGTTTATTATTAGTCTTGTTTACTATTCATTGTCTTATACTACAAGTCATTATTATTCATCTATTTATACTTTACCTTACAACCTATTCTTATTACGTGTACACCTATTTTCTACTTTTTTCATTTCCAATACACCTTCACATCAACCATGCTTCACATCTTTATTACTTTTCATTACAAAACAACAAAAATAACTCACACTCTCTCTTCTCTTACTAGTAGCCAGTGTCCCTTCTCTCTTCCTCCATCAATTTATTTTTCTTTTTCAATTTATTTTATTATATCTAATTTCCTCTATCTTCAACTATAAATACCCCCTCTCCCTCCACCTCTTTCACACCATCTCTACACATAACAAAACTCTCTCAAATTCACTCTACAACTCTCTCCACAAAATTTTCCTCTACCAAAACTCTCTTTCACCAAATACACACAAATCCTCCTCTATACACAAACCATCTACCATTTCTCACTAACCACATAACCATACATTCGCTATCTTCTTCCTATACCGTAAACACTTTAAATAAAAATCCTATTCCTATTTTATTTACTCATGTCATGTAACTAGTATGACCATGGTGTTGTTTTGAAACCTATATGAGTAGTAAAAATAACAGCATGTTCATGTTTTGTTCTTATACATGAAATTCCAATTTTACTATGTTGTTATTATGCTTATATATATGTTGATTATTAATGATATTATTGTTGTTTTTATGCTCTAATCTAACTCCATATATATTATTAAGTATATGTATATCTATATATTTTTAGAGCCTAATGCTTACTAACTATCTCTAACTTACTATTATTATTGCTTTTTCTTTTTCTCTTTTTAGGACTAGTCTATTCTTAATTATGAGTTGTCTTGATGAAGTTAAGGCTCCCAATACTTGATCAGGTCATCTTGATGAAGCTAAGGTTCCCAATAATTGATATATTAACTTACTTATTATATCTTTCTCATATTTTCATATCCATGATCATGCATGAGTATATTTATGTTGTCTCACAAGGTTTTCTTAAATAAAAAGAGAAAAGGAGACTTCTTTCCAAAGTAAACTTTTGTCATGTGAGAAATGAATTTTCCCATAATGACTTAGGAATTTATCTTAGCAAATCTTTTCCAAAAATCTAGAGGAGTTCATCATAAATTTTTAGTAACCAAAGAGCATGAGAATTTTTAGATGATACATAAAATAGATATATCATACAAACACTTCACAAAACAATAAAGTGAAAAAGTTTTCTTTAAAATTAAAATTTCAAATCCTTGACGCTTTACTAAACTTTTTTAAGGAAGTTTCACCAATACTCTAGAATATCAAGGAATAGACTAGTTTGACAAATTACCAAGAATGTTCTTTTATAGAAATAAAATGTTCTTAAGAAATAAAATTAGTAAACAACTTAGGAAATCACTTTTAATTAAATGAAATAAACTTTAGGAAAAGTTAAGAAAATGTAAAGTTTGATAAATTTTAACTACTCTCAAATAGTATTTAGAAACTATCCTCTCAACCCCTAAAAATTAAGTTATAAGAAACTTAGAAAGACAAAAATCATTTTTAGAGAAATTTGTAAGACTAAGGAACATAATTAAAAGTAGAAAATAATCACCTAAAATTATTTAAGAAATTTTTCTAACAAGCTAAGTGGAAATTTTCAAAGTTTTGCTTTTCCAATTTCTAGAAAACATTGCTTTTATAAAACCATTATGAGACAACTTTATTAAATTCATACATATAATATAAGTCAATATATATATATATATATATTCTAAAGGTTTTTCGAACTATAATAATAGTTATATTGTGGTACAAGTATTTTTGGATAAAGAAAAGTTTGCAAATTTAAGTTTTGAAAACTAGAATTTTCGTGGTAAATCTGTACCCTATGGTTTCGGGACCCAAACGACTTTTTATGATAAAAATAACCTTTGAAATGGATAGATATTTTTGAATAGGTAGAAATCGATATATTATATGCCAAATTTTGCGTTAAAATGAGTAAGTTATGACTATTTTAAGTTAGAATTTCCATCTATACGAATTTTACCGCAACTAGAAAATAGAATTAGAAGCTTTGACTAGAAATTCCATGGAATACTCATTTTGGGTATTCCTTTGTTTAGGAACCGAGGAGGAGGACATGTACTATCCCGAGGACTTTTTCGACTAAGACAGTATCATCATGGCCGAGTGAGTTTACTTCCCTTATTTTTTATGCTTATGTTTGTGCTTGTAATTTAGTTACACTAGATTTAAGAAAAGATAAAATTGAAGATGCATGTGTTTGTAACACGTTGAAAGAATAGTTAGAATATTGAGCCACAATTTGTTTATAATAAATTGTATGTTTATTAGCATGTTGAAGTGTCTGAAATTGGTTGGTCACTTGCAAGAAACTGAAATTTAATGGCTAGGCTCTAAATAAAAATTGATGTATGCACTTCATGAGTTGAGTCACATTGCATTCGCTATATACAATTGGTGGGACAAGTGTATGATAGTGTTGGTAGGCGTAACCGGTATATTATGTATGTGGCAAGTAGGAGCCGGTAAAAACTACATAAATTAATGCTAATAAAAGCTGGTAATAACTACATATTTTTTATGGCGAATAGGAGCTGGTAAGATCTATGAAAATGATTTTAAAGAAATGATGGCTGTAATGGGCTGGAATAACCTAACCTCAAAGGCATAATTCATTCAACATACGATTCCCGAAAAATCATATGTCTTGTATGCTCACGTGCTTATTGCATTCCATTTGCTTGTGTAATAAACTTGGTAGATATTTTGTTTTAAGTGTGAATATTAGGATTATACTCACTAAGCCCGTAAAGCTTACGATCCTATAGATATTTGTATTCACAGGAACATTTATTCTTTTACCCGAGGTCTCATCATGTTCGCATAAGTTTTCTTTTGTGAGCTTTTGAAGGAAATCTACTTGAAGGATTAGACTAGAATTCTTTTAAAATCTTTTGATACAGTATTTATGTTATTGTAAAGACTATTGGTTTTTTCAATCCTTGGAAATTTAGCGGGGTATGCCCTTAAGATTCATGTAATAAACTTTTAATTATTAATATTATGAACTATCTTTATTTTTATATTCTTGTATGTTCAATATTACTCGCTTAGACTACACTTTCCAAAAGCGTCTCCTTTCACCATGTCAGATGCCTTACATGTAATACCGAGACTTTCACGTGGTTAAGGTAGTCATTCTTAAGTCTTGATATTATATGTGGCGGATTACCATGTTTAGGGTATCATTCAGGGTGTGACAGTTTAAGTTGGCATCAAAGCAACAAGTTTAAAGGAATAAGGTAATAGGAAATGAATTTAGAAAAGAAAATGGTAGATAAGTTAAAAATTATAGACAAAAGCCTAGATCTAAATAAGTTAGACAAGCTTAGAATTTTCTAAAAAGAACTAGTGACCACCCTTATCTTTTATAGCTTACTCTTGGTGAAGTTAGAGCTAAGGCCCAACGCCTGAACATGAGGAGCGACGAGACTCTTGTAGACTATCATTTGAAAGTAAGAAGCTTATGTGAGGAATTTGCCCTAGTAGGACGGCCTAAGTCCACTCGAGAAATGCATAACATATGGAGAAGAGCACTCCGTGACACTATATGAGATTATGTGATTAATGGGTTAAGATCTGATGCCATAAGATGCACTAATTGGATTGATATGAAGGTTATATATGGAATGGAACGGCTCATGTGCTATTATAACCACACTCCTATGCTCCAAGAAGCCACTTTCATTTTTCGGAATGACGGACATCCAGTCTTCCCTAACTTTCGGACTTGGAATTCCATAGGCCTAGTGTATATCTATGCCTATGATGAGATAGCTGACCACACCGATTGGGCCCAAGTGGATGAAGAGACTTATTTCTTTTGGTATGGAGTTTATCGGAAATTGTTAGTGCACCTCAATGACCGCCTCCACCACCATCGCTGAAAAAAGAAAGATGTGAACAAGTCAAATGGGGAGAAGATATGGAAGGAGCCGAGAAAGGAATGGAAAGAGAAGAAGCGAACCAAGGAATGGAACCCGTAGTGCTACAAGCAAATCATGGATGGGATAATGATGTTTCGAACCATCATGAAGTCAACCATGATTCTGGATGGCCTGTCGAACCAACCCCGGATGAGAACATCCAGAATAGAAGCCAATCTCACACTCCCCTACTAAGAGATCAAACCAAGGATGTAATGATGGAAGAATTCGATGGAAGGTGTGCACTGCAAATGGCTTATGATCAAGGACAACCTAGCACGTCAAGGAGTCGACCCTCCAATAAGGGAAAAAGGATGACAGTTCGAAGCTACCTAAGGCAATTCGTATAAAAAGGCCAAGGATGACTCCTAGCCTGTAAACCCCGAATACTCCCATCTTAAGATATGACTCTAAATTAGAAATTATGGGTTGATTTGTAACCTTAAGAGTTAATTAGAAACCCTAGTTTAGATAGATACTCTAAATTTGATCGGTTTTGGAACTCATAGACTTTATGAAAGGACTTCTTTGACCCAATTGTTTCCAAAAACAAGATTTAGTATTCTGAGTTAATAATTCAGGTTAGGATCAAAGGAAACTTCCAATCCTAAACCCGAATCTTTGTCAAAAGATAGAATATAGGGGAAAACCTATATATGAATATTAAGTGATTACCTTAGTATTCGATAGAGACCGGGAATTAAAACAAGGTTTAGTAATGAACCTATATTTAGATTGGAACCCTAAAATATGAGAGTTTTAGTTAGTAATAAACTACTTGGATAAGATTTCATAGTGAGTATCCAAAACTAATATATATAACTAGTAAAGCCTATATATTAGTAGTAATATTACGTAAATGACTTAATATGATTTTTAGATAGGAAATTGTGATTTCAGGATAAACGGTTAGGATTATAAATACCCAATAAAAACATAAATTGATGTATAACTTGAGATTTAGACTTCAAATATAAAATCGAACCATACCAATAACCAAATTAGGGTTTCCTAAAGCTCTTGGAGCCTGAAACGAAAATTGACCCGAGAGGCTTTTCAAATTCAAATCACGTGGGATGAATTTTTCTTAGACAATTAGATACGTTTTATTAAAGTTTAAAACTGTACTTTTTGTTAAACTAAACATTTCATTGGATTCATTAAAAATCTTTGTATTTGTATATGTACATATATAAACTAAAATATACCCTAATAGTGTATTAAACTACCCGAAAACTTAACTAAATAACATCTAACTATTATAATATATATATATATATATATATCAATTCGGCTTGCTGGAGACGTTTTTATCCAAGATTGAAGGGCTGTGATGTTCTTGAGAGATGTGAGCCGGTTTTTCTTCAAATCATTTGCCAAAAGTCAATCCAACTCCTCTACAAAACAAATGAAATTGTGCCAGATCATCCTTGCCTTAATTACAATCAAACAAGGGAAGCAATGGATATCAAACAAGAGCAATTTGTATCAGATATCACGGAGGAATGCGGCTCAAACTCGCATTCATTATATATATACATAAATGAGTAAACGAACTCGGACGGACAAACAAATGAAATCTAAACTCCCCCAAACTTTCCAGAACCCATATACATATCATTAGGAGTAAAACCAACTTAGGAACAGATTGTTAAACGCCCATAATCATCGAGTTCGAAAATTCGAACAAAATCTGGGAAAAACGCTTAAGAACGAACTTAAGGTGAGTCGATCTTATTCCGTGAGTGTTCTTTCAATTTTAAGGATGTATACTGACTTATAAACATCTTAGGAAGCTAACCAAAACAATTAGGAGCTTCGGTTCCACTGATAAGCTACAACGAAGGTATTTTTCTTAAACCCTAGCCGAGCTTAATAATTTGAGAACATGAATAGCATGTTGTTTTTAGATTATGATTCTTGGATATATAAGTTTATTAAGTCATTAGGAGTCTTTTGGAACTAAAATCACGATGTTTTAACGTCGGGATTCATCGGAAATGGACATAACTCATCGGAGAAGACGATGAACAGTACTTCCCGATGAGCCCAGGCTCGTTGTACGGGCGTACAATCCCTCATCCAGAACGTTGTACGGGCGTACAATCCCTCATCCAGAACGTTGTACGGGCGTACAACCCTTATACAGCGCTTTGTACGGGCGTACTAGCCCATATACCTCTCAACCAGAGCTTTGCAACGCGTACTTAACCCCGTGCAGCCCTCTGCTCGCAACTTTGTACGGGCGTACTTATTCCCGTGCAGCCCTCTGCTCCAACTTGTACGGGCGTACTTAATACCTTGTCATATTAATATAAAAACTCGAACTTTATTTATTATTTATTTAAATTTAAAAATAAAATTATTTTCTGACTTTATTAAATATAGGATGTTTAGATACTCAATTTATTTTCGAAAATATTATTATTATTATTATTATTATTATTATTGATAGTATACTTAGTTGTGATACTATTTTTGATAATAATTATTAATGTTTATGAAAAGAGAAAAATAATTTCGAAAATAGTTTAATAAAGTAAATAAACTCTTTTATTAGTAGATATGTTTTTCTTAGTAAAATAAATATATGTATAAACTATGAGTTAGTAAATACTAAGTTTATACTAGCATATTTGTATATAAATAGATAACAATGGAAATTTAAATAATCCAAATTTATGAGTATAGGAATATATATACTCTATAAGAAAAATTTATTAAATAATTTAAAAGATAATGGAGAGTACAAGAATCTAGAAATTAGAGTTATGTCGAAAGAATTAGCTGAAAATAAAACAGAAACCCAACCGACCAATAGGACACATAAATAGCTAATTTGTATAGTTTGGAATTTTAATAATTATATTATTTATCTCAATAGGTGATTCGGGTATTGGAGAGGACCTACCTGAAGATTACTACGATTAAATAGGATGGGCAGGTGAGTGACTCAGTCTTATTACATTGATTGTGTTTGTACTAATAGTGACTATAAATGAAAAGATAATGAATATTGGTGATCTGTTTGAAATAGGAAAGTTGTGTATTGTATTCCATTGATTGCCATGTCACTCTAAAATAAGTGATAATACAATTGCGTGTATCTTGATAATGTGTGTAGTATGTAATTGAATGTCTGAATTGCTTGATCACCCTCAAATTGACTAAAAACTACTGGTACCATAATGTAAATAAATCATGCATTACATACTATGCATAAAAAGCATTGAGTAAGTGGTAGCCTACTACGTGTTAGTTCTCGGATCTCTGGTAAGGCTTGAATTATCTAGGCCAGAGGGCTAGTAGTTAATTGCAAGATTACTTTCTGTTAGTACCATAAGAACTACATGGTAAACGAAGGACGCCGCTTATGGTATTACGTGAGAATAACTAACACTTAGTGGAGTTTCTAAAGCTAAACAGGAAATAAATAATGAAACATGATAAGTATAAAGAGATAACTAAATTGAGATTGTTATTTCCTGAAAGCTTAAGTCTCTCCTGGGTAGGTGGACCATAGATTGGATCCTTCAACCCCGATGGGAGGGCGTAAATCTTCATCCTGTTTGGATTCCGGGTTATCCAAGCTTGTAATGTTCATTTGTGTGATTGCTGCATTCATATGATTGTTAATAACTTGTATGCTATGTGTAATAAGTTCTGGTTATTCACTGAGCTCGTGTTTTAGCTCACACTCCCACAGTCCTTTCAGGTTCACTCTGCGACCGTGGCTCATTACTAGCAGGAGCATGGTCCCGGTAAGAAATAGAAGCCAGAAGTTTAAAGTTTAGTATAGAATTAGAATATCTATATCTGTAATAGCTTATGGTGCATGTAATGTGCATTAGAATCATCAGTTAGGTTGTAAGGAATTCTGAAGCATGATCTGTAATTAGTAGTTTGTAATAGTTGTTTACTAATTAACATCTTATATATGTTTGTTTATTCCATCCAAGCAACTAAAAGATCCTGTTTTTGAAAATCATGTCATTCCTAGAAGGTAATCTAATAATGTTAATCGAGTGGTTCTTGATTATTATTATTAGAGTACCCTCGGGGCGTGACAGATTTAAGTTGGTATCAGAGCATGGTTGCTGGTATAGGAAAAACAAATATATGTAAGAAGTTGAATTAGTAAATGTGCAGTTAAAATACCAATTTAGATCCAAGTAGAACCATGTGAGTTAGTGGATAGTTATTAGTAGAATTAGATGCACAATTAGGAATAAAATCTGTGTGATTGCTAATCATACAAATTTTATTGTGCAGTCCAATCCCGCAGTTTGTCATATTAAATGGCAAATCTTTAGCATGATGGAGGAGGAAACCCTTACAGATTATAGGCGCCGACTCCGAGTCTTAGTAGAAGATTTGGCATTGTCTGGCATTACAAAGACCCTGGATGAAATTTTCAGCACTTGGAAGAAAGGTTTACAACCCATGTTGAAGACTTGGTTGTTTTTAGTAGAAAGAGCTTTTCCAGATAATGGCACAGCAGTAGAAACCCTCTACAGGTTTGAGAGATTGATCATCCAGAAGGGGGAGGCATAGAGATTGATAATATAGCCTTCATTGTGTCAGCCCGATCAGTGAGACCTGATCTTCCAGACTTTAGGATCTGGATTCCTATTGGAGGTGATTGGGTATATGCACATGATATCAGGTATGATCATGCCTTAGTCCGGGAGGATACTGCTCCTGATGATGAGAGGATGCTGACACATGTGATCAGAAGCATCTTTCTAGAAGTGTTTTGACAAACAGGCCCCCTATCATACCAGAAGAAAGGATGAGACTCAGTCCATTAGGAGGTCAGCTAATAAAAGAAGACAAGCAGCTATGCAGACCACAGTGGTTATGCAAAGTGTGACTACAGCTATGATAGATGAAAAAGAAGGTAAAAAGAGAAGGAAGGAAGCAGAAAAATTTGTCTCCAATTATAATTATGCTCATTGGACTGGGACTGCTCATGGGGGGTGGATTGAGGAAGATGTGACACCTTCTGATGTTATGAGGAGACCTGCTACTAAAGGTATCCGGATGATGGATACCAATCTGACTTTAGCACCACCAGGGAGTAAGGGAGGATGAGAGTGATGATAGTTCAGAGGAGGAATCACTATCCACAGTTGGGCCCTCGGGACAAGGGCAAGGGACCTCTGTACCCTAGCCCATAGAGTAGCCTTGATATATGCTTGATAGATATATAACTAATGTACTGTTTTGATGAACTTACTTGTCATATGAATATGTAGTATGAAGCATGATAACCTTGAAGTAGTAGGAAAATAGAACTAGTGTTAGTGCAAATTTTGGTTGTATATAAAGCACTAATTATATAATATCATGTGTGTTTTGATTATGAAGTATGGATGTGAAATATGTATGATTACTTGTAATCTTTCCTCGAGTTTGAGTTTTGAAATTAATTCAAGTACTATGTTTTATGACTAGAATGCCAAGAGGAAGAGGCAGGGGTAGAAATGCAAGGATATTTGAAAATTCCCAACAAATGCTCCTCCACCACCTCAAAATCCACTAGAGGATGTGTTGAAAAACCTGCAACAACAAAATGTGTTAATTTTACAAGCTCTACAAAATATGCGAGCTACACATGCGGTACCTCCAACTGAGTACCAGAAGCTCCTCCTGTGAACACTGGGAGGAATGAAAGATATACTACACCTGCTCAATTTCAAGAAAATGGACCGGTAATCCAAATGAATCGGCGGCTGAGGTACAAGGACCAATAAGATATGAACCAGAATTACCACCGCCACCACCATTGCGTCCTCAAAGAAATGTATTGCCTGAATTTATCAAATGCAATCGGTACTTTGAAGGATTACCTGGGAAGCCCGAAGAAGCTGAAGATTGGCTAGCCAGATTGAACGATCTCTTGATGTATTCCAGGTACCGGAAGCTTTAAGAGTACCGTATGGAACTTATTTGCTTCGGCTGAGAGCGAGATTATGGTGGAACTCTAAACAAAGGATATTGCCTCAACCCATCAGTTGGGAAACGTTCAAACAGGAATTTCTAAAGGAATATTTTCCCAGCAGTTTAAAAGCAAAGTACAGTACTGACCTGATGAATCTAACACAAGGCAGTAAGACAATTGATGAGTATGAGCACGAATTCAATCGGTTGCTCCAATTTGCACCAGATGCTTATAGAGATAGCGATGAATTAAAGAGGCAAACTTTCATGGCAGGATTAGAACCCAATTTTCAAAGGAGACTAGCCGAGTTTGAAATTTCCAACTTTGCAGCCATGATTGAGAAGGCCAGAACCATTGAACGTGCCAAGAAATGAAGTTGAAAGATATAGAAAACGAGGATTGACATTTGGTAAAAGAGCGTTTGAGGAAGCAGGGACAAGTTTTGTTCCTAAGAAAAAGAGATTCTTTAAACCTATGGGAAATGTGAAAAATAGGAATGTTGAAAATGTTTCGTGCTGGAAATGCAAGGGAGCTCATTACCCGAGGAACTGTCCACATCTACAACAAAAATGTTATTACTGTGGTGAAAGTGGACATATGGTCTTCGCATGCCCAAAGAAAAGTAGTGCAACTTGTTTCATTTGTAAGAAGATTGGACATATATCAACTCATTGTCCACAACGAGTGAATGCAGTTGCTGGATCTTCCAATCCTAAAGGCATTGCCAATACAACTGGACCTAAGAATGGAAATGCTAGCTAGCAAAGCCATGACAGCAGCAAGGGTATATGCTATGCAAGGAACCCCAATTGAGGAAGGAGAAATAGAAGAGGAGGATGGAGAAAATGTGTGGGATGAAGCTGATCCAGACGATTACAGTCTCATTGCAGGTACTTAATTGATAATTAATTTGTTTATTTAAGTAGTTTAGTTATAACCCTACTTGGATAAACAAACATTCTGTAGAGAATAATAACCTATGTTTAATAATTAGGAACAATCCAATTGAATGGTCAACCTGCTTATGCTTTATTTGATACGGGAGCAACACATTCTTTTATCAATACTGGATTAGCAAGGAGATTGGAATATCCCATCGAGACCATGACTAAGGAACTAGGAGTTACTACACCCACGGGATTTAGTGATGGCTCGTGAAACTATGAAGGGATATCCATTAGAAATTGGGGACAGAAATCCTTTGCTAACTTAATTTGGTGGACATCCAAAAATATGATGTTATCTTAGGTATGACATGGCTGACTGCTGTAAAAGCAAAAGTCGATTGTCGTCTTAAGACAATATCTTTTATGAATGACCAAGGAGAAAGAAAAGAGTTTAAAGGGGAAGTCCTCAAGAAAGTCGAAGGGCGAATGATGACCATAGAGGGTGAAAATGAAATAGATATGGAATCAAGCGGGGATAATCATGGAACGATTGAGGATGAATCCAAGAAGATAGATGTTCATACTATCAGAACAGTATGCGACTATCCAGAAGTATTTCCTGATGAATTACCAGGATTACCCCCACATAGAGAAGTGGAGTTTTCGATTGAATTGATACCTGGACAGAACCGGTATCAAAAGCTCCATATCGCATGGCACCAGTAGAATTGAAGGAACTAAAGGTGCAATTACAAGAATTGATGGATAAAGGATTTATCAGACCAAGTGTGTCACCATGGGGAGCACCGTCTTGTTTGTCAAGAAGAAAGACGGTTCCATGAGACTCTGTATTGATTACAGAGAATTAAACCGAGTAACTATTAAGAACAGATATCCTTTGCCCCGAATTGACGATCTTTTCGATCAATTAAAGGGAGCAAAGGTGTTTTCTCGAATTGATTTGAAATCTGGTTACATCAAATCCGAATCAAGGCAGAAGATATACCAAAAACGGCATTCCGAACTAGGTATGGTCATTATGAATTCCTAGTTATGCCATTTGGATTGACAATGCACCTGCTGTTTTCATGGACTTGATGAATCGCGTTTTCAAACCTTTATTGGATGTTTGTGTGATTGTCTTCATAGATGACATACTAATATACTCGGTTACAGAGAACAACATGATGAACATTTAAGAACCGTATTGCAGATACTACAAAGCAATCAGCTTTATGCCAAGTTGTCCAAATGTGAGTTTTGGCTCAAAAGTATATCCTTTCTAGGACATATTGTGTCAGGAGATGGAATTTCGTTGATCCTGCTAAGATTAAGGCTATTGTGGAATGGAAAAGACCTGGAACTGTTACCGAGATAAGAAGCTTCTTAGGATTGGCAGGATATTATCGGAAATTCGTACAAGATTTCTCAAGAATTGCACGACCACTGACGCAATTGACCAAAAAGAATGAAAAGTTTGTATGGAATGAGAAACGTGAATGGAGTTTCCAGGAGTTGAAAAAGAGACTGGTTTCTGCACCAATACTAGTTCTGCCCAATGACCAGGATCCTTACACTATTTATAGTGATGCATCCAAGAATGGTTTGGGATGTGTATTAATGCAGAATGGAAAAGTGATAGCCTATGCTTCTAGACAGTTAAAACCACATGAGATGAATTACCCTACTCATGATCTAGAATTAGCGGCTATCGTCTTTGCACTCAAAATTTGGCGTCATTATTTGTACGGGCAGAAGTGTGAAATATACACAGATCATCAGAGCTTAAATATATATTCACCCAGAAGGAATTGAACATGAGGCAACGTAGATGGTTGGAGTTAATCAAAGACTATATTACCTATCAACTACCATCCTGGCAAGGTAAATGCGGTAGCCGATGCTTTGAGCCGTAAAAATTATGGAGAAGTAGCCTCAATGTTGACAGAATAGAAAGAGCTCGTTAGGGAATTTGAAAATTTAAAACTGGAATTTTCAATACAAGGTCTGAACTCAGAACTGAGCAGTTTAACCTTGGAACCCACTTTACTACAACGAATAAAAGAGGCTCAAGGAAGGGATGAAGAATTGCAGACAATCATCAAAAGAACATCCCAAGGGAAATACAAGGATTTTCAAATAGATGAAAATGGAGTATTAAAGATGAATAAGAGATTGTGTGTACCCCGTGATGAAAGTTTGAGGAAAGAAATAATGAATGAAGCACACTATTCTGGATATACCGTCCACCCAGGTGAAACCAAGACCTACCAAGAGCTGAAGAGCATATTGGTGGAACGGGATGAAAAATGACATTGCTCAATTCGTAGCCAGATGTGAATATGTCAGAGGTAAAAGCAGAACATCAAAAACCAGGAGGATTGTTGAAACCATTGTCTATTCCAGAATGGAAATGGGATCAAATATCGATGGATTTTGTTGTTCGTTACCTAAACAAGTGCAGGTTATGATGCTTTTGGGTTATTGTGGATAGACTCACTAAATCAGCCCATTTCTTGCCAATCAATATGACCTATCCTTTGGAAAAGTTGGCCCGTTGTATTTAAAGGAAATTGTGAGATTACATGGGATACCAGCTAATATAGTGTCGATCGAGATCCGCGGTTTGTTTCAAGATTTTGGCAAGGATTACAAAAAGCATTGGGAACTCAGTTGAGGTTTAGTACGGCCTATCATCCCCAGACCGATGGACAAACAGAAAGAACAATTCAGACAATGGAAGATATGTTGAGATCATGTATCTTGGAATTTAAAGGAAATTGGGATCAACATTTGCCACTAGTGGAATTTGCATACAATAATAGCTACCATTCAAGTATAGGGATGCCACCTTATGAAGCTTTGTATGGTAGGAAGTGTCGATCTCCATTATTCTGGGATAATCTGGAAAGAGTACTAGTTGGACCCGAACTGATTCAAGAAACAATCAACAAGGTTTCAGTGATAAAAAGAAGGATGAAAGAAGCCCAGGATAGACAGAAAAGCTGGGCAGATTTGAAAAGACGGGAACTAGAATTTAAGGAGGGAGAACATGTTTACCTGAAAGTAAGCCCAATAAAAAGTCTTCGCCATAGACAAGTAAAAGGAAAGCTAAGTCCGAGATACGTAGGGCCATTTGAAATACTGGAACGAGTGGGAAATCTAGCGTATCGTCTTGCTTTGCCACCCAAACTATCTGGTATACACAATGTTTTTCATGTGTCGGTACTAAGAAAGTATGTACCAAATCCAGATAAGATTGTTGAGCTGGAACCACTTGATCTGAAAGAGAATTTGACTTATGAAAATCACCCTATCCGAATCCTAGACAAGAAGGTTCAAGTTCTCAGAAATAAAGAGATCCACTACGTCAAAGTGCTGTGGGATCCTTGGACTGAAGAAGTAACTTGGGAGTTAGAAGAGGAAATCAAGAAGAATTATCCACAGCTGTTCGAAAATCCAGGTACGCTCTCAAGCTTTGAGGACAAAGCTTATTTTAAGGGGGGAGAAAATGTAAACCCCGAATACTCCCATCATAAGATATGACTCTAAATTAGAAATTATGGTTGATTTGTAACCTTAAGAGTTAATTAGAAACCCTAGTTTAGATAGATACTCTAAATTTGATCGGTTTTGGAACTCATAGACTTTATAAAAGGAATTCTTTGACCCAAGTTTCCAAAAACAAGATTTAGTATTCCGAGTTAATAATTCAGGTTGATCAAAGGAAACTTCCAATCCTAAACCCGAATCTTTGTCAAAAAGATAGAATATAGGAAAACCTATATATGAATATTAAGTGATTACCTTAGTATTCGATAGAGACCGGGAATTAAAACAAGGTTTAGTAATGAACCTATATTTAGATTGGAACCCTAAAATATGAGAGTTTTAGTAGTAATAAATTACTTTGATAAGATTTCATAGTGAGTATCCAAATCTAATATATATAACTAGTAAGCCTATATATTAGTAGTAATATTACGTAAATGACTTGATAGGATTTTTAGATAGGAAATTGTGATTTCAGGATAAACGGTTAGGATTATAAATACCCATAAAAACATAAATTGATGTATAACTTGAGATTTAGACTTCAAATATAAAATCGACCATACCAATAACCAAATTAGGGTTTCCTAAAGCCTTGGAGCCTGAAACGAAAATTGACCCGAGAGGCTTTTCAAATTCAAATCGCGTGGGATGAATTTTTCTTAGACAATTAGATACGTTTTATTAAAGTTTAAAATTGTACTTTTTGTTAAACTAAACATTTCATTGGATTCATTAAAAATCTTTGTATTGTATATGTACATATATAACTAAAATATACCCTAATAGTGTATTAAACTACCCGAAAACTTAACTAAATAACATCTAACTATTATAATATATATATATATATCAATTCGGCTTGCTGGAGACGTTTTTATCCAAGATTGAAGGGCTGTGATGTCTTGAGAGATGTGAGCCGGTTTTTCTTCAAATCATTTGCCAAAAGTCAATCCAACTCCTCTACAAAACAAATGAAATTGTGCCAGATCATCCTTGCCTTAATTACAATCAAACAAGGGAAGCAATGGATATCAAACAAGAGCAATTTGTATCAGATATCACGGAGGAATGCGGCTCAAACTCGCATTCTTATATATACATAAATGAGTAAACGAACTCGGACGGACAAACAAATGAAATCTAAACTCCCCAAACTTTCCAGAACCCATATACATATCATTAGGAGTAGAACCAACTTAGGAACAGATTGTTAAACACCCATAATCATCGAGTTCGAAAATTCGAACAAAATCTGGGAAAAACGCTTAAGAACGAACTTAAGGTGAGTCGATCTTATTCCGTGAGTGTTCTTTCAATTTTAAGGATGTATACTGACTTATAAACATCTTAGGAAGCTAACCAAAACATTAGGAGCTTCGGGTTCCACTGAATAAGCTACAACGAAGGTATTTTTCTTAAACCCTAGCCGAGCTTAATGATTTGAGAACATGAATAGCATGTTGTTTTTAGATTATGATTCTTGGATATATAAGTTTATTAAGTCATTAGGAGTCTTTTGGAACTAAAATCACGATGTTAACGTCGGGATTCGTCGGAAATGGACATAACTCATCGGAGAAGACGATGAACAGTACTTCCCGATGAGCCAGGCTCGTTGTACGGGCGTACAACCCCTCATCCGAACGTTGTACGGGCGTACAATCCCTCATCCAGAACGTTGTACGGGCGTACAACCCTTATACAGCGCTTTGTACGGGCGTACTAGCCCATATACCTCTCAACCAGAGCTTTGCAACGGGCGTACTTAACCCCGTGCAGCCCTCTGCTCGCAACTTTGTACGGGCGTACTATTCCTGTGCAGCCCTCTGCTCGCAACTTTGTACGGGCGTACTTAATACCTTGTTTATTAATATAAAAACTTGAAATTTATTTATTATTTATTTAAATTTAAAAATAAAATTATTTTCTGACTTTATTAAATATAGGATGTTTAGATACTCAATTTATTTTCGAAAATATTATTATTATTATTATTTATTTTATTATTGATAGTATACTTAGTTGTGATACTATTTTTGATAATAATTATTAATGTTTATGAAAAGAGAAAAATAATTTCGAAAATGGTTTTAATAAAGTAAATAAATCCTTTTATTAGTAGATATGTTTTCTTAGTAAAATAAAAATATATGTATAAACTATGAGTTAGTAAATACTAAGTATATACTAGCATATTTGTATATAAATAGATAACAATGGAAATTTAAATAATCCAAATTTATGAGTATAGGAATATATATACTCTATAAGAAAAATTTATTAAATAATTTAAAAAGATAATGGAGAGTACAAGAATCTAGAACTTAGAGTTATGTCGAAAGAATTAGCTGAGAATAAAATAGAGACCCAACCGACCAATAGGACACATAAATAGCTAATTTGTATAGTTTGGAATAATTATCTTATTATTTATCTCAATAGGTGATTCGGGTATTGGAGAGGACCTACCTGAAGATTACTACGATTAAATAGGATGGGCAGGTGAGTGACTCAGTCTTATTACATTGATTGTGTTTGTACTAATAGTGGACTATAAATGAAAAGATAATGAATATTGGTGATCTGTTTGAAATAGGAATGTTGTGTATTGTATTCCATTGATTGCCATTGCACTCTAAAATAAGTGATAATACAATTGCGTGTATCTTGATAATGTGTGTAGTATGTAATTGAATGTCTGAATTGCTTGATCACCCTCAAATTGACTAAAAACTACTGGTACCATAATGTAAATAAAGCATGCATTACATACTATGCATAAAAAGCATTGAGTAAGTGGTAGCCTACTACGTGTTAGTTCTTGGATCTCTGGTAAGGCTTGAATTATCTAGGCCAGAGGGCTAGTAGTTAATTGCAAGATTACCTTTGTTCTGTTAGTACCATAAGAACTACATGGTAAACGAAGGACGCCGCTTATGGTATTACGTGAGAATAACTAACACTTAGTGGAGTTTCTAAAGCTAAACAGGAAATAAATCATGAAACATGATAAGTATAAAGAGATAACTAAATTGAGATTGTTATTTCCTGAAAGCTTAAGTCTCTCCTGGGTAGGTGGACCATAGATTGGATCCTTCAACCCCGATGGGAGGGCGTAAATCTTCATCCTGTTTGGATTCCGGGTTATCCAAGCTTGTAATGTTCACTTGTGTGATTGCTGCATTCATATGATTGTTAAACAACTTGTATGCTTTGTGTAATAAGTTCTGGTTATTCACTGAGCTCGTGTTTTAGCTCACACTCCCACAGTCCTTTCAGGTTCACTCTGCGACCGTGGCTCATTACTAGCAGGAGCATGGTCCCGGTAAGAGAATAGAAGCCAGAAGTTTAAAGTTTAGTATAGAATTAGAATATCTATATCTGTAATAGCCTTATGGTGCAGGTAATGTGCATTAGAACCATCAGTTAAGGTTGTAAGAAATTCGAAAGCATAAGATCTGTAATATAGTAGTTTGTAATAGTTGTTTACTAATTAACATCTTATATATGTTTGTTTATTCCATCCAAGCAACTAAAAGATCCTGTTTTTGAAAATCATGTCATACCTAGAAGGTAATTTAATAATGATAATTGAGTGGTTCTTGATTATTATTATTAGAATACCCTCGGGGCGTGACATAGCCTCAATCACCATGATATGACCCCCTCACCATGATGGATGATCGAAGAAGAAAAAAGGGAAGGATCTACTTGAGCAAATCCCATGTGTCCAACTAAAATTTTGTAACCAAATCGACCTAAGATGTAGGATCAATTAGAAGTTTATTTATGTTTTCAAAAAGGTCTTTGATGTTGTTATGTTTTGAATTTCTATTGTAAGCTTTGATTTCTTCTATGTACGGGTTTCATGCCCTTGAATGCTTTTGATTTAATGAAGTATTTTGGTTTGAACAATTTTATTTCTTGATCTAATTACTTAAATATCTTCTATATGATGTATTTCCTTATATGATTGAATTATCAAAATTTCTGCAATTTCCATAACTTAACATGTAAAAGACTTAATAATTTGAAACTTACATAACTAAAATTTAAATCAATTGACTTAGAAGGGGACGACCAAGAGAAAGGCGTGCATCGAATAATCCACTTGAGGAAGCAAACCAACTAAAGTGCCTCCATGGCTCCACCCCCAAACCCGCAAGGCGATCTATAAGCCACGCTTGGTCAATTAACACGGCTTCTAAATGTGTTAGTTCAGCAATAACAAATGAATATGTTGCGAGTGGCACCAGCCCAACCGCTACCCTAACAAGCACCCCAAGCATCCATACATGGACTGACACCCCATGATGCTCAATCGCATAATGTACCTTTGTCGCATTCGCCACCACCCCGACCATATAGGACTTCACTTCTGGATTTCATCAAAAGTAACCATTACTTTTATGGAGCCTTCGGAAAGCCGGACGAAGCTGAGGATTGGCTTGCACAGATGGAGCGATCTTTTGCCGCTTATGAGGTTCCACATCACCTTCGATTGAGCTATGGTACTTACATGTTGAGGTTTAACGCTCGAATTTGGTGGGAGTCAAAGATTCGAGAATTGCCACCACTATCACTTGGGATATGTTTCGGAATGAGTTTTTGGAAAACTATTTCCTAAGAAGCCTAAGAGTGAGGTATAGTATGGATTTCTTGCCCATATCTCAAAAGGGAAGATCCATAAGATAGTACGAGATAGAATTTAGCCGACTCCGATAATATGCTCCTGATTCCTATAAGTACAGTGAAGAGCTAAAACATCAAGTGTTCCTAAACAGGCTAGATGAAGATTTTGAGGATGAGGTTAGACGAGTTTGATATCTGCACCTTCAAGGAATTAGTAGAAAGAGCAACAATTGTCTAAGGGGCTAAGAATATGAAAGCTGGGACTTCTGAGAGAAAAGTACATGTGTTCGGGAAGAAATTTCAACCAGGGACAAGCTCCCATTTCCCTTCTAAGAGGTTTAAGCTTATTAGCCACTTTAATGGAAATATCAGTGGACAGAAAGATGTTTCTAAGGTGATAGTAACTTGTTGGAAGTGCAAAGAAGCACACTACCCGAAGAGATGCCCTCTCCTTAAGAACAAATGTTTTTTTTTTGTGGCAACACAAGCCATAAGATTCCAAATTGCCCAAAGAAGGCTCCTACGACTTGTCTTGTATGCAAACAGACTAGACATTTTGCCAATGAGTGTCCTCAAAAGAAATTTATAACGGTTCGACCTATTAGACCTTCGATTGACTTGCTCTAATAAGAAGCGAGAATGGAAGTGGAAATCGCCCTGCATCATCCATGCATGGGCTGAGAATCTACAATCTTGAAGGACAATTAAGGCTTCATAGCAAAAGAAAAATCACACATTAGTAGTGATTAATTATGAAAACGATAAGTCTAATAGATTTTAATATAATATAATATAAACATATATAAAATGACATGTGATATTTACTAAATTTTCCAAGTTCATTTCCCATTCTCTTAACAAAACATTTAGTACAAAACTCTTGGAAGTATGAAACATTAGGTTTTCTTTCCTTAAACATCTCCTATGCAGTCTTAATTGTAAAGGGTTTGACATAAACACGATTCATTATATGGCAAGTAATAGATAGTTTTTTAAGCTGATGAAGTTAACATTTCCAAGGTTCTTATGCCATGTGAAAACATCATCATTGGGAGCAAAAAAAATTTTTTAGAAACTACTTTAGATGTTCATATCAAGTATATGTTCCATTTTTTAAAACCTTCAAACATGTTATCTCTATTTTTAAGATAAGCTATGCATTTGTCTTAATCAAAAGTTATTTTATGTCCTTTACCATAAAGTTGACTGATGTTAAGTAGATTATGTGATAGACTTTAACTAAGCAAACATTATCTATAAAGAAGGAAGGAGAACCAATTGTACCAATGGTAATTATTTTTGTCTTATTATTACACCACCTTGTTCTTTCCAATATAGACTTGTGAACAACAAAGCATCTCTAGTCATACGTGTCATGCCCCAGAGGGTACCCTAAACGTGACAGTCCGCCGCATATAATATTAAAGCTAGTGAATGACAACCTTAGTCATGTAGGAGCTTTAATATCACATGCAAGGCGTGCTTCCAAGATAGTAAGAGACTCACAAGGGTATTACATTTAAGTAGATAATAAAAGCATGCAAGAACTTATATAAATAAACATGGAATATTCCTTTAGATAACAAACTCTTACATCATCTTAGAGGCATTCCCCCGTCTCAATTAGTCTTGATTTAACTAAACCATTAACAAGGTAAACATAACTATAACATAAGCCTACTATATAGATTTTCTTAGAAGTCTATGTTCAAACTAAATATATATAACTTCTCCCAAAAACTCCTAGTGGCTTTGGCTCATACCTGGTATACAGGGCTCCTCAGTGCCACCAAAGATAACCATACTGTAACAAAAAGCTATTGAGGTATAAGCAAATCTAGCTTAGTGAGATAATTCACATCTACAAGTCATTTCCATAAATCAAACAAGTATTTAAACAATCATATGAAAATGCACCAAACACATGAGCAAACAAAATACACAAGATTAACTGGAAATCATGTGCAGCATGGATTTTACGCCCTCCATGTTGGGGGTTGGGAGGTTACAGGCCCATACGACCATCAATACTTGTAGATTTGCTGGTTCCTGCTTGCCCTGTAGACTTTCCGGCTCCTACTGGCCCATGTAGACTTTCCGGCTCCTACTAGCCACCACTACTACTTCCTCGTTTCCCCACACGAAGAATAGTAGGGAAACAAATGTGATTCACAAATATGATATGCATGAATTATTTTCAATATAAGGTTATTTCATCCTCGTTAAATTCAAGTTTAAAGGTTATCAAATCAATATTCATCATATCAATGCAAGAATCACAATTGAATTATCAATTTCTCTTTCGATATTCTTAACTTATATTCAACCAATCATAAATTCAAATCACACAATAATTTTATCTTTTCCTTATCTTCTAGTGCTTTTACCTACAAGCACATACAAGGAAATATAACCTAGTAAAGGATTAACTCACTCCATGTCGGTAGCTTCTAATCGAAGTAGTCTTCCGAGAAAGTGATCTCGGTTCCTCCTTCACCTAAACAAGATAAAATACTCACAATGAGTCTTTCATAGAATTTCTATTCTTGAAAACTCCAAATCAATCTTAAAATCGCGGTAAAATCGGATTGGAGGAAATTCCAACTTAAAATGGCCATAACTTGCTCATTTTAACTCAGAATTTCGCATATTATATACCGTTTTCTACTTATTCAAAAATATCTATCTATCTCTAAAACTATTTTCATCAAACTAAGTTGTTTGGGTTCCAAAAAAGTGGTGACCAGATTTGCCACGAATTTTCACAAACTTGAATTCTTTCTTTTAACAAAAGCTCATTTTGAAGAGATAGATATTATAATAACTTGTAAAACCTTTGACATGCATATACATATATTTATTTGACTTATATCAAATATATGAAATTAATAAAGTTGTCTCAAACCATGAATTTTCGTAAAAGTAAAGTCTTCTAAAGAAAAGTGGAACTTTTGAAAATTCTTCTTATTTTTGTTAGAGAATATTTCAAGTGATGAGTAAATTCCTTTTCCTCTAAATTTTCAAAGAATGATTTTATTTCCTTAGTTTCTAATACTTCTTGAAAATAACAATTATATCTTCATAGAAATAATTTCCTTGCTTCTTAAAATTATTTTATTTTCATGAAAGAATTTGTTGTACTTGATGAAAAGTGAAGTTTTAGTAAAACTTTTGTTTACTCAAAAAGTCCATTCTATGTCATGTATGTTTATAAAAATTCCTACAACTCCTCTAAGTTTGTTAAGATGACTCCTTAGTTTTAGGAAAAATTACTTCCTACTTTTATTTCTAGAAAAAAATCTTTATTTTAAGAAAATCTTTCCTCATTTATTTTGTTGAGACAAAAATCATTATGTTCATGCATAAATATGAATCATAAGATTATGAAAACATAAGGAAACATAATAACTTAAAAGAATAAGCTAGTGAAGAAATAAATCAAGTATTGAAACCTTAGATTCATCAAGTATCCCGGGACTAAGAATAGACTAGTCCCATAAAGAAAAAGAAAATGTTTTGATTGATGAGGACAAGTCTAAGACTAGAAAGACTAGTCTTAAAAACAACGTGAAAGTAAATAAATTGCAAAACAAATGAGCTTATATGATCTAAATATATATATATATATATAGCTACATAGATATATTTAGTAACATATGTATATAAAAGCAACATAAAGAAATTAGATTCATGAATAAAAACAAAGTATGAACTTATTGTTGCTTTCTTTAACCTTCATGGTTTAGAAAACACACACTAAGCTCATACTAAGTAAATGAACACTTAGAAAGCTAAAACTATTACCTAGAGAAGAAGTGAAAACTAGAGAAACTTGAGAGAGTTTGTTGAGAGATTTTTGGAGGGTAATTTTTAGTGTATAGAAGTTGTGAAAGAAGTGGAAGGAAGAGGGGGTATTTATAGGAAAATGTGAGAGGTTAATTGTGTTAATTAAGTAAATGAAAATAAAAAATTGGAGAGGAAGAGAGAGGGGGCCAGCGCAATTTTAGGAGTAAAGGGGGAAGGGAAAATTTATTTTTTTTTTGTATTTTTGTTAAAGAAAAATAAGATATGAAAGATGTGAAGTTGTATTGGAAATGAAAATTGTAAGAAATAGAGGTATGGGTTGTAAGAGTAGGTTGTAAGGAAAAGTAGAGATAGATGAATAGTGTAGAATAGTAGAAAATAGTGTAATGTAAAGTGACATGACAATTTAAGTACCGGTAGTAAGAAAATACACTTATAATTGCGATATCTAATATTTTTAGTTACCGAAAAATTATGAAATTGATATTTTTGAAAATCTTATATTTTTATGATCTAACGGTATATTTGGAATATTTTTACTAATCCGAGCCCCGTACATACTTTTCAAGAACTATGTCCGGTTGTGCTCAAAACGAATCGTGGTTTGACTAATATGATATTTTTAAGCATTTCTCAGGTTATTACGAACTATTCTACATACTAAACTCTTACTAACTTTCCTAGGGTTGCTTAAACGGGAATGCCAGACTTGAACGGTTGTAAAAGACTAGGGTTTTGTTGACTTTGGGATTCCGGTTGATTTCTAATTAGGTTTTAAGCTTAAATTGATCTCAAAACTTTAGGGGTTTACAATATGTCTTGAGCATCCACTATCAGATACTAAGTGTCTCGTTTTTAAGTCCATTTTCCTACATCCAAAGAGATCATATTACTATTCTTAGGAACCCAAACAAGCTTGGGTCTGTTGAAATTCAAGCTCACCTACTTTGAACTATTATCTTGATTATGGTTAAGATTTTTTCTTATAATAACAAAATTTTTCAATATGTCCTATTTTATTACAGAAAAAGAAAGCATATGATTTTGTATTATTATAACTTTAATTCCTTTTATACCTCTGATTTTGATTATAGTATGGTCTAAAAGGTTTTTTATATTTTGTTATGTACGTTTTAGGTTGTTAATAGTTGTTGTTTTTGAAATTATGTCTGAAGGTTTGTCTAATAGGTTTATTCCTTGTAACATTTCTATATTATACTTTCTCATTGTTTATAGGTTCTTTAGCCTTAACAAAGACTGTTTGATTATTTTTTTTTTAAAACTTTCACCATGTTCAAATTCTAGTTCGATTTTAGATTTACCCATTCTTTGAGATGATAAAAGCATGCTGAGTCTTTTGTCACTTTCATTAAACTTTTGAATGTATTATCTAGTGTTTGTGGTAGTCCAGCTATTGTATTTTTTAGTTCATCTTTTTGAATTGTGTTTTCCTTTTCTATGCTTTTTGCAACACCTTAGCTTAAAGATATTACAACTCGCCATGTATCATTCTCTTCATAAGAACACACCAAGACTATAAATTGCTAAATCTATGAATATATTAAAATATACATCACTAATAACTCACATAAAAGGTTACTTTAAAACATCATATATATAAAAGAAATATCTTTTAAAGAAAACATAAGTTGATATTAACCAAAAACTACATATATAAAAACCAAATAAAGCATAATAAACTAATCTCATAAAATCTTTCAAAACTAATAACAGTCTCAAATAAAACTTCATACAATCTTTTCTTTCTTATTTCTAGAAGCCAAAATCTATTGATCCTCAACATAAAAGTCGAGTCCAATATTGCCATCGCCATGATCAACATATATGTCATACCCATATAAGTCATAAACTATCTTATCTTTACCTGTACTTGAAAAAGAAAGGAATGAGTAAAAACTGCCAGTACAGCATACCACAAACAAATACGTATGAACACGTAATATACAAATTTCACATACAATCTAGAACTAATGCAGCAAACATAGGTTATTATCTTTGATTGGTCAAGCAAACAACATAGTTTAGAATCACTTGTAATTAGTTCTAAATCTGAAGTAACTCATGCCTCCAATGTAATCACCTTAATTTTACATAACTTAATTATAATAATTATTAAAAATATAATATAGTATTAAGAAAAATTATAATAAAAAGTCACAGAAATCACTCCCGATTTTTCGCAAATTAAAAAAATATTAAGGAATAAACAACTTTGATTATAGTTAGAAAATTAGAATTCTTTCAAACAAATGATGATCGATGATAAATCAATTGTTACCATAAAATACAAAATCAACTTTCTTAAAGTTCAATAGTTAGAAAATAAATCCTATATTCATTAAAATAATAAAACAATGATTTCTAAATTAATTCTAACAACCTTAAAATATCTTTAGAAAAATTTATTGATAGTTGCATTCAATCATAGTTTTAAATTTATAAAGGCCCATTCTTAATTCACTATAAAGACAATAGACATTGTACCTATCAATTGCAGAATAGAATTAATACTGGTGTCGTCCTCTAGGATCTGGATATCAAGTACTAGTATTACCGTTTCTCTACTATGTAACTGACAATTTTGATGATTTCCTTTTACTAATATACTGCTAACTGTATTTAATTTACTAGGAGAAACAAATACACTAGCACTAATAAAAAGCAAGATTCAATTAAAACCAAACAATCTAGGTTTTGTCTTCATCTAATTTAACTTGTGAATCCTTGAAAATTACAGTTTTGATTAGTTTTTAAGCTGTTAATTTCTCAAGTAAAGTGATAATTCTTTTGAATCTATCAAATTATCTAAACCTAAGTTAATCAATTAGGATTTCTCCTTAATCAATAGCAACCTAAGCCTGCATTAAGAACATGATCTCATTGGAATTTCAATAGTCACAGAAGATTCTTGCTATTCTATGTCTAGAATTACAAAAAACGAATCTTATCAATCGCATAGATTAATTCATAAAAGCAATCTTTCAATTAGCTTAAATGAAAATCAAACATAAATTTGCATTCCAGATATACAAACTTAAGAAACAGTTAAGGAACATGCAATTGAACAAAAGAACATCAATATTTTATTAAGCCCAAATCCTCATCACAAGATAAAATTAGAGTTCAACAAAACCCAAATCTGAAAATTTACTCTTCTATAATAATTAATGAGAATACATGAAATTCTACAAACAAACTAAAATTCATGATATCACCCGAGAAAATGAAGCTCAACATTATGGATCTTCAACCCAAGATAATCTTGACTTGTCGTTAAACACTTGAAGAACTCGTGTATATTTTCTATACTTGCACTCTTGGCTCCTTTTCTTCTTTTTCTTCTTTTTTTGATTCTTTCTCCATCTTTAATTTATAATGAATCTTACATAAATGGAATTGAATGCTCATTATGAAAGAAATGGGAAGTTACGAGAGTTATGGGTCTCTTGGCTTTCCAAAGTAACATCCCTCTAATGCCCAATAGATGTTACTTTAATAAATAGGAGGTTACTATTCAATAAACAAGCCGTTTCTCAAAAAGTAACGAACTGTCAAATCGACAGGTTTGGGAACAGGTTGTGTCACTAAGCATGTCTGGCAATTTTCTTCACTGTGGAAATTGATACGACTGAGGACACGGCTTGTCCTAGAGTCATGTCCTTTACTGTGGACTTTTTTCTTCATTGACACGACTTGGGACACAGCTTGTCCCGAAGTTGTGTAACAGGCTGTTTGTTCAAACTTCAAATCGACATGCCCAGCAACAAATCATGTCATGGTCATGTCTTTGCAAGGTGAAATTTCTAGTTTGACATGCTTTGTGACAAGTAATGTCACTGAGCTTGTCCTTCCAAAACTTTAGATTTAGACCTCGATTGTTTTTTTTCCTTAACATGGTTGATAGACATGGCTTATCTTTGTTGTGTTAACAACTTTTTGGTCCAAACTTTGCATTTTTGACCCATTTTGCTTTCTTTTTATAAAATAACTCCTTTAAAGGCTTGAAAACATAAATTAATAATTTTAAGTGCCAAATTCATAATATTTATCAATAAAATGATCAATAAAAGTCTAATTTTGCATTCATAAAATAGGAATAAATTGGGTTTATCATTTATAAACACCAATTACTAAAATAAATAAATTCATATAACAGGATTCTATGACACGGATCAACGACTCAACAAATAGCTATAGTTGACTTTAAATTTTAAAATACAATAAAAGGCGATTAAATTTTTTAGATCCTATTGGTTATACAAAGATAGTTTAAAGATAAACCAATAGAATTATAAAATATGCAAAGAGATAAAAAAAAAACTTATCAATACTAAAGAATCTAAACATTTGAAATACATCAATACTTTAGTTAAAATATTTTGAGTTTACAGAGAATAAAATTCTAATTTAGTTAGTGTAACCTGAGTAGTTTTATAACTAGTAAAATAAATGAAATAGTAAATGTAAAATAGATATTAAACTTATAACCCAATAAAAACTCTAGAATAAAACTACGAGTAGTAGTGAGCCTGTATATAATTTCAATCCTTAAACAAATTTTTTTAAATAATATTAAATACTACTAATAAGATTTCATAATGAGTATCGAAAACTCAAGATATAAGAATAACTTGGTTAAGATTTTAGATGCAATAAAGAATGAATAATCAATTAAGCTTATAGTTAGAAAACAATAACTTAAAGATAAACCGTTAGGGTTGTATAATAAAAACATAAATCGATCTATAACTAAGAATCTAGACTCCAAATAAATATTTGGATCATACCATTGTTTTAATTAGAGTATTCTTAAGTTATTAGAACCTAAAACGAAACTTGACCTATTAAGCTTAGAAAACCCTCATCGGGTGAGATAAAATCCTAAATATAATTAATCAAATAAACTTTCAACTCAAAATTGTACTCAATAACAATCTAGAAAATTTATAAAACTATATATAATTTTTTAGAGATAAAACTCTGGAATAATTGTCATATTTATAGCCAGTTTACCTAATAAACTATCTTAAAACTTAAAAAATTAACTAAATACATAATATTATTATAATAAAAATACATTTCGGGGCAAATTGCACTAAACTTATGGCTAAGATCTCCTAGAATACCTACCAGCTGAAATTGCAAGATCAAAGTAGATCAAATTGTGTAAAAGAAGTCAATAATTACAACACACATACCAATTAGAATCATCCATGTGGACAACACAATTAATGCATGAAGAATTGCATGGAAGACAATCAAATTTCGGTAGAGAAATGCATCACTTTCTGTCCAAAAACTTGTAACCCCATCTTTGTCTATTTATACATATTAATGTGAATAAAACAAAGCCATTTAAGAGCTCAACCATAACAGCAAAACAACAACTTAAATCACATACAAACACAACCTTAAAATTGTGCCTAAGATTATCCAACAACAACAATAAAAACACACTCACCCAACTCCATTAAAGTTTAATAATAAGCTAGCACAAAGAGCAAAAGAGGTAAGTTACTTTCTTTTTAAGTTAGTTTATACATTAAACATTGTCTTAAATAAAGTTTTGTTAATCCTTGGTTTGAAATCAACTCAAGAAAGGAGCTTAGAACATCCACAACAAGGTAAACTTTCGTAAAACCCTAGCTACACTCTTTTTTTATCATAAAACAAGGATTATAGATATGTTGATGTGTTATAAAATGATATATGTATGTATATATCATGTAAAAATACTTAGGAATGATTTAGAAACAAGTTAGACGTGGAAAAACATGAAAAATCGGATCAAAACGACGAAGAAGAAGATGAATAGTAACACCCGCAGAAGAGCACGAGTGGAACACTAGGTGATGAACTCCCCATGTACCTCTCGGCATTGAATTTCCATGAGCACCGTGTTTCTAGAAGAACACAGCTAGTACACGGCCGTGTAATAAGCTGTGTACCTCTCGGGCTCAATTAATATAAAAAAATTAAATTATAAAATCTGTTTTCTTCTTCTTCTTATTATTATTATTATTAGTGTTATTTTCATTAAGACTACTATTATTCTTATTAATGTTATTATGAAAATTAATATTAATATTATTAACATATTATTATTAATATTAATATTATTATCATTATTGCTAATATTAGTGAACCTTACCAATAAGAACAAAATTATAATAATTGTAAAATACTTATTATTATTATATATATATATATATATAAGAATGGAAATTTAAATAAGCTAAATTTATGAATAATGTGATATCTAAACAACAAGAAAATTATACGATGTAGATTAAGAGAAACCCGATGAAACTGAATAATAATAAATAAATACTAGTTACTATAATAGGTAAACTAAGGAACGCTATAGAAAGTTAGTAATAACGGTAATGATATAAAATAAAAACCTACTAAATATAAATTGTTTGACTACTCAATAAAAATATACAAATATCAAACAAGATCAAGAAAAGCAAAATGAAAATAAATATTAAATAATAATTTATTATCATGGGACCATTAAAGAATCAATATAGTAATAGGAAGAAAACTAAATACCAAGATAGGATACTTAGACACTCATAGGAGTTTAATTACATAATTTATGTTATATTGATAAATATATTTATTCATCTAAATATGTGACTCTGATACTTGTGAGAATTTCCCTATTGATTATTACGATTAGCTAGTATAAATAGGTGAATAACTTTGACCTTATCACATTATTTGTGCTTGTAGCATAGCTACACTTATAATAATATATTCAATTGATATGCATGCAGGATTGGGTATCTTGCATGATGTATGGTGGATGCTTGATTGGCAAACTATCCTATTATAAGTGATAAATTTATTGTATGATAATTATTATATGAAGCATATTGGTGATATCTGTGAATTATATTATCACCTTAAACCTAATTAACAACTATTAGTACCATAAATGAAATGAACATGCATTGCATTATTTGCATAAGCAGCGTTTGAGTAAGTGGCAGCCAACTATATGTTAATGTTTTGGATCTCTAATAATGCTTGGTTTATCTAGGCAAAAAAGCTATTAGTTATTCACAAGATTACCTTTCTTCTGTTGGTACCATAGGAACTAAATGGTAAGTGAAGGATGTCGCTTATGATATTGCTTGAAATGACCAACATTTTGTAGAGATTCTAAGGCTAAAAATAGGAAATGATTGTTAAGGTATGATAAACTTAAAGTGATAATTAAAGTGAGTATTGTTGTTTTCCTATATGCTTTCTCTCTCCTAGTAGGTAGGCCATAGTATGTGTTCCTTCCTAACCCTAATGAGAGGGCGTAAATCTTCATCATGTTGGATTCTGGATCTCTAAACTTTTACTTGTATATATGGCTGATTGTTGCATGACATACACCTAATAATTAAACTTGTTTGATATTGTTTGATGTGTGGTCTGGTCAGGTTATCTCGCTGAGCCCATGGTTCGCTCACCCCCCAATAGTTTTTATGGAGGGCTAATACTAGCTGGGATTTGGGCTAGGAATGGGTGAAGAGAGCCTCTCCATCAAACTTCGTTGAAGATAGAAATATATGTTATGATAAACTTAGAATGTAAATTAGATAAATTGTATAATAATTAAAATTTGTAAGTTATAAGTTTGAAACCCCATTTTCACAATTTGGTGGGGGATACCGATTTTTCTGCAATCTTAGTAGAGAGTGGAAAATCAAATTCCGTCGTTGAAATCCAGTAATATAATTATATGAAAATATATTAGTTAGATGATAGACAAAATAAATAGATAGAGTATTGTATACTTTGACTTATAAGACGGTTCTCATATTAAGAGTGCATACATGGTATGATAACTTTAGATTAATCCTACTAGGCCCACTTTTGAGGTGTGACACTTGAGAAAACAAGCCTTTATACAAAATACTTTTATATACATATAGTAATGTTGCGTACTCCCCACACATTGTTACATACCATAATTAAGCTGGCATTGCTCCTAATCTACTAGAATCATTGCTAGGTGCAACTTCACTTGGGACAATGACACACAAGAATCATCAGTTTGCCAGCATTAGTATCATATTCTACATGGTCTTTACTAATAGCAGCTAAGCACAAGGAGCAAACTTTTCAATTATAAACTAGATAGTAATTAATTCAATTTACAATTCTAAGCTTACTTGCACATACAACAAACAAGGTAAGGTCGTACCTGAATCAATTTTAAGGAATACGACTCTAAACCCTAAAACCCTGGTCACATAAGCAGAACAGATTTCAATACGTCTCTTTTATAAAATAAACCTAATTTCAAACATCACCTAAAACCTTAGTCTCCAAAAAATAACAAATCTACACCTTTTTCCTTGCGTGAAACACAAAATCTTCTCCAAAGATCATATTTCCTTAACAGGTCTTATAAAACTTAGAATTCTATTCAATAAAATCAAACAAAAACTCAACAAAATTCATCTCTATACTATCATAAGGATTAAGAATATGCAAACTTACCTAAAAATGTGATCTTTAATCCTTCTTGATCACCAAGATCTAGATCTTCAAGCAAGATTGGTTTTTATTCAATTTCTCCTTCAAATCCATTAGAAACTCTGACAGTTTGATAGTTTTCTTTTGAAATGTAAAGGTAGAGAAGAGATCCACTCACCTTGATTTGGACTTCTCAAATTCCTATGGATGCTAAGAATAAGAATGGAGAAGATTTCTAGGTTTAGGGTTACTTGTGGATATGAAACAAAGAAGAGATTATAAAAAAATCTTGTGCAACCTTTTGTCTTTTCTGCACAAATGCCAACAGTTTCAACATATAAATGGGTAGCATAAACCAAAGGCCAGCGGTATACACGTTAATGCTAGTGGCCATTGCTTTCGGGTCATTTTTTTAGAAGTCTTACACTGCCATGTACACCGACGGTGTGCATGGTAAAGCCGTCGATGTAAATACCAAAGCACGTTCTGGATGCAAATTGTTGCAAACTCAAAGTTGGCTCTATGCTAGTGGAGCCACAGAACACATATTGGCGTTGCTTAATCCTATGCCGACGGCATACTAGCCGACTTACACTTGTGAATTCCAATTTTTGTCATGTGTTTGTCATGTGATTAAAACGCTAATATATTTACATTTTGGCCAGAATAGCTTCTTATTTTATATCAATTAACACTTTTGTCCTTCTTTAAAACTTATTTGCTTGTATATTACATCTCTCCCCTTCTAAAATGAACTTTCGTGCTCGAAAGTTGCCTGAATTATTGAAAAGCTCGGGATATTTTGTCCTCATCTCCTCTTCTAGTTCCTAAATGGCTTCTCTTTCTGACTGATTTGTCCACTAAACCTTCACATACTTAATTACTTGCCTTCTTAAAATCTTTTGTTTGGTGTTCAAAATCCTCATTGACTTTTCAATTGAAGATAGATTCAGCTTTATTTCCAATGGTTCCAACGCTACTATCTCTTTAAGATCTTTGACGTATGTTCTTAGCATAGACACATGGAACATGTTATGCACCCCTTCCAAATTAGGTGGTGAAGCTAATATGTATGCCACATTGCCTATCTTTTCTAAGATTTCATAAGGTCCCACATATGTAGGATTTAACTTACCTCTTAAGCTAACTCTGACAACATCCTTGATTGGTGATATCTTAAGTAAGACATGATCTCTCACTTGAAATTCTAAGGGCCTTCTTCGCTTATCAGCATAGCTCTTTTGACGACTTTGAGCTGTTTGTAACCTTTATTTGATCAACCTAACTTTGTCAGTAGTATCCTACATCAATTCTGGTCTTAAAATTTGTTTGTCACCAACTTCATCCCAATGGATTGGTAATCTACACTTTCTACTATACAAAGCTTCATAAGGTGGCATCCTAATTGATACTTGGTAGCTGTTGTTGTAAACAAACTCCACCATTAGCAAGTGCTTAACCCAACTATCTTTGAAATTCAGAACACATGCCCTTAACATATCTTTCAAAATTTGAATAGTCCTCTTTGATTGTCCATCTACCTAGGGATGATAGGCAATGCTAAAAACAACTTTGGTGCCCAAATCTTGTTGTAGACCTTTCTAGAATCTTCAAAAAATTCTAGTATTCCATGTACACTTAGAATTTCCTTGATATATAATTTTTCTAATTAATCTAATTGGTACCCAGTTCTAGTCGGTATAAAGTGGGCTACTTTGGTAAGTTTGTCAACAATCACTTATACCGAATCAAACTTTTCTCTAGTTCTAGGTAGTGTAGAAACAAAGTCCATGGTGATGTGCTCCCATTTCCATTGATGTATTGGCAAAGGCTTCAATTCACCTGCCGATCTTCTATGCTCAATATTAATCAATTGATAAGTGTAGCACTTGAAAACATACTATACTATCTCTTTCTTCATGTTACTCCACCAATATAACTTCTTCAAATCTTGATATATCTTGTTGCCTCCCGATTGGATTGAATAACTTGAAGAATGTGCCCTTTTTAGTAATTCCTTTTTAAGATTTCCTTGTTCCGGCACACATAACCTTCCTTTGCATGTCATGATACCTTCTCCATCAACATAAAATTTAGGTGCTCTACCTATTTCAATTCTCCTTTTTACCTCTTGTATATTTGGGTCATCAACTTGTGCTACTTTGATCTTTTCTATAAGAGTAGGTTGAATCTACAAATTTGCTAGCCTTGCACCGACTTGATTGGTTACTATTTTCAATTCAAGCTTTCTCTTTTCATCTATCAGATAACATTTGGAAGTAATCAAAGCCGCTAAATTTTTAACTCACTTTTTGCATAAGGCATCTGCTATAGTATTTGCCTTCCTGGATGGTACTGGATATCTACATCATAATTTTTAATAAACATAAGCTATCTCTTCTGTCTCATATTCAGTCCCTCTGAGTAAAGATGTATTTAAACTTTTTTTTTATTTGTATACACCTTGCATCTTTCTCCATATAAATAATGTCTCCACAGCTTCAAAGCATGTACTACTGCTACCAATTCCAAAGCATGGGTAGGATAATTCCTTTCATAAGGCTTTAGCTGTCTTGAAGCATATGCTATAACCTTACCTCCTTGCATCAAAACACAACCCAAACCTTGAATAGAGACATCACTGTAAATAAAATACTCTTCACCACTCATTGTAAAGCTAGTAGTGGAGCTGATACCAGCTTGTCCTTCAATTGTTGGAAACTGTTTTCATAGTTTTTGTCCCAAACATATCTCACTCCTTTTTGTGTCAGTCTGGTTAATGAACTTGTGATCTTTGAAAAGTCCTCTATAAATCTTCTGTAATATCCAGCCATTCCCAAAGAACTTCTAATCTTTAATACATTCTTAGGTGTTGACCATTTGATTACAGCCTTCACTTTCTCAAGGTCTATTGCTATTCCACTTCCACTAATAACATGTGCCAAGAAAGTTACTTGCTCCAACCAGAATTCACACTTTGTGAACTTGGCATATAACTTTTCATTCCATAGTCTGTTTAAAATTAGCCTCAAGTGTCCCTCATGTTCTTCCTTGGTTTTGGAATACACCAACACACCATCAATAAACTCCACTACAAACGAGTCTATACAATCTCTAAAGACTCTGTTCATAAGATCCATAAAAATTGCTGGTGTAATCATAAGACCAAATGGCATCACCATAGTCTCATAATGCCCATATCTTGTCCGAGAGTTGTCTTTTATATCCTCTATTCTAACCCGTATATGGTGATATCCTGATCTCAGATCAATCTTGGAAAATACTTATACTCATGTCAACTGATCAAACAAATCATCTATCTTTGGCAGAGGGTACTTATTCTTGATTGTCACTTGGTTCAACTCTCTATAATCGATGCATAATCTCATGCTGCCATCCTTCTTTTTCACAATCAGAACTGGAGCTTCCTTGGGCGACACACTGGGTCTAATAAGCTTCTTTTGTACCAAATCTTCTAATTGAACCTTGAGCTCTGCAAGTTCTATAGGAGCCATACGATAAGGTGTCTTTGATATAGGTGAAGTGCCAGGCACCAAGTCAAAACATAACTCTACTTCTCTCTCCAGTGGTAACCCTGGTAAATCTTTTGGAAACACTTCAGGGTATTCACATATAATTGGTATTCTTGCAAGATCCATCATTTATTCTCTTTCTATCATCACAACTGCCAAAGCTAACCTTCCCCATAACTCATAAGTAAGTAGAGCTGGAGGTCTTTGCACTTCAAGTTTGGAAATAAATTGAACTCCATCTAATAGACTAAACTCCACCACTAGGTTGTGACAATCAATCACAAAATGATACTTTGCCAACAAATCTACTCCCAAAATTATATCAAAATCCACCATATCCATCACTATCAGATTTGCAGGTAATTGCTTATATTCTATTTCTACATTCACATCCCTACAAATCTTATTCAATAAAGCTCTACTTCCCAAAGTTTTATTAACAGACAAACATCATGACATATGTTCAACATACATACCACAAATAGATACAAACGTCTCAAATATACATGAAAAACTTGCACTAGTATCAAACAACACATAAGCACTATACATGAGTATAGACAACGTACCCACAATAGTGTCAACACTGGTTGTATCTTTGTGCTAGAGAGCATACACTTTAGCCGGTGTTCTTTATCCCTGACCAGTATTCTGAAGTCTACCAAACTGAGCTCCAGGAACAACTTGTTTCCTAGATTCCTTGCAATCAACTGCTTGATGTCCTCTTTGTCCACACTTAAAAGCAAAATACCTATGGGAGAATTTTCTCTATGCAAAATCTACTGCCATGTCTAAATTTATCACATGAGAAACATGCATTCTTAATCTACTTTGAGTCCTTAAGATCATGTGGTCTAAGGCATCTAGTACACTTCTTCTCAGCATTTTATACTATTGATCTAAAAGCTATGTGATAGGCCTCTTTCCTCCGTCTTAGGTCAAAACATTGGAAGCCGGTCTCTTCTTTAAGAAAATCTGACCTCTCCAAGGCTCACGATTTTCATTCTATTCAGACCTTGCTCCACAGTTTTAGCTTTGTTGACCACTACTGAGTAGTTGGTCAAGTCCATCAGGTTCACTTGATACTAAATTTCAGCCTTTAACCTAGTAATGAATCTGCTCACTTTGGCCTCTTCACTTTCCTTCAAAGTATTGGGGAAGGAACCTCATTAATTTGTGTAGCTCTGCTTCATATTCCTCTCTTAACATATTGCCTTACTGCAACATGTAGTATTCTTGAAGCATCTTCTGCTTCACATTGTTAGGGATAAACTCCTTGTAGAAATACTACTGGAACATCTACCATGTAATAACTCCAAGCATGTGCCATTTAGTGCTTCTCTACCAATTATTAGCTCTCCCAATCAACAAGTAGGAGGCATATTCCACTTTCTTGTTCTCTGGAAAGTCCAAAGTAGTGATTGTCTTCTTGATCTCCTCCATCCACAACTGTGCATCCAAAGGTCTTCTAGGTGCTGGCTCAAACTTATAAACTAGATCAACAAATTTATTTAGGCTCAAAACATCAGCATGTTTGGACCCATTACCTCCATTCCCATTATTTCTCTAAGTCTTTTGCCTCCAGGCCTTAGCATTAGCCTGTATAACCTACATGTCTTGTCTCATATCCTGTTGTTGCTTATTAACTACCCCTAGAAGGGTATTTATAGCTTGCATGGGCTGTGTAGGATCCATTGGTACCTGTTGACCTATAGGTGGAGGTGGTAAATCTTGATTATGGGGCAGCTGATTGGCTTGTAGCTGCCCTCTATTCTCCTTTCCTCTCCAGCTCTAGGGGACCCAACATCAGGTACTTTTCATTTTGGAGGCATTCTAATAGGTTAAACACATAAAACATAAGAACATGGATATAACATGCTATAAGGATCAAAACACTATAGGTACTACAAGATAACATATTAACTAATAGTAACCTTAACCAATTGCTACCCTGCTCATCAATGCTCACCGTCCTAAGGAGTTCATAACTTAAATATAATAAGATCAAAACCTATTGCTCTGATACTAAATAGGTTGTAACACATTAATTTAAGACATTACAACATGCCATGTGTCCTCTTCATAAGAATATGCCAAGGCTATGAAATACTAAATCCACAAATTATATTAAAATCTACATCAACAATAACTCACATAAAGGATTCCTTTAAAACATCATATATATATATATATACACATAAATCTCTTTAAGAAAACCATAAGCTGATATTAGCCAAAAACTACATATATAAAAACCAAATAAAGCATAATAAACTAGTCTCATAAAATCTTCTAAAACTAATAACAGTCTCAAATAAAACTTCATATAATCTTTAAATCTTCTTTCCTATTTCCAGAATCCAAAATCTATCGACCTCAACAAAAAAGTCAAGTCTACTATCGTCATCCCTATGATCAACATATATGTCACACCTAAATAAGTCATAAACTATCTCATCTTCAGCTGTACCTAAAAAATAAAGGAATGAACGAAAATACCCAGTACACCATATCACAAACAACTATGCATGAACATGCAACATACAAATTTTACAAACAATCTAAAACTAATGCAGCAAACACAGGTTATTATCTTTGATTGGTCAAGCAAACAATACAGTTTAGAACCACTAATAATTAGTTCGATACCCAAAGTAGCTCATGACCCTGAGAAAATAGGCTTTTATACAAAATACTTTTATATACATATAGTGATGTTGGGCACTCTTTACACATCGTTGTGTACCATAATTAAGCTGGCACGACTCCAATATACCAAAACCATTTTTAGGTGCAACTCTACTCGGGATAACAACACACAAAGATCATCATGTTACCAATGTTAGTATCACACTCTACGTAGTCTTTACTAACAACAACAAACTTTTCAATTATAAACCAGATAGTCATTAATTCAATTTACGATTCTAAACCTACATGCACATACAACAAGGAAGGTAAGGTTGTACCTTAATCAATCTCAAGGAATAGGACTCTAAACCCCAAAACCCTAATCACATAAGTAGAACAGATTTCAATACATCTCTTTTATAGAATATACCTAATTTCAAACATCACCTAAAACCCTAGTCTCCAAAGAATAACAAATCCACACCATTTTTCCTTGCATGAAACACAAAATCTTCTCTAAAGATTAGATTTCCTTAACAGATCTTATAAAACCTAGAATTCCATTCAATAAAATCAAACGAAAACTCACAAAATTCATCTCTATTCTATCATAAGGATTAAGAATATGCAAACTTACCTAACAATGTGATCTTTAATCCTTTTTTATCACCAAAATCCAGATCTTCAAGCAAGATTGGGTTTTTCTTCAATTTCTCCTTCAAATGCATTAGAAACTCTAACAATTTGATAGTTTTCTTTTGAAATCTAAAGGTAGAGAAGAGATCCACTCACCTTGATTTAGACTTCTCAAACTCCTATGGATGCTAAGAACAAGAATGGAGAAGATTTCTAGGTTTAGGGTTACTTTTGGAGACGAAACAAAGAAGAGATTATAAGAAATCTTGTGTAACCTTTTGTCTTCTGTACACAAATGCCAACAGTTTCAATATATAAGCAAGCGGTGTAAACCAAAGGCCAGCGGTGTAAATGCTAATGCTAGTGGCCATTTGCTTTCAGGTTATTTTTCTAGAACTTGTACACTGGCATGTACACCAACGGTGTACATGGCAAGGCCGGTGGTGTAAATACCTAACTTAGCGGCTTTCATATTATGGATACAAATTTTTGCAAACTCAATGCTAGCTTTGCACGGGTGGAGCCACATAACATACACTGGCAATGTACTAGCTAATTACATTTGCAAAATTCCAATTTCCATCATGTGTTTTGAATATGATCAAAACACAAATATATTTAGATTTTGACCATAAAACATTCTTATTTTATATCAATTAACATTTTTTCCCTTTTTTAAAACTTATTTATTTGTATATCACATTTTTCTCAGATTACATCAATTTATTTAATTCCTTATGGAGAGATTCATTATCATTTTTCACAACATCTAATTCATCCATTAGACTCTTATTTTTACTATCGAGTTTAAAGATTTTATTTTTAGTTTTAGCTAAGACTTGAAGTATTTCTTGCATTTCTTTAGCTTTCTCACTAGATTTATATTTAGTTTTAGAATCACTTACATTAGATTGTGCCATCAAGCATAGGTTTGCTTTCTCAAGATTTGATGCTTCTGTTTCATCATCCAATTCATATAAATCACTCCAAGTTGTGAATAGGGATTTGTTTTGCTTCTTATGCTTATGGGATTTCTTAAAAAGTATTGGACATTCGTATTTAATATGTCCAGGCTTCTTACATTGGAAGCATATTATTTCTTATTTTACAATTTTCTTCTTGTCTTTCCTATCTTCTTTTCTTGCATCCGAACCTTTGTTAAATTTCCTAAATTTAAAGTTGTTCGATTTCTTAACTTGTTTTCTTAATATCATGTAGATTTTGTTAGCAAGAATATTAATGCATCATTTTTTCTTTTGAGTCTTTGTCTAGTTCTGCTTAAACTTCTTTGAAGGATTTTGTCTTTTTGTTTTTCAATTTTGCTTTTGATTACATCTCTATTTCATTTGTAGTCTTCATGTGTTACTTATATGTTAGAAGCTTTTTATGAAGATGACTTAAGGATAGTTTTTTAAGATCTTGAGCTTCCTCAATAGCTACTCTTTTTCATCCTAAGTCCTAGAACAATACTCAACGTTTTTCGTACTAAATCTGCATCATCAAGCCTTTTTCCTGAAGAGGTTAGCTCATTAGTAATAAGATCGAGTTGATTGGATGCTTTCATTATTTTTTAAACTTTTTTAATTAAAAAGAAAACTCTTATTGTTGAAGTAAAGCATTTATTTTAGAATCTTTAATTGTGTTGGATCTTTCATGTGTTTCATAAAATTTATCCCAAATTTCTTCTACAATTTGACATGAAGATATTAAGAAAAAAAAAATAGAAGGAGCAATAGTAGTTAAGAGGAAACTCTTAGCCTCGTTGTTTTTCTTCAATTCTTCATATCTTCATTAGAGATTGCGAAGCTACTTTCTATCTTTACTTCCACATCTCCACTTTCTATTACTTTCCATAAAGCATAATCATTTGCCTTGGTACATGACTTCATGCATACCTTCCAAAAAGAAAAATTGGTACCATTAAAATAAAGAGCTTTGTTGATATTAATTGATCCATTGAACTTGGCCATATGTATACTTAAATAACAAGTCTTTGCTCTGACACCAATTATTTGTCTAGTAAGATAAGTGACATGGGGGTGAAGGGATAGTTACTTTAAAAACTTTTTGCAAATTCCAGTATAAACCTTATTTCTAAAACAGGTTTTAAAGCAATGTTAAAAATGTTTATTGAAAACATTTTACGAAAACCCTCTTGATATAATAACTTATGATATATTTGAGTGTGTTTAGTTTAGATCTCTTTCTCAGCAAGTTATTCATCCAAAATTCTTTAAGTTGATTCTTTCATATTCAATATAAAAGTCGATTACAGAAATAACAAAATAAATAAAAAGAAACAAAGAGAAAATAATGCTTGTCAATCTATAGTGTTTCTGCCTTGTGTATTAGTCCACTCTTTCAACTCCATGTCGGGGTTCTAGTTGTCTTTAATACTTCATTCCACTAGATCCAATTGAATCAATGAAGAAGTACAAAGAAATCTTGCATCCATCACAATTCTAACAACCGGACCATCTGTCTCAGCTTCTACCAAAGCTAACTTACCATCCAATAGGTGCCCTTTATCACTTCCTTCATTATCTTAACTAATACAACTAAAAGTATCTCAAAACTAGAGGAAAATAATAAGAAAGATCCTCATTTTTTGTACCCTAAATAGAAAATAAGGCTTTTACAGCTGCTGAAAGTAATTCTAAGTGCACTATTTGCTTTCTCTTACAAGGTTGATATTCAGTGCTTTGGAGTTCTAAAGATTTGCAAAATTTATTAGTGTTTCTCAGTAAAATTTCATGCTTTGTGCTCTAGAATAAGTCTTCAATTTATAATCCTTCAAGTAATGGTTTTCTTTATATAATTTAGGTAGGAAAACTTCTTCCGTCCATTGCTTCATCGTCTTCATGATTTTACAACATAATTTAATTAAATTCTTTCTTTATTTTGCTGCAAAAGACATTGGGTATTACATATAAGTGTCCAGGACATGTCTTGAAGATTTCGGCTTGATATTTAATATATTGAGCAAGACAAAAGATGATTTAGATTTGAGATTTTTCCTTGTTGTAAAGAGTTCCTTCCTTGTGAGCTTCCATATGCTGACACAATCTTCTTGATCATCCTTTAGGGATAAATTATACTAGAATGTCATAACGTTTGAGGGTAAGTTTATTTGAGGTCATAACATATCGAATGGTTAAAAAGAAGTCACAACATTTAGAAAAGTGGATCCATTGAGGTCATTATTGACATGTATCAACGGGAGAAACATTTAAAATTAAAACCTAGAAGATCTAATATATTATGATATGTGTCAATTTGACCTTAATTGACCCACTTCTTTAAACCTTGTGATCTCTTTTTAATCACTTGAAAAATTATAATCTCAAATAAACTTTCCCTCAAACGTTGTGATTTTTTGGTGTAATTTACCCCATAGTTTAATTTCCAACCTTAATTTAACTTTATTAAACTTTATTAAACTTGCACATCACTTCTTTAACTTATAAATTAAATTTATACGGGATAATGTCATAAATGATACTTAATCTTTGGAAAAAAATGCAATTAGGTACCTAAACTTTCAAACTTATTAAGGGTAGAAAGCAAAGACATCCCTTAAACTTTAGGCGTATCATGGATTGAACACCACCCCCTCCCCCCCCCCCCCCCCCGCCCGAACTTCAAAAGTGTGATTTTGCATCCCATAACTATAAAGAATTTGAAAATAAGTCCATATCATCCTATTTTTTACCTTTGTCCGTACAAATCCATACATTTTCCATAGTGAATTTCCATACTTTTTTGACCAAACAGTATAAAATGGACTTAGTGCAAATTGTTTATAGTTATGAAAGTCCAAAATCACACTTTTGAAGTTCGAGGGGCCAATCCGTACCACCCCTAAAGTGTAAGGGGTGTTTTTGCATTTTCTCCAATGATTAATTTAGTACCTCAATTTTGAAATCATCAATTTGGTATTAAGAAAACTATGAAATTGATTAATTTGATACTTGAAATAACTTGATGGAGGTACCGTTAGTGTGCATAAAAATTTCTTTTAGATATTAAATTTTTCAATTTCAAAGTTTAGGTATATAGTTATATTTTTTAAATTTTAAGTATCATTTGTGACATTAACCCAATTTACAATCCAAAATCTTCCATATTTAGCATTTATACATCAAATAATTTTTATTCTTCCACCAAAAGACCTCAATAAACTCATAAAAATTATTGTCACACCCTAAAAGGTATCTTAAACGTGATAATCTAATACACTCGATATTTAAACTCAAGTATGACAATCTCAGTTATTCCATAAATTTAGACACCAGGTGTAAGGCTTACTTTTACCATGAAGGGAATCTTACTTTGAATCGAAATAGCTTAAGAAGACATACATAGAAATAAGAATATAAATCATAATAGTTCTGACCAAGATTAATCTATTACAAAGGTCTGAGGGGCATACTCCCGTTAAAATATTAAGAGTCTTTAAAGTCCACAAAATGTCCCTTTACCACATATATATAGCTAAAGAGATTCAATTAGAAGTCTATGCCTAACATCTAGGTCCCGACTTCTCCAAAAAGCTCCTTAATTTCCAAAAGCTGTACTTGAGAAAAGTGGCCTCTTGGGGATAGCCATAAATAATCGTACTGCAATAGAAAACTATGAGGGTATAAGCTTACAAGCTTAGTGAGTTTCACTTCTAAAATTAAATACTCAATCAAACAATAAGGCAAACGAGTTAGATTAAACAATCATATAGAATGCACAAGCACGTGAGCATACAATACATAAGACTTTCTGGGAGTCTTATGTTGAATGGATTTATGTCCTCCATTCGAGCTTAGGTGTTTCAGGCCTATACAACCATAGATTTCAATTTTTCTCTCATATATTAAGTAGATGTGTCAAGTGCCTACCAACTTGTTAATTATGTAGTTGATTCAAGCGTCTACCCTACTTCCATTTTAATTTAGGTGACCCTGCCAATAATCCGAGTTTTCAGGCCCACCCTTTGCCTAGCCATTATGCCTTTTTCCCACAAAGGTATAACAATAAATGTAATATGACTCAATATATGTTATGCATGAACAATTTAGTTATATGGTCATGGCATAATATTTAAGTGAATTATAGGCAATCATAGAGATTTCAAACACTTTAATTCTATACTAAATCATACAAATATTTATAGCAATTCTCATTTCGATATTCTTATCATCAATTCAACCAAGTGGAATTCACATACACATTCCAATTTAATCTTGTCCTAATTCTAATGCCACTATCATTACAAGCAAAATCATAAGCATATAATTTAAAAAAGTAAACTCACTTTGCCATGGCGCCAAATTCCTTTTAATCTTAATAATCCTCGGGAAGGTTTAGTCCGTCTCCTAAGTCTCCTAACAAAAGAAATACCTATGATGAGTATTTCTATGAAGTTTAAATAAAACTTATTAATTCTATTCTAACAAGTTCGTCAAAGTTCATCAAAGAGGAAATTCCAACTTAAAATGACAATAACTTGGTCATTTTAACTCGAAATTTCGCATATTATATACAAATTTCTACCTATTCGACAAGAAATAGCTATTTCTAAAGTTATTTTCATTTAAAAAGGTCATTTGGTTCATGAACAGAAGGGTATAGAATGTTATACAAGACTCCAACCCACAAATCAAATTCTAATTTCAATCCAAGCATCATTCAAAAGCTTTGATAGATACTTAGCTATCATTATATCTTGAAAGAATATTTTATATACATATATGACTCAATATCATGCATGATTCATGGGTTTTGATCAATTTATTTCTCATGTACTTAGACAATGTTTTATGGGGTTTGAAAGACACTATTTCCTTAAGCTTTGTTTCTACCAAGTATATTATATGTACATGTAATATCTACAAGTTATTATCATGAATGACATGATATGAGCTATCTATATGTATATCCTTAATGATATTTGATTATAAGAATTTTTAGAAAACTTTTACTTTACAAACCTCTTAAAATACTTGACTTAGAGAAACTAGTTTTATTTCTTGCAAAATCGCACTTGTTTTTTTAAAATAAAACCTTAACGACCTATATGCCTAATACCTTCATTATTTTAATAAAATTCTTTATTTAGGATTTGGAAAATAAATGTTTAATTAGAGCTTTTGTTTAGTTGCGAATTTTTATAAAATTTTTAAGGAATGAAAACATTGTTTGATCTATATTTTGAAACCTTTCCTTGTTTTAGGATTATACCTTGATAAAATCCACTTATTCTTGTCAAAATTAAGTTTTTATTACATTTATTCCCTAAGGATTATATTTTTCTATTAAAATCCTCATTTTGGCATTTGGAAATAGGTGTTTACATGGGGGTCATTTCTAGATCCGAGTTTTGAAATTTGTGATTAAGATTATTTCTCGTGTAAAACTTATTTAATCTTTCTAAAATTAAGTCCTAACCAAACCACTCCCTAAGGCTTCCATTTTTTTAATAAAATTCTTGTTTTAGGGTTAGAAAATAGGTTTTTATCTAGCATTTCTCACTAGTTACGAATTTCAAGTTCTTGTTGGGGTTGAAACAAGTTCTAGATTAACTTTTATAAGCTTTTTCTTATTGTGAAAATTTCTCTCAGTAAAACTAAGCTTAACTCATCAAAATCATTCCTTTATGATACTTATTCCCTAAGCTCTTCATATTTAGTGTAAAAACATCATTTTGGAGTTGAAAAATAGGTTTTCTAAATAGGGTTCTTTTTCCATCCGAATTTCCAAAAATCATTTTTGTTGAAACAAAGATAGATCTTAAACTTTTAACATATTCTTACTATTATCATGCCCTTACAAGTCTTTTATATACATAAGACAAAAATCTATGACATTTATGTACTTAAAACAACTAGATCTAGTATATTATGCAAGTCATGATTACAAATGCAACATCAACATTATGTAGATGAGGTTAATAGATGAATACATGCACAAAATATCAATAATAACAAAATAAAACAATAATATAGCAAAATAATAGTAAAACAAATTAAATATCAAGATCCACAACATTGTGATGGAAAGAATCTCATGCTTAAGTGTTTTCTGTAGCCAGAACACATGAGAAGGTGAGCAAGGAAGATGAAGAGCTAAAAAAGAAAGAAATCGAAAGTGAAAACAGTAAACAAGAACTAGGGTTCGTGAAGGGAAGACAGGATGAAGTATAATAGGTAGCATGCATCTAAAGTGTGAGACAGACATTGACGAAGACATGAATTCAAATCAAGCTGCCTCAGAAGTCATGGGCTGAGAGCCTTTGAAGACATGGGTTGGACATGGGCTGTGGGCTGTGGCCCATCCATAAGAGTCCGGTTTGCTAAGCCTAAGCACTTTATTTAGTAATTAGTTAATATATGTAAACAAAATCTGTTAATACCCACGTGGGTGACAATCATCACTTTTTGCTTTACACAATTTGTTACGATTGCAAATTAGTGTGTGATTTGTAATGATTACAAAGCTTATATAAGGCCTATTGTAATACAGGGAATTATCAGAAAAAATATTGCAACAATTCTGTTCCAAAAGTTCGTATTCGAACTCCTCTGCTGTATTCGGCTGGATAATTCTACTTCGTGTTATTTTTCTTTTTTTTTTTTTCCTTCTATTCCTTCGTAAGTTGCTTCCGCATTGCATCTGGTATCAGAGCCATTTACAGCCATGGAAACCCACGAACACAAATGTATCGAAGAGACAATGAAGGCTGTCCTTAAGGAACAAGCTGATCGCCATGAGCTAGCCATGAAAGAACAATCTGATCGTCATGATAACTGGGTCAGGATGTTTTCTGAGACTCTGAAAACACATCAAGCAATACTTGAGAAACAAAACCAAACAATTGAATCATTGAAGCAGCATCTCACTAGTAAGAAAACCATTATGGAATAAATAGCAATAACACCAGGAAGTGGTAAAAGCTCAGGTACAACCATGCTGGGTACCAACAGTAATACACTCAATGTTACTACATACCAGGTACCAACTAGAAATACTCGAATTGAATTTCCTATTTTTGATGGTGAAAGCTTTAGGATGTGGGTAGCTAGGGCTGAGCAATTCTTTATTTAGATGAAACCCTAGAAGATCTTAAAGTAAAACTTGCCACCATGCATTTAGCTGATAAGCCCTATGAATGGTATAATGCTTTTGTGAAAAGCCGAACTGATGTTAATCCTTTAACATGGGAAGAATTTATCAGAACCTTAAATGCACGATTTAATGACAAGGGATTTGAAGATCCTATGTCAGAACTTAAGGAATTACAACAGGTAGGGTCCTTACAAGATTACAATGATGAATTTTTGCATCTATCTACTCAAGTTCAATTAACCGAACCTCATTTGGTTAGTTTTTATCTTAGTGGTCTCAAACCTGAAATACAATACCCAATCCGAATGTTTCAACCAAAATCTCTACCACAAGCTTATACCCTTGCAAAGCTACAAGAAGCCACTCTTTTATTTTCAAAACAGAATTTAAAAACCTTTAAAAGCCCAACACACACCTCTTTCCAAAATGTCAAAAATACCCTACCCTATTATTCCTCACCTGGCAAATCAAACACTTCCTAAACCTTAACCACTTCCACACACAACCGTACCCTACCACAACAACAAATCCACCAAACCTACCCTACCACTAACCGACCTGTAAAGAAACTTGCCCAAGAAGAACTTGAGGAGAAACGGCGTAAGAAAGTTTGCTTTTGGTGTGATGAACCATTTGGACCCGGCCACCGCTGTAAAACCAAAAGGCTTAATTTGCTAGTGTTGGAGCAGGAAGATGGGAATGAGGTTGAAGAAACTGTGGAAGATTTGGGTTTAGACCTATCGCAGTTGCATCTCAATTCTTTGAACAATGAGGGTACCAATAAGAGCACTATACGTGTGAAAGGAAGTTACAAGAGGAGCAATCTTAACATATTAATTGACACTGGGAGTTCTGCTAATTTCATGAATGACAAGATAGCAATGAGAGTGGACTGTTTACAATCTGAGGTCATTCCAGTTTCTGTTATATTGGCGAATGGAACTAAGATTCAAAGCACCAAAATGTTGAGAGCATTTGAATGGCAGATGCAGGGAACAAATTTTCAACTGATTTCTATTCTATTCCTTTGAATTCCTATGATTTAATCTTGGGAATGCCATGGCTAGTCTCGTTAGGAACTGTGATATGGAATTTTAAAGACTTATGGATGAGTTTTGAATGGCAGGGCAAGAACTGTACATTAAATGGATTAGTGGAGGAACTTAAGGTCATCTCCGGGCATACTTTAAATACCTTATTGGAAACATTCCCTTCCACTATGGAAGTGCAATGTTGGGTAATTACAAGTATTGATACTGATGAGAAAAATACCAATGACACATTACCTCCTCTGATCATTGATCTCTTAGAAGAATTTTATGATTTATTTGAGGAACCTAAGGAATTGCCCCCTGATCGGGCATGTAACCACAGATCCATTTGATTGAAGACACTACGCTAATCAACTGAGGCCTTATAGGTATTTAATGATACAGAAAACAGTTCTTGAAAACATGGTTAAAGAATTGTTGTTAAGTGGAATGATAAGACCTAGCCACAGCCCATTTGCTTCACCTGTGGTTTTAGTAAAGAAGAAGGATAATTCTTGGCGGATGTATGTGACTACAGAGAGCTTAACAAACACACAGTAAAGGATAGGTTCCCTATTCCTATAATTGAAGACCTCTTTGATGAACTGCATGGAGCTAAGTATTTTAGTAAATTAGATTTACGATTGGGCTACCATCAAGTGTTGATGCATCCTGAAGATCTACAAAACAGCTTTTCACACTCATGATGGGCATTACGAATTCCTTGTTATGCCATTTGGCTTAAAAAAATGCTCCATCTACTTTTCAAGGGCTAATGAATGACATATTCAGACCTTACTTGCGAAGTTCGTTTTGGTGTTTTTTGACGATATACTAGTTTATAGTTATAGTATGGAGGAGCATGAAAGTCATTTGAGAGTGGTTTTCAATACATTAAGGAGGGAACAATTTTTGAAGAAAAGTAAATGTAAATTTGGTGTTCAACAGGTGGACTACCTGGGACACATCATAACAAAAAAAGGAGTAGCCACCGATCCAAAGAAAATTGAAGCGGTAGAACAATGGCCAATTCCACAGACTTTGAAGCAACTACGTGGTTTTTTAGGGCTGGCTGGGTACTATAGGCGATTTATCCAAGGATTTGGAGTCATTGCTCAACCACTGACCCAATTACTAAAGAAAGATCAATTCAAGTGGAGCAAAGAAGCACAAGAATCATTTGAGAAATTAAAAGGAGCACTGGTACATTCACCAGTATTGAATCTACCTGATTATTCTAAAGTGTTTGTCATAGAAACAGACACATGTGGAGATGGTATAGGGGCTGTACTGATGCAAAACAAACATCCAATTGCCTATTAGTAAGACATTGGCACCAAAGCATAAGGGAATGCTATATATGAGAAGGAGTTGTTAGCCTTAGTGTATGCTATTGACAAATGGCGTCATTATCTAGTTGGAAGGCACTTTGTGATCAAGACTGATCATCAAAGCCTCAAGTATCTACTAGAGCAACGTCTGGTAACCTCAAGTCAGTAAAAGTGGTTAACCAAGCTATTAGGGCTTGATTATGAGATTGAATTCAAGAGTGGCAACACCAACACAGCAGCTGATGCACTCTCTAGACGAAGCACTAACTGCTTGAACCATTTGTAGATACAATGTGCTATTCCAGAAATTCTGGAAGATATAAAGTCTAGTTGGTTCCTTAATGGAGGATACTCTAACATCATTCAAAAATTACAAAAAGGAGAACCAGTGGGACACTTCACTTGGGAGAACGGAATACTACGAAAAGAGGAAGGATTGTTGTTGGACCTTCCCTTATCCTCCGAGAAAAACTATTGAAGTTGTACCATGGAGGAGTCCTAGGGGGTCATTATGGAGCACATGCTACCTATCAAGGGCTCTCAATGGTTTTTTATTGGCCTAAACAGGAAAGGGAAGTAAGAGAGTTTATTCGAAATTGTGAAGTGTACCAACATTTTAAGTTTGAAAACGTGGCTACCTTAGGCCTCCTATCACCACTAAATATTCCGCAAGAATATTGGCAAAGTGTTAGCATGGATTTCATCAAGGGTCTTCCTAAATCAGAAGGGAAAGATGTCATACTAGTAGTGATTGATCAACTCAGTAAATATGGACACTTCATGGCTTTATCCCATCCCTACAATGCAATGACAGTAGCTCGAATTTATCTTGATAATGTATACAAGCTACATGGTATGCCTGAAACCATTATCTGTGATCGGGATCCTATTTTCACAAGTCTATTCTGGAAGGAACTCTTTAAGTTGCAAGCTGTGGAGTTCGATATGTCCACTGCTTACCATCCTCAAACGGATGGCTAGTCAAAGGTTGTTAACAAATGTATAGAGACATACTTGAGATGTGTATCGGGTGAGAAACCTAAGAATTGGAATCAGTTCCTCCCTTTAGCTGAGTGGTGGTACAATACGAATTTTCATTCAAGTACCAAAACCACTCCATTCGAGGCTTTATATGGCTATCCACCACCCTTGCATGTACCATACGTGCCAGGAGATTCTAGGAATGCAACGGTGGATTCTATCTTAGCTACCAGGGAAGATCGACTTAAGCTTCTTAACTTCCACTTAAGAAGAGCTCAATAGCGTATGAAACAGGTGGCAGACTTAAAGAGGACAGACCGAGCATTCAACATAGGTGACTTAGTCCTACTCAAACTTTAACCCTATAGGCAGCATTCATTGAAAAACTCTAAGGTACATAAATTACTTCCTAAATACTACGGTCCTTACAAAATAATCGAAAAATTGGTTCAGTGGCTTACCATCTTGACCTTCCACCAAGCGCTGAGATCCATCCCACCTTTCACGTCTCACAGCTCAGAAAATATCATGGCCCTAGATCCGACAGTTCTTCAACGTTACCTACAAATATACAAACAGAGGAGTTAGTTTGAGTCAATCTTAGCACGGAAGATGGTTAAATGTGGAAATCACGCTAAAACATGCTACTTATCTCATGGAATGGTCGGAGCCCAGAGGAAGCCACATGGGAATTCTTCGAAGAGCTTAAATTGCGTTACCCTAACCACCCCTTGTGGTCAAGGCTTCTTGAAGTAGAGGGGAATGTAGCCATAACACATGAGAAGGTGAGCAAGGAAGATGAAGAGCTAAAAAAGAAAGAAATCGAAAGTGAAAACAGTAAACAAGAACTAGGGTTCGTGAAGGGAAGACAGGATGAAGTATAACAGGTAGCATGCATCTAAAGTGTCAGACAGACGTTGACGAAGACATGAATTCAAATTAAGCTGCCTTGGAAGTCATGGGCTGGACATGGGCTGTGGCCCATCCATAAGAGTCCGGTTTGCTAAGCCTAAGCACTTTATTTAGTAATTAATTAATATATGTAAACAGAATCTGTTAGCAACGTGTGGGTGACAATCATCACTTTTTGCTTTACACAATTTGTTACGATTGCAAATTAGTGTGTGATTTGTAATGATTACAAAGCTTATATATAGGCTTATTGTAATACAGGGAATTATTAGAAAAAATATTACAACAATTATGTTCCAAAAGTTCGTATTCTAACTCTTCTGTTGTATTCGGCTGGATAACTCTGCTTCGTGTTATTTTTTTTTTTTTCCTTCTGTTCCTTCGTAAGTTGCTTCCGCATTGCATTTTCACATCCCTAGCATAAAGCTCATGAGGATTTTAGTGGAACCACATATGTATGATCTTGCCATGACATGTTTTTTTGTGGTAGGGTGTAGATTTATTACCTATTAATTGTGTGGAGTAAGAAAAACTTGAAGAAAAAGTGTTGTGTGTGTGTGAGAGGAGGAGGGGGGGGGGGGGGGGGGGGGGGGGGGGGGGTGGGTCACGAAACAAAGGGGAGGGGAAAAGAGGAGAGAAAATATTTTGCAAGAGTTCGTTTAGCAAAAAGAGAAAAGTGAAATGAGATAGGTATAAAGGTGTTTTTATAGGGAATTGGATTAGGGTTTGTATGATTAGTTAATTGAAGAAAAATTAAACAAATGAGAGAGTGTAGGGGAGGGGGGCGCCGTTTGAAAAAGGGAGAGAGAGAGTTCTATGATTTGTTTTGTGTAATAAAATTCAAATTTAATAAGTAATTTAAGTAATAAAATGTATTTGAAAGGTAAATGTAAGGAAAATAATGTAAGATTGTAAGAACAGGTTGTAAGGATGTAAGAATAAGGTATGGGTGGTTGTACTTATGAATAGTATGATTAGAAATAAAAAAGTAGATTAAACAATTAAATTGCTGATAGTAAAGAAATACAAGTAAAATAGCAATATTAGATATTTCTAGTTACTGAAAAATTACACAACTAATGTAAATCCCCGAAATTTTTGGAATCGAATTATAGTTTAAACCCTAATTGGAAGTCAACCGGATTTCCAAAGTCAACAAAACCCTAGTTTAGCGTAACCGTTTAGTCCGGCATTACCGTTTTCTAGCCCTAGAAAACGAAGTTTAAGTAGTTAGTTATAATAGTTCGTAATAGTCATAGGTATATAAAAATATCAATTTTGCAAAATTCGAATGTCCTTTGAACCCGATCGGACAGTTCTCGAAAAACGTGTCCGAGAGCCTGGAATAGGAAAAATATTCTGAATACACCGTTAGACTCGTAAAAATATAAGATTTCCAAAAATATCAATTTCGTAATTTTTCGGTAGCTAAAAATATCAGATATCGCATTTATACGCGTATTTTCTTGCTACCGGCATTTAATTGCCATGTCTACTTTTACATACACTATTTTCTACTATTCCATACTATTCATCTATCTCTACTTTTTTTTACAACCTACTCTTATAACCCCTACACCTATTTCTTACACATTTTCATTTCCAATACAATTTCACATATTTCATTTCTTACTTTTAATTAACAAAATAACAAAAAAATAAATTTTCCTCTCTCTCTCCCCTCAAATTTGCACCGGCCACCCCCATTGATCCCTCAATTTGTTTTATTTTTCACTTATTTAATTAACACAAATTATCTCCCACATTTTCCTATAAATACCCCTTCATACTTTCACTTCTTTCACACCACTTCTTTACTAAAGTTACTCTCTCAAAATTTCTCAAGAATTCTCTCCAAGAAGTTCTTACAAGAAAGCTCTCTCTAGTTTCTTCTTTTAGATAAACTTTCTTCAAGAAATTCCTATATTCGTCTACTTAGTATGAACTTAGTGTTTGTTTTCTAAAACCATGAAGGTTAAGAAAGCAACAATAGGTTCATACTTTGTTTTTGTTCATAATATCAATTCCTTTATGTTCCTTTATGTTTCTTTATGTTCCTTTATGTTCATAACTATCTAAATATCTATATAGCTATATATATAATATTTAGAGCATATAAGCTCATTGTCTTGCAATTTATTTACCTTCCATACAATTTATTTACTTCATTGCAATTTATTTAATTTCAAGTTGTTCTTAAGACTAGTCTCTAGTCTTAGACTTGTCCTCATCAAGTCAAAACATTTTCTTTCCTTTTCGGGACTAGTCTTTTCTTAGTCCCGGGGTACCTTGATGAAGCTAAGGTCCCAATACTTGATTTATTTCGTTATTTGCTTATTCTTTTAAGTTATTATGTTCCTTTATATTCCATAATTTTATGATTCATATTCATGCATGAACATAATGTTTTTGTCTCAACAAAAATAAACGAGAAAGTGTTTTCTTAAATTAAAGATTCTTTCTAAAGAAATAGATGTAGAAAATAGATTTCTTAAAAAGTCATGAACATGCTTAAAAACGATTTTTCTTAAATAAACCAAAGGTTTATACAAACTTATTTTTCATCAAGTATTAGAAATTCTTTTGGAATCATTACAAGAAACAAGAACATCCTTTTTATGAAATTGTTATTACTTTTAAAAGTTGTTGGAATTTAAGTATAGAAAACAAAAACCACTCCTTAAGAATTTAAAGTGATTACAAGAGATTAAATTTAGAAAAAGGAATATTCATCTCAAATACTCAAGACCTTTCAAAAGTAAATGGAATATTCCAACAAAATCTCAAAGTTCAAAATCTTTTAAAACTTTACTTTTCATAAGTTGAGACAACTTCATTTACTTCATCCATTTGTTATGAGTCAATACATATATGTATATATCTTCCAAAAAGTTTATAAAAATACTTATAACATTCATGTCTTCAATTGAGTTATATTTAAAAAGAGGAACTCAAGTTTTTGCAAATTCATGGAGAATCTGGTCGCTACTTTTTCGGAACCTAAACGACTTAGTTTTATGAAAAATAAGCTTAGAAATGCGTAGATCTTTTCGAGTAGGGAGAAAACGATATATTATACGCGAAATTCCGAGTTAAAATGAGCAAGTTATTGTCATTTTAAGTTGGAATTTCCTCTTATACGATTTTACCGCGATTTTGAGAAAAGTTTAGAATCTTCAAGAATAGAAGTTTTATGAAAGACTCATTTTAGGTATTTCATCTTGGTTTAGGTGACGAGGGACCCGAGATCATCTATCTGAAGGACTATTTCGATTAGATCTATTGCTATGGAGTGAGTTATTCCTTTTACTAAGTTCATTTCCTTGTTTTGTGCTTCTAATTAGTAGCACTAGCAATCAAGGAAAAGATAAAATGGATAATTATTGTGTGACTTGGTATTATCAATGATTGAGTACAAGTTAAGAATATTGGAAGTTGGTTTGATAAATAAATTGTGATTCTTGTTTTGATATGATGAAAATTGTGTTGATCGCCTTTAACTTGAACTAAACATCTATGGTTAAATTTTATATTGAAATCAATTCATGCATATCATTCACATGAGTCACATTTGTTGCACTACTATTCTTCGTATGGGAAACGAAGAAATGGTAGTGGTGGCTGGTAGGAGCCGGAAAGTCTACATGGTGGCTAGTAGGAGCCGGAAAGTCTACAGGGCAAGCAGGAGCCAGTAAATCTGCGAATAATGTGGTCGTATGGGCCTGTAACCTCCCAACCCTTGTCATGGAGGGTGTTAAATCCATGCTACACTTGATTTCCGGTTAATCATGTGTATCTTGCTAGTTCATATGATTTGTGCATTTTCATATGTTTTGATTTAAAATACTTGTATGAATTATGGAAATGTCTTATAGATGGAATTATCTCACTAAGTTAGATTTGCTTATCCCCTTATAGTTTTCTATTGCAGTATGATTATCTATGGTTGGCCCCAAGAAGCCCCGTATACCAGGTACGAGTATAAGCTACTAGGAGTTTTTGGAAGAAATTTATGTATTTTTAGTTTTGAACATGGACTTCTAGGAAAATCTCTATAGTAGGCTTATGTGGAAGTTATGATTATTTTGTTATTAGTATAGTTGAACAAAGACTTTAAGGAGGGGGAATGCTCCTAAGATGGTGTACGAATTTATTATTAAATGAAATCTTATGTTTATCTATTTAAATTCATGCTTGCTTTTGCTATCTATTTAAACGTAATACCCCTATGAGTCTCCTACTATCTTGGAAGCACGCCTTGTATATGATATTGAAGCTCCTGCATGACTAAGCTTGTCAATCATTAGCTTTAATATTATATGCGTTGGACTGCCACGTTTAGGGTACCCTCTGGGGCGTGACAACTAATATATTTGGAAACTTTATGAAATTACGAGTGTAACGATACTAATAGTATATTTTTGGTATTCCGAGCCCGAGATACGCTTTTCAAAGTTTGTATCCGATCGGGTTCGAAATAGGCAAAAAATTTACCAATATGATATTTTTAAGCATCCTAATATTATTATGAACTAATCTACACTCTTCACTCATATTTCAAATTCTCGGTTTAAGAACACGGAGTTGCTGGATCTAAACTAGGATTTCCTAAGGATTTGTTAACTTAGAGTTTCTGGTTGACTTTTCATTTTAGGGTTTAAGCTTGAAATTACACTAAAAATTAAGGGTTTACAATTATTTTATATCCTCATTGGATCAATGTCCTACTTATTAGTGAGACAATTGAATATAATAATGAATTATATTCAGTTCGTTGAGATAGGTTTTCCATATTGTTCATTACTCCAAAAACGGAAAGTTTATCATCTTAGCATCCGAAAGTTAACATTTTTTTAGAAACTTCATAAACTTAAGCATATTGTTAAGGTTTTGACATAAGCATGTAATGAAATATTCTTCTGTCTATTGTTATTACATAAGACTTTATTATTACATAATCCTTTTATTATCAAAACATGTCATATGTCTTAAGCTTTATCATATAAACATGTGATACTTCTTAAGTGTTTTGCTATCATCAAAACATTATATTATTTTATAAATCATTATAAGTACTTAGTGAGATTCTATCATTAGCAGTATTGAATAAAAGTCCATATCAATATATGGAAAAAAAATATTGTTTTAACGACTATTAGACCTCATCAAGAATCTTTATAATTTTGTAACATTTCCTTTAAGAAAATATGACACAATGATTCAAAAAACATAAGGACAAGGAGAGGTTAATGTTGTTTTTGAAAAACTTTCCTTTATTTTTTTAGCCTAACTATATTTTGACAAACTATGAAATAAAAATACTATTTTTTGGCCAAACACACCGAATATTTATTTCATCAATCAACCAATATCAAAGTTTAGAGGCTAATGCTTCATATCAAAAGAAACAAGCAAACAAAAAGGGGAAGGGGTTGAGAACCCATAACTAAAATACTCATTCCCTTTTTGTTTTGGCATGCTAACCAATCAACACAAGAATTTGCATCATGCTTAACTAAAATGAAACAAAGTACTTCAAACTTTGATTAAAGATCATAAATCAAATCAACACATGGCCTAATCTTCTAATGACCCTTGGAAGGGTTATTAAAAACATTAAACATTAATTCTAAAACTATTTCCACTTCAATCATCTTGTAATTCTATTTTGTAGAAAATTTGATAGCTTCTAGTTCAACAATTGCTTCTACTTCCATGATGTCATAGGTCTAAATTAAAGAAGCTTTAGTAATGACTAAAAGTCATCTACAATCTTTAGTAATAAAACTAATGCTAGACAATTCATTAGCCTTGTTAACAGTGGCATCACTACTCAATTTTATCTCTTTTTTAACAAGTAGAGACCATCTATCAATGAAGCTTGGCTTTGATGATGCATAACAAGCTCTCAATGTAGTATTTGCTTTTGAGATTCATCTCTAAGATTGTTGTTACATTTACTATTGTTGCAACAACTAGACTCTTTGAGATGGATGGACAATAACATTTTGCTTTTAATCATAAGGTTGGTCATGCTCAAACTCTTCTGTAGAAATATGAACATAGTTGATAGTATGACAAGGACTTGGTTGGTTGCCATGGAAAATATAGATGTTTCTTATTTTCCACAAATACCTAATAGTATAAGCAACAATATGTAAGAGATTTCCGTTATGTACCTACTAAGAAAACTAGATTAGCAATAGACATAAACCATCAATCAAATCTAGAAATTGTTTTCCCACCAATATGGTAACTAAATAACCAAACTGCATCATATGATTCTATGATCAATGAAAAACTACATGTTCAATAGTTTCTAGTTCATTACATAACAATTATAGAGGATTAACATGACATTTTTTCTTAAATAAATTATCATTGCATGCAATGGTAGTTTTACAAACCCTCCACAAGAAGTGTTTGATTTTAAGCACTACTTATAGGGTCCATATAGTTTTCCATAGCTTCTTATCAGCACACAAGAGATAAGAAGCCTTGTGCACATTTAAATGTGATCTAATCGAGTAGGGTCATACATATGAAGATTTAACTGAATATTCTCCAAAAACATTAAATGGATAGATTAATTTATCCTCCATACCAGGTTTTAAAAGTGAAACCTTGCTAATAGATCTAGTTCTTCATTAGATATATAGTCTCTAATCAAACTCCAATCCCAATTATCGCTTTCTTAGTCTTTGATATCATCAAATTTTAAATGCACTAAATAAGTACAAGAAACTGCATGTAGCTTAGAATCAACAAGAGATGGAATACATTGGTCATGCCAAATCGAAACTCAATCACCTCTACTAACCTATCATAACACATTATCTTTCAAAAGTTCTTTCCCAATCAAGTACTATTCTAGTCCCATGATAGACAATGCCAATTTAGCGTACATAAAATCGATTTTTGGAAAATAAATGCTTTTGAGAATTTTAACCCCATAAGTCTTCTATCTACATATAATTCTCCAATCTAATTTTCTTAGCAATGCTTTATTAAAATCAACCAAATCCTTAAAATCCATTCCCCCTTCTCTTTTAGAGGAAGACATATCAAACCATCTCTTTCAATGTATACATTTCTCATCACTTCCACTACCATTCCACCAAAACTTAGAGATCTTGCTTGTTACTTCTTTACACTAGGATAAAGGAAAAGAAAATGCACTCATAACATACATTAGCATGACAAAGGCTATAGACTTAAGAAGAATTTCCTTAACACGCCCCTTCCCCCCCACCGCAACCCCCCCAAACCAACCTAGTGACAAAAAGTTGCTACTCTACCCTTAAAGCTTTAAAGCGATTCTAACTTTAATGGAAGCCAAAGCTTCTCTCTTAGATTTTCCCTAATTTGATGGAAAGCCAAAATATATACCTGGTTTGTTTTCCATAAAAATGGTCAATACACATACACAATTTCTTTTGAAAAGCTCATAGACATTTTTATTAAAAGAAATGGATGGTTCATGAAAATCAATTAATTGTGCAACACATCACTATATAAATCCTAAATTATCTTAAGCTATTGCCAATTATCTAGAGAAGCTTCCAAGAAATGAAAAAAGGAATCATTTGAAAAGAATAAATGAGTGAGTTAAGGGCTATTCTTTCTTATTCCAAGTCCTCTTAGATTTCTTAATTCCATTTCCTTGTCAATAATTCTTGTTAAAGATTTAACCATTAGAATTAATAAATATGGAGAAATTGAATCTACCTATCTAATGCCCTTGGTTGGTTTAAAGTGACCCACTCTTGTGTCATTAAGTAATAAATCATATGAGACTAAAAACACACAAACCATTATCCATTTTTCATGATATCCTAATTTCTAAGGAGCTTTTTTTGAAAATTATCATTCCCTTTTATCATATGTCTTGGCCTTATCTACTTTAATTGCACAATCAATTTTTTGTAATGATGTCTTGACTTTTAAGTGGTGAAAAATTTTAAGAGGTACTATTCCAATAACATGGATCATTTGATTAGGAATAAATGCACTTTGGTAAGGTATAATAATTGAACCGAGTAAGGGTTGTAACCTATTAGCGAAAATCTTTGATACAATCTCATAAGTGAAACTACAAAGACTAATATGCCTAAATTTTGACTTGCATTCAAAATAGGCAATCTTAAATATCAACACATTATCAAACATGCTAAAATTGATAGGACCATGATCATATTCAAACAAGTTTTTTATTACCTCAGTCAAATAAGCTCCAATGGTATCCTAATAAGTTTGATGAAAAAATCGGTTAAATCCATCAGGTCCTAGTGCTTTTGTATAGCCTGACTAATATACATATGCCATAATTTCATCCTTTGTTACCTCCTTATCAGCTCCTCAGTATGAGATGTCAAAATGAGTGGTTGGAGGCAATTTGAAATAGTATTGATGTTTTGAGGATGCTATAGTTGTTGCTATGATGCAAATAAGTCTTTAATGAAATAAAGAAATTCTTAGGAAGTTTCCTATTCATTAGATCATGATTCAGTTGGCCCTATTACTTAAGCTAGAGTTGAGGGATTGTTGCAAGACTTAGTTTAGTGGATATTAACTAAGGATCCATTTTAAGATTAAAATTGAGTTGTTTTGCAGCTATTTGATCCATTTTGCAAGATAATATAGTTTACTTTACGCTCGAGTGTCAACACAAGTCATGGTAAATGCTGTGTTGAGATTATAAGCATGTACACGAAGAATAGATCATTTTGTGGCCAACACAACTAAAGTACACGATCATGTTTAGGCCCATATTGAAGCCAACAGTGTGAAACTTTCAGAATCCAATTTACGTGACCTGACTTATTGTGTTGAACTTAGAATCATTTATTTTTTCTCTATTTCTTATTTTATTAGTCGTCTTGTTAGGTTTATTGTTAAGAGTGTTTTAGTAATTTATTAGTCTTGTGGACTTTTATAAATGGTCCTTTCTCATAAACTTATTGTATACTTTGATTGACATTGGAATCCTTGAATGCAATAAAGTTTTCTCAAACTTTCTCTTCGTTGTTTTTATCAATCGATCATCATATTGGTTGGTCAAAAAGACTACTTCGATCTTTTATTGGTTTTTCATATCCTAGAAATGAATTGTTAATATTCTTTACTTTTTTCTACTTATCAAAACCGTAAAATTTAAATAAACAAATTTATATTGTGAGAGGAAAATTGAGTGGATTTGAGGTTATGACAACAATGTAGGGTTTTGACATGGGTTGTTTAGGGAAGAAGATCAACTAAGATTTGTCTTCTGAGACACAAGTTATCATCTTTCTTAAATTTGTTAGAAGAATTAGGTACCAGTAGTATAAATCAAAATCAATAGGAAACCCTAAGGTTGAGTCCAACTCAAGTATGGGAGATTTGATGGAATCAATGTGGGTAATGATGCATGGTATGCAAAATTTGATTCTAAGCAACAAAAGCACTATAGAGTTTTTAAAAGGTCTTTAGAGGCAATGCTTATGATCATCTGAGACCTGATCATGAAGTAGGTGATGAAATGAATGTTGACTAAGGAATTTGATTACCACTCAAATGATGCAATAACTTAGCAAGCCATGTTAGACTTGGTGGAAGAGGATGAGGAATTGTGCATCCTATTATGTGAGGGAGACAGATTAATGATTATGATGATGGTGATGATATTAATAGTAGAGAGTCGCAACCTAGACCACTAAGGGGTATTGAGATTGTGAACTAAAGGTGCCTTCTTGATGGTAGAGGTGGTGCTAATAAATATTTTGATTGGGAGGATCATAATGAGAAACTTTTCAAATATCACAAGTGTGATGATACTAGCAAGTCAAACTTTCAATGATTGAGCTTAAAGGTTACATAGTTCATTGGTGGAAGAATGTTTTGGCTAGTAGACAAAGGAATGGAGAACATGATGTGACCACATGGGGAAAGATGAAGGAATTGTTGCAACAATAATTTGTGCTAGAACATTAGAATCAAGAATTGTTAATGCGGTTACTTACTTTCATCAAGGTAACAAGAGTGTGACAAAGGATATTTAAGGGTTTGAGATTGTGTAGTAAAAATTTCAAAATTCTAGAGCAATATATTGGAAGGTTCATTGCTCGGTTGCAGTATGACATTATAATGTAATAGAGTTTTAGAGGATTGGCACTTTAGAGGATGCCATGCCAATGGTTGAAAATATTTTGAGACAATGCATAAAGGTATCGTACAAATCTTCTAGTAACTCATCTAAATTTTAAGTGAAAATGAACTTATTGGGTCAAGGATGAAAAGATTCATAAGACTAGTTGCAACTCTAAGGGGGAAGAAAAGAGTGGATATAAGGGCTCTAATTTACCTAATGATGGTAAACAGAAGTTGATTATAGAATCTTTTGATTCCAATGGTATGAAGAAGAGGAGCAAAGATATCAAAAGTTTTAAGTGATTGGGGTATGGTCACATGGCAGCATAATGTTCAAATAAATGTGTGGTATTAACATGTGAAGGTTATTTGGAGAATGACTAGAGTATTGATTCAAAAGATTTTAAAGAGAATGAGGGGGAGGAGGAACTAGATGAGTAGGTTATAGGAGTAGTTTTGCTGATTAATGGAGTTGTGTGAAAGAGTCTTAGTGTGACACTAGTGATTGATTAAGAGTAGTAGGAGAACATTTTTCATATTAAATTCTTGGTTAATGGTGTAGTTCATGGGGCTACTACAGACTTTGGTAGTTACACCAATATAGCAACAACCGAGCTTGTAGATAAGTTGTAGCTTCTAACTACAATTCATCCATAACCATATCGAATACAATGGCTTCATGACTAGGCATTTTTCCACGTGACCAAGCTTTGGACATATTTCTCATGGTTTTGTCCTTTGGTGCTAGAATTTCCTAGGAGGTCACCCATCTTAGGATGGCTTTGCCTAAAGTACACTTCACTTTAGAGTTCTAACAAACACCAAGCCATTAAACCAAAAGGTGCCTCAATGATTAAAGTTCCACTATCTATATTTAAGGGGTATCACATACTCTCCTACTTAGAGAACCAATATCCTCGTCAGTTTTGTTACACAGGTTTAGGATCATACCTGGCAAGGAGGAAAATCCTTTACTTCTACCTAGTGAACTACTCTGATACCACTTATAATGCCTCGGAACTCAACCTACTGAGGTATTGTCTGCTTTGTCTACATGCATCATAGTTTTATCCTTTGGTACTAGTATTTCTTAAGAGGTCACCCATTCTATGATTGCTCTACCCAAAGTAAGCTTACTTTTAGAGTTCCGACGAAGTTCAAGCCATTATAGAAAAAGGTGTCTTGGTGATTAGAGTTCTACCATGTATATTTGAGGGATATCATAGTTAAGTTGTCTTTGGTTGTTTGATCCGAATGTGAATCATAATGGGTGAGATAACACTTATTTATCCTTGTTTAATTAGAAGAGGGTTAAGTTGTTTCCTGTAATCTCTGAGGCTGTTAGGCAAACACATAGGGAATTGAACCCACCTAAGAAAGAATCTTTGTTATTGACACATAGTGTTGTGGAGAGGAAAGTGTTAGTGTGAGCAGCAGTTGTATCTTATTTAAGATATTGTGTAGCATTTATTGGTGCAGTTTTTATATGTTTTTTTTTTTTTTTATGAGTTTTCAAAAGGGTTACCTCCTTTAAGGGGAATAAAGCATCAAACTGATCTAGTGCATGGGGTAACTTTATCCATTATGCCATCTCATAATATGAATCCTCAAGGGGGAAGGTTGTAAGCTCTTAGATTTTTCGATAGTTTTATTAATCTTCATCGATCAAAATCAAACAAAAACCTTAATAGCCATACAAGTCAAAACAATGTGTTTAGATCTGGTGATCCTGCGCTCTTAGCCCTAGAATAATAAAATCGAGATAAACATAGATTATGGTTCATAGAAATATGGAAAAACATAAATTAGATTCGTGAAAATTAAGTTTGTTTCGTACTCGAACGGGATCAGTTATCAAAATTTGAGTCCGGATTCACAGAATGATAAAATATTCTGATAATACCATTAGATCCGTAATTATATGAGAATTCTTAATATAACAGTTTTAGAATTTTTCGATAACTAAAAATATCAAATATAGCCTTTTTACGCGTATTTTTATTACTATTGGTAATTCAATTGTCTTGTTACTATTTATTACTATTTCCTACTATTCATCTTTCTCTACTTTTTCTTACAACCTATAGACCTATTTTCTTACAATTTTCGTTTGCAATACAACTTCACATATCTCACAAATGCACATCTTACTTTTCATTAATAAAATACAAAAAAATAAATATTTCTCCTCTCTCTCTCCTAAGATAGTGCGCTTGCATGGAGTGCCCGTGGGAATCATCTCCGATCAAGATCCAAGGTTCGTATCTAAGTTTTGGATAAGCTTACAATGATGTTTGGGGACAAAGCTACATTTTAGCACTGCCTATCACCCCCAAACAGGTGGCCAATCGAAAGGAACAATACAAACTCTGGAGGATATGTTGCGCGCATGTGTTATGGAGTTTAAGGGAAGTCTGGACGCACATCTATCACTGGTGAAGTTTGACTACAATAATAGTTTCCACTCCACAATTCAAATGCCACCATATGAAGCCTTGTATAAAGACGGCGTAGGTCACTACTATTTTGGGACAATGAGGAAAAGCTAAGCATCAGACCCGACTTAGTACAAGACACGACCGACAAGGTACAAATCATTCAACAAAGAATGAAGGAAGCACAAGATCAACAGAAAAGCAAGGCGGATATGAAACGATGTATTCTCGAGTTCAAGGTTGGAGACCACGTATATTTGAAGGTGAATCCCATTAAGAGTTTTCATAGTGTAAACCCCCAAAGTTTTGGAATGGTTTAGCTTAAACCTTAATCTGGAAGTGAACCGAAAACACTAAAAGACAACAAAACCCTAGTTAGATGTAATGGTTTAAGTCTGGCAATCCCGGATAAGCAACACTAAGAAAGTAAGTAAGAGTTTAGTACGTAGAATAGTTTGTAATTACCTAAGGAACCTTAAAAGATCATATTAGTAAAACTGTGAATCGTTTTGAACCTGAACGAATACAGTTCTTGAAAAACATGTCCCAGGGCTCGGAATAGTAAAAATATTTCGAATATACCGTTAGACTCGTAAAAAAATAAGGTTTTTAAAAATATCAGTTTTTAAGTTTTTCGGTAAGTAAAAATAAGACATCGTAATTATATGCGTATTTTCTCACTACCGGTACTTCATTAGTCATATCTACTTTACATTTCACTATTTACTATCATTCTACACTATTTTTTTATCTCTACTTTTTCTAACATCTACTCTTACAATACCATAACTTATAACATTTACTTTTTATTTTTCTCATAACTTTCTTTCACATCTACCTTACTTATTTCTTCATTTAATCAACAAAAATACAAAAAACAAAACACTCTCTCTCTCCTCTCTACCATGGCCGGCCCCTCCATGCCCCCACCCACCCCTTATCCCCTCTCAATTTTGTTTCATTTTATCTTTATTTAAATCACACAAAAATTCACTCTCATTTCCTATAAATACCCCCCTCCTCTTTCACTTCTTTCACATAATTACTACTCACAAATTTCTCTACAAAAACTCTCTCAAATTTTCCTCTCAATACTCTCTCAAAATAATCTTAAACCACCTTCTACCTACACAAAACCATAACTACATAATCCTTTAAAAACCTTCTTTAGGTAAACTTTTCTTTATATTTTCTTCTTCTCATGTCATGTAACTTTACATGACCATGGTGTGAGTTTCCAAAAACAAAATGTTATGAAAGCTACACTATGTTCATGTATTGTTAATGTTTATGAAAAACTATTTATGTTTATATTGTTTTACTTTGTTCATATTGTTATTATATCTAAGTATTATTATGTATTTATATATATATATATATATTCTTTAGAGCATATAAGCTCACTTGCAATTTATTTATTTCCATGTAAAGTAATTTATTTATTTCTTCTATTGCAATTTATCTATTTCTTGTGGTTTTAAGATTAATCTCTAGTCTTAGACTTGTCCTCATCAAGTCAAAACAATTTTTCTTTCTTTTATTTTATTTCCTTCTTTTGGGACTAGTCTACTTCTTAGTCCCGAGAGCCTTGAAAAAGCTAAGACTCCCAATACTTGACTTTATTTATTATTTATATTATTTTTGCTTGCTAATATTTCTCATAAATCATGCCATTAAGATTGTTGTCAAAATTTTTCCAAGCTCTAAAAATAATTGATAAAAAGGAGATTTTATCACTTAGGAATAAGTTTATATGAAATATAAAATCTATGGTTTAACAAAAATAAAGTCATTCCTTTCCAAGTTATAAGAAGAATTCACTACAATTTAAGAAGCAACTTTTGTTTTGTAAAGCTTTTAAACCATTTCTATATCGCTTTGTTTTTCAAAAAGAAAATGATTTCTATATATAAAGGAAACCTTATGAGAAAGGAATGAGAATTTTCAAATTGAGATCTTTTCAAACAAATAGTTAAAGAAAAATTGTATAGAAAATAAATAGGAAAAGTAGCACTAACGTAGAGAATTTAGAAAAGAAGAAAATTACTTTTTGAAAAAGGTCATCTAGGAAAAATAATAAGTCAAATATCAAGTAATTCTTTGAAAAAAAAAAGAATCAAAATAATCAATTTGAAAGATTCACAAAATGGATTTCTTGTAAACTATAGTTTTCTAAACTCCTAATTGATTTTGTTTTACTCAAGAAACATGATTGGACAATAAACACTTGAGCATGAATAAAATATGAGCTAAGTAGCTATAAAAAGAGAAATTTTCAACTATATAGATAACTAAGTATTTGTCAAACAAATTGTGAATGATTGAAACAAATTATTTTTGGGAGAGAAAAATTCGTGGTGAATCTGATCACCACTATTTTGGAGCTTATATGATCTAGTTTGATAAAAATAGTTTTAGAAATGGATAGATCTTTTCGAGTAGGTAGAAATCGATATATTATATGCGCGATTCCGAGTTAAAATGACCAGCTTATGGTCATTTTAAATTAGAATTCTCCTTTATACGAACTATAACGTTCTTATGATATTGCTTTGTCAAAAATTCAAGAAAATCATCAAGAAATACTCATTTTTGGTATTTCCTTTGACTAGGTAATTCCGAGGAAGGATACCTATACCCCGAGAACTATTTCGTCTAAGTGGATTGTGTGAACGACTCATCCGCTTAGAGAATTGTTAACATGGCATCGTGAGTTTATTTCCTTAAAATGCTTTACTTGATTGTGCTTGTAATCTGGTCGTATTAGAATTAAGAAAAGACAAATGGATATGTATGTAAGATAAGTTGTTGAAAGGATCTTAAGAATATTGAGGCCGGAATTGATGTAATGTGTATTTTAGTATAACACTTGATTTGTACGAGATTCTATGATCACCTCAAATTTGATAATAATGATGTTATGATATCATAAATAAAGTGATTCATACATACCATGAAGTGAGTCACATTGCATTGGGTTATTATCTTTAGGTAAGAAGGATTGTAGCTCAGGCGAAAGCAACACTTGGCAGAGTGACCGAAAGCGATTGCTTGGCGACATGAAGGAAATGCTTGGTAGAAAATCCGGAAGCAAGGCTCAATTCAAGTAAACTTAATATGCTTGGCGATATTGATCGAAAACATAAATATTTTTTTTTTTACTAAAATTACTTGTTTTGAGGTTACGTATCACCAAACCTCGAATGGAGGGCATAAATCCATTCAACATGTAGTTCCCGGAAAACTATATGCCTTATTTGCCCACATGTATGTTGCATCTCATTTGTTTGCTTAAATAACTTGTTTGAATTTCGTTTCAATAAGTCATTTATAGAAATAGTTCTCACTAAGCCTATTTGCTTATACCCCTATAGATATCTTTTACAGTTTACTTATTTGTGGTTGAGGGCACGTGGACCCTGCAGCCAGGTATTTCATTTTGGTTAAGGAATATCTAGATGTAGCTTAGTGATAGATAAGATGAAGAAGTATTCTTGTAATAGATTTGTGACTAGGGAATGCCCCTAAGTTTTGTAAGATTATTGATATGAACAAATGAATATTATGAATCCTCTTTTCTTAATTCGTTATTATATCTTCTTGAGCTTCATAATTCTAAGTATGGTCCTCTAAATTTATGAGAGCACGCCTTACACTTAATGTCAAAGCTTCTGGGAATGACTAAGGGTATTATACTTAAGCTTTAATATTGAGTGTGGCGGACTGTTACGTTTAGGATACCCCTTGGGGCGTGACACATAGAGTCCGAGCATAAGGAAAATTAAGTCCGCGATATATTGGACCTTTCAAAGTGCTTGAAAGAGTAGAAGATCTTGCTTATTTTCTGGCCTTACCTCCTAACTTATTTGGAATCCACAACGTATTTCATGTTTCAGGTTTTACGAAAGCATGTGCCAGATCCTAGCAGAATCACAGAGTTAGAATAGGTACGTTCAAAGGAAAAACTCACCTACGAAGAGCATTTGATTCAGATCTTATATCATAAGGTACAAAAGCTTCAAAACAAGGAGATCAAGCATGTGGAAGTTCTATGGAGAAATCACTCACATGAAGAGGCAACCTAGGAAGCCGAAAACGATATACGCCAGAAGTATCTAAGCTTGTTCGATGAATCAGGTACAAACTTCAAGTTTTGAGGACAAAACTTTCCTTAAGGGGGGTAGGTTGTAAGCCCTTAGATTTTTTTATTGTTTTATTAATCTTCACCAACCAAAAATCAAACAAAAACCCTAATAGCCATACAAGTCAAAACAATGTGTTTAGATCATCCTACGCTCTTAACCCTAGAACAATAAAATTGAGATAAACATAGATTATGGTTCATAATAATATGGAAAAATAAAAAAGATCAGATTCATGAAAATTAAGTTCGTTTCGTACTCAAACAGGATCAATTTTCAAAATTTGAGTCCAGATTCACGAAATGGTAAAAATATTTCAATAATACCATTAGATTCGTAATTATATGAGAATTCTTAATATAACAATTTTAGAATTTTTTGATAATTAAAAATATCAGATATAGCCTTTTTACGCATATTTTTATTACTACCAGTAATTTAATTGTATTGTTTGCTATTCATTACTATTCCCTACTATTCATCTATCCTTACTTTTCCTTATAACTATTCTTACAACCTATACACCTATTTTCTTATAATTTTTATTTCCAATACAACTTCGCATCTCTCACATCTTACTTTTCATTAATAAAAATACAAAAAAAATAAATATTTCTCCTCTCTCTCCCCTAAATAGTGCCAGCCCTCTCTCTCTTTCATCCATAATTGTTTTAATTTTCACTTATTTAATAAACACAAATTATCGTCCACTTTTTCCTATAAATACCACCCATTTCTTCCATTTTTTTCACACATTTCTTACACTACCAAAACTATCCCACATTCTCTCCAAAAGTTCTCTCAAAGTTCTCTCAACTTTCTTCTTCTTTTATAGGTAATATGTAAACCCTGGTTTTTCTAGTAACCAAGATAACTCGAGAACCGGAAATCCAAAACCTTAAACCGGAGTAGCTTAAGATTGGAGTAAGAACTAGGAACCCTAAATTCGACTTTTCCTCGGTTTCCAATTAAGAAACTTTTATAAGAAAATTTAATCTTGAATATAGTTCTTGAATATATTTCAAACCAATAAAAGATCAGATTTTGAGAAAATTTCAATTCCGGGCCTTCCCAAGACTCGTTATAGAAAAACGTGTCCCGGAACTCGAATTTCAAAATTTACTCATGAATACTCATTTGAATCAAAATTAAATAAGATTTCAAAAATATAAATTTCATAATTTTTTAGTTTATGAAAAATATAGTTATAGCCTTTTTATTCGTATTTTTCTTACTACTGGTAATTAAATTATCTTGATTACTATTCATTACTATTCACAAGTATAACCTACTACTACTCACAAGTACACCCTACTCCTACATCCTTACAACCACCAATTGCATTTTCTTTTCCAAGACTTATTTGTCTCTAAATAATTATTACAAATTATGACATTTAATACAAATCTATCAAAACAAATCAAATAAAAATCAAAACCCCCCCTTTCACTTCATGGCCGGCGTGATCCTCCCAATTTCCCTCCAATTGTGCAATTTTTTTTAATTTATTTCATCTCATTTAACCTAATTTCACTTTATATATAAACCACATTTTCTCTCTCTCTCTTTATTCTTCTCATTTTCAAAGTTCCCAAAAGGTGAAAAGCTCTCTTTTCTCTCCTCTCCCACTCCTCCTTGCCGTGACCTTCATGGCCACACACACACACACAACCTTTTTTTTTTCTTTCCATTTGTCTTCTATTTTTACCTTAAGTAAAAGAACTTTACTTCTTTATCTTTAGATCCTTGTAATGGCAAGGATATTCTTGGATATTTCCATTTAAAGGTCCCCATGAGCTCTTGCTAAGGACAAGGAAATACTAAAACAAGAATACCAAACCACAAAGTAGATCTTGCATTTAAACAAGCTTTTATGCCATGAGCTTCATGATCATCCATCTAAAAGTGTTTTGAAAAAAAGATCTTTCATAAAAATGTAATTTTTATGTTTTCAAAACCTATTTAAGCACTTAAGATAGTAGATCTATCATTGTACCACTCATATTCATGTAGGCATTTAAGATCTCATCTTTATTTTGAGTTTTTGTGCATTAATGGTCATCAATACTTTTGTCTTGAGTAAATAATCTTGCTAGTATATAGATCTATAGGTAGATGAGTTAATGAAACCAAAAAGGAAAACTCTTTTCAAGAAATGAACTAGTGTAAATTCGGATGACATGGAAAACCTAGTCTAAAAACCCTTTTATCAACTTCAAAACATGTGTTTTACAAGAAAAATGAAGCCTATAGGTGATAGATGATGTTTGATGATATTTTTCATGAGTTTAAATGAGTTTTTACCAAAGAAAATATTTAAAATAAGAGATGAAGTCTAATAGAAGTTTTGAGTTGAAAGTCTTGTAAGCAAAATTCGTAATAATGAATAGATGGTTAGAAAACACTAGTTTTCCAACATCAAAATGGTATTTTCTTGAATAAATGGAGTCTTTAGGGTATAGATAAAATAAATACTTCAAGTTCTAAGTATAAAATACATTTTTCTTAAAAGAATCCACTTAAGGATGAGTTTGCAAAAATTCGGATTTTTTGACCCACCTTAGTATAAGACTCACTTAAAAGTTTACAAATGAAGATTTAATTAAAGAAATAAAGGCCTTAGGATATAGTTAATATAAGGGTTGATTTTTCTTTAGAATAAATGGAATTTTCCTAAGAAAAATCCTTAAAATAAGTAAGGGTGACCAAGTGTAGCAAATTTATTTGTTAAACAATAGCATGAAATAATTTCCTAAGATAAAGGTTATTTAAATTCTTTAAATCTAAAAATTTATAAGAACTTAGGCACCTAAGAGTTCATATCAGGACATTCATGATAGGGAAACTCTTTACCATGGCATGTATTTTCATTTTACACTTAGGAATCTCAAGAGCATTCATGAAAATCACATTTTCGGAATCAACATAACCGCTGGACAGAACTGATCCTTCATTTTCGAGGCTTAAATATTTTCAAAACTTGATTTAAGGTTCATATTTAGAAAGGTCTTTCGAAGTAGATAGAAATCGATATAAAATTTGTGAAATTCAGAGTTAAAACGACCAAGTTATGGCTATTTTAAATCGGGACTTCGGAAATGACGCGAAATTCGATTTCACTAAGTTGTTTTAGAGTTTTGGTATACTTAGATGGTAGAATTCTTATTAGGATATTTCTTTTGTGATTAGGTGAACCCGAGGACATCGAATCCTTACCTCCGGACTATTACTATTAAGAGACCGGCGAACCCATGGCTGAGTGAGTTTCTCTTCCCAATTCATTTATTGTATGTGCTTGATAAATTAGTGCACTAGAATGTTGGCCAAGTGAATTGAATATGTATGATGGGGAATAATGGGAAATTGTATGTTGATGATGATATGAGAACTCAAAATAAGAATATCGAAACTAGGTGATAAATTTTGGTTATGTAGTTAGTTATGATGTATTGTTTGAGAAATTGTTTGATCGCCTGAATAAAATAACTTAATCGACTATTCGACTAATGCCAAATTTTGACATATGCATATCATAATGGGAATGAGCATTAGTATTGGTTGGTTAATCGTGATCCATAAACAAGATTAATTGGTTGGTTAATCATGATCCACAAATGAGATTAAATTAGTTGGTTAATCGTGATCCAGAAACGAAATAATTATAGGTTACCCGTGAACCATAAATGGCATAAAATTAGCACCACAGTATTTGTTAATCTGCTAACCCGGGATGGAGGGCGCAAGTCCATCCACAAATGATTTCTGGATGGTCATATGTATATTGTTCTCATGTGTTTGGTGCATTCACTTGTCTGTATAAATCACTTGTTTGAACTGTTGTGACATGAATGTTGTTGTGGAAGATTTCACTCACTAAGCTAGTTAGCTTACGTCCTACAGTTTCTTCCTTTTGCAGCTACCAAATTTATAGCTTAGGCAGCGTGACCCGACCGTACAGGTGCAAGAGCTAGAAGTTTCCCCTAGAAGTTGGAAATTCTATTTAGACTTTCATAGGAAACTTTTAAGACTTTGGATGACTGTATAAGGCCATTAAATATTCTTTTGCGGGGGAATGCACCTTAGTAAATGTAATGTTTAATTATGCTTCATGAGTTATATCCTACTGTTATTGTATGCCAAGTTAAGATTTATCTCCATTTGGACTTGTATTCTATTGTTATAAAGGTACGCCTTACATCTATATGAGACCCCCGAAGGACTAAGGCGGTAATTCGGGAATCTTGTATGGCATGTGGTGGACTATTACGTATAGGGTGCCCTATGGGGCGTGACATAATACTCCTTTAAGCTTTCCTTATGTTCATTTGCTAAATATGAACATAGTGTGTATTTTCAAAATCTATGGAGGTTAGGAAAGCAACAATATGTTCATACTTTGTTCTTGTTTATACCTAAACTTTATAATATGATATTATTAGTAGATCTATCTTTATGTTCATGCAACTTAGCATGAACACAGTGTGTATTTTCTAAAAAGTCATAGAGGTTAAGAAAGCAATATTATATTAATGTTTTGTTATTGTTCATATATTATGCTTTATTATTATGTTTTTAATATTATGCTTATTTATATCTAACTAAATATATTTATGTATCGATATATATTCTTTAGAGCATATAAGCCCACTTGTTATTTATTTATTTTCATGCTTTGCAATTTATTTACTTATTTCATATTATTTTAAGACTAATATTTCTAGTCATAGACTTGTCCTCATCAAGTCAAAATAATTTTCTTTTCTTTTGGGACTAGTCTATTCTTAGTCTCGGAAAACTTTGAAGAAGCTAAGACTCCTAATGGTTGACATTATTATGCTTATTTGTTTCTTATATTCCTTATTATCTTATCTTGTGATATTCTTATCTTTTTTATAAACTACATAATCATATTCATGCATGGCTAATGTGTTGTTGTCCAAATAAAAAGAGATCTTTTCATATAAGACTAAACTCTTAAAATTTTATCACATAAACAAATATTTTTCACAAAGACTTATAAGGATGTTTTTAACAAATGCCTTTCAAAACTTTATATAAGCTCATCATGAAATTTCAAACTATTGGTAAAGAAAATCTCTTCAAAGCCTAAAATACTTTCTTTTCAAATGACAACATGAAAATCTTGATATATAGATGATAACTTGATAGTATGCCAATTTTTACCAATTTTCTGAACTAAGAACTAAACAAGTTTTCAAGCTAAGGTAAAAATCGACTTACAAGTCTTAAGAAACCCATTTAGAGAAATAAAATTTTTCAAAAATCTAAGAAAGTAAATTTTCAAAGAATAAACTCAATATGTACTACTAAAGAAAACTTTTGAAACACTATTTTTCAATTCCTAGGAATAAAATTAGTAGATAACTTAAAAAGACCAAACTTTATTTAAACTCACTTTTAAAAACTAAAGAATAAAAATATAAAACACTAAATTATGATAACTGAAGAATTTATAAGATTATTTCAACCACAAATACAAAAATTGATCCACAAATCCAATTTTTCAAAACCTAAGAAAAATTGTTTTATGGAAATTAATTAGATGAGACAACACCTATAGCATCATGCATAAATTATGAGTCTATTTATGTACCAAAGGAATTCTTTCCAAACCAAATACATATTTAAGTTTTTCTTAAACAATCATTGAATGAAGGTAGAATTATTGTTTTTAAAGGGAGGGAACTTTCATGGTAAACCTGTATCCCTCTTACTCGAGACCCAAATGACTTCCTACCACGAAAATAACCATAGAAATAGATAGATCTTTTTGAGTAGGTAGAAAACGATATGTAATATGTGAAATTCCTAGTTAAAGTGAGCAAGTTATGGCCATTTTAAATTGGAATTTCCACGAATATGATTTTTACTACAATTAGAAGATAGATTTAGAATCTTTAAGTAGAAAATCTATGAAAGATTCATTTTTGATACTTCATCTTGTTTAGGTGAAGGAGGGACTGATATCGCTTTCTCGAAGGACTACTTCGATTAGGAGTGATTATCATGGAGTGAGTTAATCCCTTACTAATTACATTTCCTTGAATGTGTTTGTAAGTAGTGGTACTAGAGATTAAGGAAAGATAAAAGAATAAATGTTGTGTGAATTAAATGCACGTTGAATGAAGTGGATGTTAAATAAGAAGTTAAGTATATCGAAAGAAGGTTTAATGAATAATTTATGTCCTCTTGCAATGGTATAATGAATATTGTTTTGGTCACTTTTAACTTGAAATTGACAACAATTGGATAGACCAATATAAAAAAATGATTCATGCATGACATATTGTGAGTCACATATATTTTTCGCTACTATTCTTCTTGTGAGGAAACGAGGAGTTGTAGTGGTGGCTAGTAGTAACCAGAAAGTCTACATGGGAAAGTAGGAGCCAGTAAGTCTACAAATATTGATGGTTGAATGGGCCGATAACTACCCAATCCCCATCATGGAGGGCGTAAAATCCATACTACACATGATTTCCAGTTAATCGTATGTATTTTGATTGCTTATGCGATTGTTGCATACACATATGATTGTCTAAAATACTTATATGTTTTATGGAAATGTTTTGAAGAAGGGATTTATCTCACTAAGCCAGTTTGCTTAACGCCTATAGCTTTTTGTTTCAATTTGATTACTTGTTGTTGGCAACAAGAAGCTCTTTTTGTTAGGTACGAGCCAAAGTTACTAGGAGTTTTTGGAAGAAATTTGCATATTTAGTTATTTGGGTGTACACTTATAAGAAAAATCTCTATAGTAGGCTTTTGATATAATTATATACGTTTTTAAGTTGGTGTAGAATAGCAAGACTCTAAGGACGGGGAAAAGCCCTAAGAAGTTGTAAGAATTTTGAACTTTGTCATGGCCCAAAAAGTACCCTAAATGTAACAGTTCACCGCATGCTAAACGAGACTTAGGAATCACTACCACAGTCATTCAAAAGTCTTGTATTAGATGCAAGACGTTCCCTTACAACAATAGAATACATATGCAGTTGGAGATAGACAGTTTAACTTAATAGATAAACATAAAAATATAAACCACCAAAATACTAAGGGGCATTTTCCTCGCAAAAATAATCAGTCAAGATATTAGTTTTTAATACCAACCCGAGCATGTAAGGTTTCCTATGAAAGTCTATACAATATTAATCATAGACTTCTAAGGAAAACTCCTAACTTCGCATTACCAGATTTGGCCAAGTCCTTGGACGCAACCATATGCATAGAAACTGCATAAAAAAGAAGCTATGGGGGTATAAGCTATGCTAGCTTAGTGAGCTTCACTTCTAAAATTAAATACTCAATCCAATAATGAGGCAAGCAAGTTATATTAAACAATCATATGAAATGCACAAGCACGTGAGCATACAATACATGAGGCTTTCCAGGAGTCCCATGTTAAATAGGTTTACGCTCTCCATTCGGGATTAGGTGTTCTAGGCCATATGACCATAGATTTCAATTCTTTCCTTATTTATTTAGTGGTTGTTTCAGGTGCTTACCCACTTGTTAATCATGTAGTTGATTTAAGTGCCTACTCCACTTCCATTTTAATTTAGGTTACCCCACGCCGATAATCGAGTTTTCATGCTCACCCGTTGCCTAGCTATTATGCCTTTTTGTCCCACAAATGTATAACAACGAATGTAATGTCACTCAATATATGTTATGCATAGACGATTTAGCTATATGGTCATGGCATATTATTTAATTGAATTATAGGCTATCATAGAGATTTCAGACACTTCAATCCTATACTAAATTATACAAATATTTATAAAAATTCCCATTCGATATTCTTATCATTAATTCAACCAAATAAAATTCACATGCGCATTCCAATTTTTATCTTGTCCTAGTTCTAATGCCACTAACATTACAAGCAAAATCATAAGCATGTAATTTAAAGAAAATGAACTCACTCGGCCATGGACACCGATCTCTAGTAGTAGTAATCTGGAGACAAGAATTCTTCTGATTCAAATACACCTAAACGAAAGAGATACTCAAATGAGTATTTCGAACCATAACTAATACCAACTTAATAAACAAAAACTCTTAATTCATAATTTTCGTGGTAGATGGAAATTCCAACTTAAAACGGTTATAACTTGGTCATTTTAACTCGGAATCTCACAAATAAACTATCTATTTATATATAATTCGAAAGATCTATCTATTTATGATGTTATTCTTAAGTTCTGAAAACTTTTAGGTCTTGGAAAACTCGGATCAGTAGCTAAAAATCATATTTCTGAAATTGTTTTATGAAATTTGCGTTGTTCCTACCAAGTATATTATATGTGCATGTAATATCTATAAGTTATTATCATGAATGACATGATATGAACTATCTATATGTATATGCTTAATGATGTTTGGTTAAAAAGAATTTATGGAAAACTTTTACTTTGCAACAACTTCAAGAACACTTGGTTGATAAAAACTAGCTTTATTTCTTTGAAAATCATCCATATTTTTAATAAGATAAGGTCTTGATGACTAATATGCCTAATCCCTTCATTATCTTAATAAAATTCTTTATTCAGGAGTTGGGAAATAGATGTTTAAATAAGATTTTTGTCTAGTTATGAATTTTACAAACTTTTAAGGAATGAGAATATTGTTTGATCCATATTTTGAAACATTTCCTTTGTTTTAGGATTATACCTTGATAAAATCCATTTATTCTTGTCAAAATTAAGTCTTTATTACATCTATTTCCTAAGGCTTCTATTTTCCTATTAAAATCCTCATTTTGCCATTTGGAAATAGGTGTTTAAATAGGGGTCATTTCTAGATCCGAATTTTAAAATTTGTGTTTGGGATTATTTCTTGTGTAAAACTCATTTAATCTTTCTAAAATTAAGTCCTAATCAAACCTACTCTCTAAGGTTTCCATTTCTTTAATAAAACTCTTGTTTTAAGGTTGGAAAATAGGTGTTTACTTGACATTTCACCCTAGTTACGAATTTCAAGTTTTTATTGGGGTTGAAACAAGTTCTAACTTATCTTTTATAACATTTTTCTTATTTTGAAAAATTCTCTTAGTAAAACTAAGCTCAACTTATAAAAATAATTCCTTTATGATACCTATCCCCTCAGCCCTTCATTTTAAATGTAAGATCTTCATTTTGGAGTTGGAAAATAGGTTTTCTAAATAGTTGTTTCTCAAGATCCGAATTTCAAAAATCAATTTTTTTGTTGAAACTAAAATAGATCTTGAACTTTTTAAGATATTCTTATTATTATCATGCTACTACAAGTCTTTTATGTATACAAGACAAAAATCTATGGCATTTATGGACTCAAAACAAAAGATCTACTATATTATTCATGTCATGGATGCGAATGTAATACAAACATTATGTAAATGAGGTTAAAGAGAGAATATATGCACAAAATATTACTAAGAATAACATATAGCAATAATATAGCAAAATAATAGTAAAACAACTTAAATATAGAGATCTATAAAATTGTGATGGTAAGAATATCATAATTAAGTATTTTCACATCCCTAGCATAAAGCTCATGGGATTTTAGTGGAACACTCATGTATGATCTTGCCATTACATGTTTTATTGTGGTTGGATTTAGATCTATTACCTAGGAAGTGTTTTGGAACAAGAAACTTGAAGAATAAAAAGTTTTGTGTGAGTGTGTGGGAGAGGGTCATGGCAACACAAGAAAGGAGAGGGAGAGAAAACTTTTTCCAAAAGTTTGATTTTGTGAGAAAAGAGAGAAAGTGAAAAAGTGAAAGACATAAATGAGTATTTATAGAAGTGGAATTAGGGTTTGTTGTGATTAAATAAAGAAAAATTTTTAACAAAAGGACAGAAAGGACAAGGGAGGGGGTGCCAGTTCAAGCGAGAGAGAGAAAGAGAGAGAGAGAGAGATGTTTAATTATTTTGTGTACTAAAATTCAAATTTAAATATGTAATTTAAGTAATAAATTGTATTGGAAATGTAAATTTATAAGAAAAATGATGTAAGATTGTAAGAATAGGTTGTAAGGATCTAAGAATAGGGTATGGGTTGGTTGTCCTAGTGAATAATATGATTAGAAATCAAAAAATAGATTAGACAATTAAATTACCGATAGTAATAAAAATACAATAAAAATGCTATAATTGTAATTTTTATAAATCGAAAAATTCTTATAATTATATTTTCGAATTCCTTATTAAATTTTGGTTCTAAAGAGTCCTATATAATATTTTTCTATTTTCGAGTCCTAAGGACCGGTTTTTGAGAACAGATCCCGAACGGGTTCGAAACGGATGAATTCTCAGAAATATGATCTTTTCTGTTTTGGTATATTATTAAGGCCTATAATCTAAAGCTAACTTAATTTTATGGTTCCGGGGTTTCGTTCTTGGCATTACCGAACTTAGGGTTCCTAGGTCCAAACTAGCCTCGGGTATCCTTTTAGGGTTCTGGTTTCCAATTTCGATTTCCGAATCTGAGTTCGATTTGCTAAGAAAACGAGGGCTTACAAACTTCATGATTATTATATGATTATCTTTATAAATTCTTGCATGCTTTTTTATCTGCTTAAACGTAATACCCCTTTGAGTCTCCTACTATCTTAGAAGCACGTCTTAAAAGTAATATTAAAGGTCTTACATGATTAAGGTTGTCATTCATTCGCTTTAATATTATGTGTAATGAACTGCGATGTTTAAGATACCATTCGGGGCATGATAGGTAATGAATTAAAGTGGTAGGTAGATTAGTTAGGGGAGAAAGGGTTATTGTGTGTGTTGGTCTTAATATAATAACCATGTGTGTGTGTGCATTGAATTTGTCATTAAAAATTTTAAACTTTCTCATTTCAATTAAAACTGCCTCTTAGTTAAAAAAGTTCAATAGCTTAAAACAATGAAATAATAACAAAGCATGAATAATAAAAGAGAAGCAAAGAGAAAAATAAGTTCATTTTTAAGTATTTATGGAGGTTTTGCCTTATGCGTCAATCCTCTTTTCCAACTCCAAGCTAGAGACGCCATTTTTCATATGGGTATATTCCACTATATTAGTTGAGCAAATAAACATTACAATCTTGCTCTCAGTTTTCCCTGATCACCCTCTTCACTAAACACTCAGCTAAAGTGAATTTCAAGGTCACTTGTAATCTAAAGCCTTGTGCTAAAACAACACTTAAAATAACTTGACACAAATAAAACAAGATTGAAGAGTTGGCAAAAATAAATAAATAAATAAATTCTAGAACAAAAGCTATATAAGATTGTTGATCAAGTTGCAAATTTTAATGGATGTTGGCATTAGATTTTAGTGTGTCATATATCTTCTTGAATTTTTGAAACTTTGGAGCTTTTTATATATCTTAGTCCAACAACTAATAAATGGATAACTTCAAATTAGCATAGGCATTAAAAATATCTCTTGAAATCTCTCTTGATCATTTGAATGTTATCTTCAAATTATTTGACCGCTAACTTTGCTTGGTAATGCTGCTGTCACGCCCCATAAGGTACCTTATACGTAACAGTCCGTCACATACCATACAAGATTCTCGAATTACCGCCTTAGTCCTTCAAGAATCTCATATAGATGTAAGGCATACATTTACGACAATAGACTACAAGTTCGAATGGAGATAAAAGCTTAACTTGGCATATGTTAGCAGAAAGATATAACTCATGAAACATAAATAAACATTACATTTACTAAGGGGCATTCCCCTGCAAAAGAATATTTAATGATCTTATACAGTCATGCAAAGTCTTAAAAGTTTCCTATGGAAGTCTAAACAGAATTTCTAACTTCTAGGGGAAACTTCTAGCTCTTGTACCTGTACGGTCGGGTCATGCTGCCTAAGCCATAAATTGGGTAGCTGCAAAAGGAAGAAACTGTAGGGACGTAAGCTAACTTGCTTAGTGAGTGAAATCTCCCACAATAACATTTATGTCACAACAATTCAAGCAAGTGATTAATCAAGCAAGTGAATGCACCAAACACATGAGAACAACATACATATGACTATCCAAAAATCATATGTGGATGGACTTGCTGTAAACCCTGGTATTCTCAGTAGCTAGGAAACCCCGGGAGTTGGAAGCGAAACCCTAATCCGATCCAGGATGAGTTCAGTAAGAGAAGCCTAGGAACCCTAAATCCGGCTTTCCTTCGGTTTCATAATAAAAGAAATTTTATAAAGTAAATGAAGTTGAATTATTGTTTTAAAGTACATTTTAAACCTTTGAAAGTTTTAAATTCGGGAATTTTTCAATTCCGAGCCTTCCCGAGCTCAATTACGGAAAAGCGTGCCCGGACCACGGATTCAGAAAAATGTTCCGGAATATTCATTAGAACCGTAATTTTATAAGGATTCCAAAAATATCAATTTTATAATTTTCCGAGCTATAAAAATTACAGTTATAGCTTTTCCCGTGTTTTCGGAACAACCGGTAAAGTAGATGTCTTGTCTACTATTCACAAGTACAACCTACACTACACTACCCATACCCTATTCTTACATCCTTACAACTACTCATTTCAATTTTCTTTTCCAAGAAATTTTGTCTCTTAAATAATTATCACATTTATTACATTTTAATTAACTAAATTACAAATATCAAAAATTTCAAAACACACACACACACACATATTGTGGCCGGCGCCCCCCTTGCTTCCCTCTCATTTGAATTGTTTTTACTTAATTTATTCAACTAAAACCCTAATTCACTTAATATATAAACATATTTTTCTCTCTCTCTCCTCATTTCTTCTTGTTTCAAATTTTGTAAAAGAGAAAACTCTCATTCTTTCCCTTTTGCCGTGAGCCTCTCCCCTTCCTCACACATTTCAACTCATTTTCTTCTCTTTTTCTCCTTCAAGACTCCTTTGGTATGTATTTAGGCTTTGTTCATCCCAAATCTTGTAATGGCAAGATCATTCTTGTGTGTTTTCTCATTTAATCCCAATGAGCATGAGCAAGGGACATGAAAACACTACTACAAGAATCTCAAGCCATCACAAGAAGTGGATCTAGTCTTTGAATGAGTTTTGTTTGAAATATCAACTTGTTCATGCATGTAAAGTAGAGATCTTGCATATATATTGTTGTTCATGCCATGAGATCCATGATTCATGCATTATATATAGTAGATCTAAAGTTTAGACATCCACAACTCCATGTACATGTATGATCATAGAGTTATTTTTATTTCCATGCATTGATGATCATAAAAATGTAGTCTTGTATATGTATAGAGGTGTTAGATAGTAGATCTTTACATGTAGGAAGCAAGAACATTGAAAAAGGAAAGGTTTTGTTGAATATGCAATGTTGAAAATTCGGATGAAATGGAAACCCTACCTTAAAAGCCACCAAAATCATTTTTTTTCTCATATTTCACAAGAAAAATGAAGGGTATATGTGATAGATATCTTGAAAGAATGATTTTCATAAGCTTGGATGAGTTTAGGCATGATAGGAATGTAAAACAAGTAGTGGAGTTAGAATGAAAAATGTTGATATGTTGATCAATGGTTAAATTCGTAATTTAGGTTCATGCCTACAAGAACACTTGGTATCTAAGTCTAAATTTGATGTTTTATAAGCTAAATGAAGTCCTTAGATAATATATATATTGGAGCTTCAATTTTTAATGCATTAGACAAGTTTTTCCTTAAGAAAAATGCAAGAAAATGAAATTTGGAAAATTCGGATTTTTACAAAAAGCTTGTTTAAAGACATGTTTACCAAATGAAAAATGGGAATTTTTATGCATGAATGAAGGCCATGATTAATATAGACTTTGAGAACTTATTTTTAGTTAGATAACAAGTGGATTACAAGATTAAAAGTCAAAGAAACCCTAAGGAGTAAAGTGGAAGAATAGCTTCTTAGAAATAACCTTTATGAATTTCTAACACTTAGGAGTTCATAAGAGTTTATTATCACAAAATCATCATGACCATGCATATATTGAGTCCATTACATGGCATTCATGTTAGTAATTCATTCCTATACCATTCATGCATGAATCATCAACTAGGAACATTTCTTATCAAAAGCAAAACAAATTTTCGGAATTGGAGAAAGTGGAACAGACTGATCCACTGTTCCGTGACTTTACTATTTTCAAAACTTGAATTTAATATTAGAAATAGATAGATCTTTCGAAGTAGATGGAGATCGATATAAAATTTGCGAAATTCCGAGTTGAAATGACCAAGTTATGGCCGTTTTAAGTCGGAACTTCCGCAAATAGCGAGAAATCCGAATTCATCTAGTTTAGATGTATAGCTTGATTTAGTTACATAATGAGAGTCTCATTAGGATTATTCTTGCTTGGTAGGTGATCCCGAGCAGGACGACACCCTACCTCCCGACTACTACTATTAGAAAGACCGGCGTCCAATGGCCGAGTGAGTTTTACTTCCACTCTCAATTAATGAATGTGATTGTAATGTAGTGGCACTAGTGGTGTAGGCAAAGATAAAAAGAAATTGTATATGCATGGGAATTATATATGTTGTCTACTGCTGATATGTGAAATGGAACTTAATGAATATCGAAACCGGTGTGATAAGCTGTTGACTGATTAGCTAGTATCTTATGATGAATGTCTGCGAATACTTGTTGGTCACCTAAAAGAATGAATTAATGAATATTCGACTTCAATTGTAAATTAATTCATTCATATCACGATGGGGTTGGAGCATTCGCATTGGTTGGTTTTTCGTGATCCATAAAACGAATATGTTGGTTAATCGTGATCCATAAAACGAATTTGTTGGTTAATCGTGATCCATAAAACGAAATATTGTTAGTTGACCGTGAGCTTAAACGGCGTCGTACAGGATTCGTTAATCTGCTAACCCGGGATGGAGGGCGCAAGTCCATCCACATATGATTTCCGGTTGGTCATATGTTTGTTGATCACATTTGTTTGATGCATACACTTGCTTGAATAATCACTTGCTTGAATGATTATTTAATTGTGTTATGGAAGTTATTACTCACTAAGCTAGTTAGCTTACGCCCCCATAGTTTTTATCTATTGCAGCACGAGTTTATATGGCTTAGGCCGAGGCAAGCCACAGCACAGGTACCGGAGATAGGAGTTTCCCATAGAAGTTTAATCCATTCTTTTTGTATAGACTTCCGTTGGAAACTAAGGACTCTGGATGACTGTAATGGACTTGTTATTATTTTGCGGGGGAATGCCCCTTAGATTTTGTAAACTATAATTATGCGTTTTGATTTATTATATCTATGGCTAATGAATGCCACATTAAACTGTTTAACTCCATTTGTTGAAGTATTCTATTGTCGTAAAGGAACGCTTTACATCTACTTAAGACTCCCGAAGGGCTCGGGTAGGGAACTCGAGAGTCTTATTTAGTATGTGGCGGGCTGTTACGTTTAGGATACCCTACGGGGCGTGACACTTGCACCCTCCATCCCGGGTTAGCAGATTAACGAATACTGCAATACTAACTTTATGCCATTTATGGTTCACGGGTAACTGAACAATTATTTCATTTCTGGATCACGATTAACCGAACAATTATTTCGTTTCTGGATCATGATTAATCGAACAATTAATCTCGTTTATGGATCACGATTAACCGAACAATGCTAATGCTCCTTCCCATTATGATATGCATATGTCAGAATTAGGCATTAGTCCGAATAGTCAATTAAGTCATTTTATTCAAGCAATCAAACAATTTCTCAAACAATCCATCATAACTAACTATACAACCAGAATTTATTTCCCGCTTTCGATATTCTTATTTTGAGTTCTCAAATCATCATCAACATACAATTTCCCATTATTCCCCATCATACATATTCAATTCATTTGGCCTACATTCTAGTGCACTAATTATCAAGCACATACAATAAATGAATTGAGAAGAGAAACTCACTCAGCCATGGGTTCGCCGGTCTTTTAATAGTAATAGTCCGGAGGTAAGGATTCCATGTCCTTGGGTTCGCCTAATCCAAAAGAAATACCCTAATAAGTATTCTACCATCTAAGAACACCAAAAACTCTAAGACAACTTAGAGAAATCGAATTTCGCGTCATTTCCGAAGTCCCGATTTAAAATGGCCATAACTTGGTCGTTTTAACTCGGAATTTCGCAAATTTTATATCGATTTCTATCTACTTCGAAAGGGCTTTCTAAATATGAAGTTTAAATCAAGTTTTGAAAACATTTAAGCCTCATAAATGAAGGATCAGTTCTGTCCAGTGGTTATGTTGATTCCGAAAATGCGATTCATGAATACTCTTGAGATTCCTAAGTGAAAATGAAACTAAATGTCATGGAATGAATTTCCCTATCATAAATTTCATGATATGAACTCTTAGGTGCCTACGTTCTTATAAATTTTTAGATTTAAAGAAATTAAATAACCTTTATCTTAGGACATTATTTCATGCCATTGTTTAACAAATAAATTTTCTACACTTGGTCACACTTACTTATTCTAAGGATTTTCCTTAGGAAAACTCTACTTTCTTTAAAGAAATTTTGATCCTTACATTAGCTATATCCTAAGGCCTTTATTTCTTTAATTAAATCTTTATTTGTAAACTTTTAAGTGAGTCTTATACTAGGATGGTTACAAAAATCCGAAGTTAGTAAAATTTATTTTTAAGTGGATTCTTTTAAGAAAAATGTATTTTATACTTACAACTTTAAGTATTTATTTTATCTATACCCTAAGGACTCCATTTATTCAAGAAAATGCCATTTTTGAATTTGGAAAACTAGTGTTTTCTAACCATCTATTTATTATTACGAATTTTGCTTACAATACTTTCAACTCAAAACTTCTATTAAACTTCATCTCTTGTTTTGAATATTTCCTTTGGTAAAAACTCATTTAAACTCATGAAAAATATCATCAAACATTATCTATCACCTATAGGCTTCATTTTTCTTGTAAAATACATGTTTAGAAGTTGATAAAAGGGTTTTTAGACTAGGTTTCCTGCGTCATCCGAATTTACACTAGTTCATTCCTTGAAAAATGTTTTCCTTTTTGGTTTCATTAACTCATCTACCTATAGATCTATATACTAGCAAAGTTATTTACTCAAGACAAAAGCATTGATGACCATTAATGCATATAAACTCAATATAAAGATGAGATCTTAAATGCCTACATGAATATGAGTGGTAAAATGATATATCTACTATCTTAAGTGCTTAAATAGGTTTTGAAAACATAAAAACTTCATTTTTATGAAAGATCCTTTGTTCAAAATACTTTTAGATGGATGATCATGAAACTCATGGCATGAAAGCTTGTTTAAATGTAAGATCTACTTTGTGATGGTTTGGTATTCTTGTATTGACATTTCCTTGTCCCTAGCAAGAGATCATGGGGACCTTTAGATCGAAATATCCAAGAATATCCTTGCTATTACAAGGATCTAAGGTTATAAGAAGCAAAGTTCTTTTACTTAGAGGTAAAATAGAAGACAAATGAAGAAAAGAAAGTTGTGTGTGTGTGTGTGAGAGGCCATGAAGATCACTGCAATAGGGGAGGAGAGGGAGAGAATTTGAGAGCTTTTTACCTTTGTAAAATTTTGAAATGAGAAGAATGAAGTGAGAGAGAGAAAATGTGGTTTATATATAAAGTGAAATTAAGTTAAATAAGATAAAATAAATTAAAAAAAATTTCCACAAATGGGGGGAAATGAGAGAGAGAAAATGTGGTTTATATATAAAGTGAAATTAAGTTAAATATGAGTAACTTCATTAATAGCTTAGATCTATTCAAAAAATTATTTCTTAATCTATACAATTGAATCATACATGGTGCACACACATAAACCCACGAATTAAAGCTCAAGCCACTAATTACAAATACTCAACACTATTTTATTAATGCACAAATAAAATCACATGAATCGGGTCTTAGATTCACAAAACCTAAGTTTGAAACAATTATTTTTACCATGGGTTTCAACATTAAGCACACAATCAAAACAAATAATATAAAATGAAGATAGATGTCACATATTGAAGCATGAATTCTTGTAGAATAAACTTCAAATTAACTTGAATTTAACACAAGAACTTTGAATCTCTAGCAAAAATAGAGTTTCTCTCACTAGAAATTCTCTCTCTAATATTTACATGCCTATTCTATGTTGGTAATTTCTTACAATATGGTACAATGCCGGTACAACATCTATGCATGCTTATTTATATGCATCAGACACATAAATCATGAAGATTTTATTTACTGATGTAGCATTTTTTATAAGAAACTTTGCCAAATTTGCATGCTCGTGTATCAAGGGTCGAGTCACGGCTTAAATCGTGGCTTCCGTTGATGGGCGCAATTGACATTGTGTTTAAGTCTTCAATCATGCCTTTGCTCAATCTTGTTTTGCCCTCGATTACAATCCCAGTTTAATGCAATTTGATCTTTCAGTATTTGTCTTTGTTGTTTTCGCTCCAATTCTTGATCAAATGATTTATTTCTTCCTTTAGTGCTCAATGGAGCTTAAAAACAACAAATAAACAATAATAGCATGATTTTATGGGAATTGTATATAATAATCAATCAAATTAAGTATAAATTCTCATGATTTGAATGGAGTGAAAATCACTTATCACTTCACCACTAAACCCTATTATGTAACTCACTAAATCCTCAAATAATTCTTATTAATTTCTTGAATTGCAAAATTCTACAAGTATGTTAGTGTCTTTCTCAAGATCACTAAACCCTAACCCTAAGTAAATCGATCGAAATATCTGCCTAAATCAATAGCAACTTAAGATTGCATTAAGATCTAGAACTCATTATCTTAATCAATCAATTGCAGAAGAAATTCACTACTTTATCTCTAAAGTTATGAGGAATTTTAATTGATAACCTAGATTTATTCAAGAGAACAAGTTATCAATTGATTCTAGTGAAATCATTTAAGAATCTATACCATGCACTATATGAATTCAAGAGCAATTAAGTACAAACAATCAATATTAAGAAATCAATAATACTTATCATTAAAATTGCAACAAGAGTTACATAAATTGGGCTTAGAGTTCCACAAAATCTGAGCTAACTAATTACTTGTTAATGAATAATGACTGCTCCTAATTATGCTTTTTAAATTCTGAACTATATGTATAAGCACAAACATAATCCGCCAATAGAAACTAAGTGCATATGCATCATATATTACTAGAAAGACCAAGACGATCCATAGAGAGCTTATGGCTAAGTGATAGGTAATTGAAATTTTCCTTGAGCTAAGCTATCAAAATCAATTTCAAACTAAGCTATCAAATTATAATTTAACTAATGAGCAAATGTAAATAGGTCAAACTGTATGCTCTAGCAACATAAATAAGGGTTTAGGGTTTAGGAGATGCAAAAATATCATGCCCCAAAAGGTACCCTAGACATGGTAGTTCACCACATATAGTATTAAAACTTAAGAATGACTTTCTGAAGTCATGCAAAGCTTCAAAACCATATGTAAGGCATCTATCACAATAATAGGAGACACCGTGGGATGTATAGTTCGGGATAGGAAATACAACATACAAGAAATTTAAATAACCTTCTAATTTCAACATTACAAGAATATAATCCTTACATCATCTTAGGGGCTTTCCCCTATAAATCTCCAAACAATCATAATATCGTCTTAGTCTTTCACACAAGGAAACAATACTAACACCAAAAGATATTAAAGGATATTTAGTCTAAGATCTTCAAAAAATTTCCAGAAGCTCCAAAAACATAATCCCACTCGAGTATATGAAGTCCTCTGGCATAAAAGATATTGGTCCTGTTACAACAAAGTCTATTGGAGTATAAGCATAACTAGCTTAATGAGAATATACTTGAATCAATGTACTTGTATCAATAATTTCAAACAAATTATTAAACAAGCATATGAATGCATCAAGCAAATGAACAAGCAATACATATTATCTACTGGAAATCATATGTTTTGAATGGATTTACCCTTCCATTCAGAGGTTAGGTGTTTCAGGCCCTTTAAAACCCATTTTTGAAATTTAACTTATGTAGTTTATTTTTGGCTCCTACTCGCCCATCCTGAAATAGTTCTTTCTGGCTCTTATTCGCCCATCTTGTAGATTTATGGCTCCTGCAAACTTCACTACTATACTCTTGTCCCATCAAGTATGGTAGCTCATGAAATGAAACTAACTACGTGATATGCATGAATCAATTAATATAACTCATAATATATGATTAAAGTAATTTAATGGTGATCATAGAATTTGCACACACTCTAACATAATAATAAAACATAATTTAATTCACAACAATTCATGTCTCGGTATGTTTAGCATTCTTTCAACCAATATTATCGTGCATAATTCATTTTCATCTTTTCTTACTTCTAGTCCCTCTAGCAACAAGTACGTAAAAGGTAGGAAATAAACTCACTTAGCCATGAGAACACTTCTTTCTTATGGATGAGTCGATTGATATTTCCACTAATCGAAATAATCCTCAGGGTATGAACACTCCTCCTCGGGAACACCTAATCAATAAGAATACGCATAATGAGTATTCTTGTTGATTCTATGGTACTTATCAAAAACTATGTCATAAGATCGTTAAAATTCGTATAAAGGGTAATTTCAACTTAAAATGGCCATAACTTTGTCATTTTAACTCGGATTTGCGCATATAATAAACCGTTTTCTACCTACTCGAAAAGATATATCCATTTATAAGGTTATTTTTGTCATAAGAAGTCATTTGGGTTGCAAATTACTACAGTACAGAATAGTTACGAATTTATAGTTCACAAAATATGATTTTTCCAAACTTCTCTTTACTCGAAAATCCTTAAGCAAAATATATGGATAATTATATAGTTGAAAATCCTTTAAATATATATATATATATATATACTCATATTGTATGCATGATTTTTGTAATGTTGTCTCAATATTGATATTTCACAAACAATTTGTCTTTAAGAGTTTTAAAAAATGAAACTTTGAAAATTTCTCCTTTTTGAATTGCTAGAAATAAAATTAAAATATACTTGGGTTGTTATAAGTAAGTGTTTTCCTATTATATTTTCATTTTCTCACTTTTCAAAAGTAAATTAATTCTAAAAAATTTGGTTCTTTATGTTATTTACCAACTTTATTTCTAGTGATTGAAAAATATGTTTTTCAAAATATTCCTTAAGTTTTTGGTGTGATAAAATATTTGGAGTTGTATTAAATGTATGTTTTCCCTTATTTTTATATCCTTTTTTTTTCTTTAGAAAAATAAATTTATCTTTAAAACTTTACTTTCTTGGCAAATTTTACTTTTCCGAGTTGGTTTCTAAAATAGTGAGTTGATTTTACCTTGATTGGAAAAACTTGTTTTATTCTTAATATTTATCAAGTAGTAGAATAATTCTTTCAGATAAGTTTATAAGAAAAGCTTTCTTAATAAAGAATTGTCAATATTAGATCTTAGTAAAATTTCATTTTGATTTTGAAAAGAGAATAACAACATATAAAAATTAAGTTTTGAAGACACTTTCTTAGTATGTGATTTTCGAACTCTATAGTGAACCTATTTAAGTTTTATAAAAAGATATGGTTGAGTTGAAATCTTAAGTTCAATGCTAAAAATTCTATCTTTATGGAGTATTTAGTTTTGATTTATAAAAGAAATGTGTTCTTTTCATTATTTTAAAGAAATCTTCATTACTACTTCTTCTAGAATTTATGATTAGCTTATCTTTTGAAAAAAGTTTATTAAAAACAAAACTTAGATCTGTTGTTGAAAATTCGTTTTGTTAAGAAATCTAGTTTACTTCTCTTTGTTTAAGAAAGAACCCATTTTTATTTTTTTTATTTAAGACAACAATATTCTAATCATGTATGAATATGATTATGTAGCAATAAAAAAGTAAGAATAATACATAATAAAAAGAAATATTCATAAGTAAATAAACGTAATAATATGATTAGGCATTAGGAACCTTAGCTTCATCAAGGTATCCTGATCATGTATTGGGAGCCTTAGCTTCATCAAGGCAACCCGGGACTAATAATAGACTAGTCCCAAAAGAAAAGAAAAGAAAAGAAAGAAAATCATTTTGACTTGACATGGACAAGTCTAAGACTAGAAATACTAGTCTTAATAAATTGCATGAATTAAATAAATAAATTACAAAGCATAAAAAAAAAAAAATAACAAGTGAGCTTATATGATCTAAAGAAATATGTATACATAATATTATATAGAAATGGGATTAGAGAAAAAATAATAATAACAACAACATAATAACATAACGTAAAATATGAACATGAACAAAAACAAAACATGAACATATTGTTGTTTCTTTAACTCTCGTGAGTCTAAGAAACATACATAAGCTCATGCTAAGTTGTATGAACATGATAAAGAGATATAGGTAGGATTTTACCTAAGGTTTAATGGAGGATTTGAAAAGAGATAAATGGGTAGTGTTTTTGTTATTTTTCTTGAAGAGTATTAATTGGTAGAGAGTGTTTTGAGAGGAATGGTTGGAGAGAGGTTTTGAGGGAGAATTTTGGTAGAGTTTTGTTATGTAAAATGAATGTGTGAAAGAATGAAAGAAGGAAGGGGTATTTATAGAATTTTGGAGTGAAATTTTGATGTAATAAAATAAATTGAAAAAGAAATAATAAAAAGGAAAGAGAGAGGGAGGCCGACGGTATGGAAGGAGAAAGAGCGAGTGTTTTGATTAATTTTTTTTATATTTTTGTAATGAAAAGAAGTAATGTGTAAGGTATGATATAAATAAAGTTGTGTTGGAAATGTAAAAGTATAAGAAATAGGTATATAGGTAGTAAGAAAAAGTAGAGATAGTGAAATAGTAATGAATAGTATGAATAGTACTATGAATAGTAAACTAGATAAATAAAATATCGATAGTAATAAAAATACGCGTAAACGAGCTATATCTAATATTTTTAGGTACCGAAAAATCTAAAACTGATATTTTTGAAATCCTTACATTTTTACAATTCTAATGATATTATCGGAATATTTTCACTAACTGGTGCACCAGGGCATGGTTTTTGAAAACTGATCCCGTTCGGATCTGAAAGACACTACAAAATTGCGAATTTGATCTTTTTATACTTCCCTATATTATTATGAATTCTTATAAGCCATTAACACAATTTCATTTTCTAGGGTTTGAGAGCATGGGTTTGCCGGAGTTGAAACAGTTAGATTGTCTTAATTTTTGTTGACTTTTGAAACTCCGGTTTGACTAGGGTTAGGGTTTAATCTAAATTTACCCTAGAAATTGAAGGGTTTACATCAGGGATCAGATAGATGGATTGTCTTATGCTTGGATTTTTGAATCGAATGATTTTCGAATTTTCTATTTTTGTTTTTGAAGATTCTCTTATGAAATCCCATGATCGAAATTGTTTTAAGGTTCGGTTTCAACTTGGATCAGTCTTTAGGGTTTCAATTCGGTATTCTAAAACTATTCTCGAAAAATTCGGGGGTTTACAAAAACAATTAAAAATAATGCATTTATATTATTATTTGAATTGAATTTATGTCTCAAGTTGATATTGAAACTGATTACTTGGGTTTTAACCAACTCATAGGAACTTGCCCACCTCCTGGAGTAGCAAAATTCCAACTATAGCATAAATCATCTCGCCATGGCAATTTATCTATAATTATTAGGTAAATAGCAATTCTTTCACATCGAAAATACTATTCTAGTTATAATTACAATTCAAGCACCATTAAGTGACCCAAAATTGTAATCTTAACCGCATAAAGCATGTGAGTTCATGAATTTCATCAAAAACCTGCATATCTCAATGACAAATCTTTTTAAAGAATCCAATATATACTTGTATAGATTATCTAAGCCCTCCCAAGTTTCTCTAATCCTATCTATCTAATTAGTGTTGGCCAATCAAAAATCAAATAGAGGACAAGGACAATAGTTAAATTCCCAAATAATCAAGATCAACATCAAAATAAGTCAAATTATCCATTTTATCAAATCTATCAGTGCATATTCATAAGTCAATTAAGCATGGCATTTAAATATACAATCAAGCAATTAGCATAACAAATCAAGGATAGAAAACACCTTAAGAGGATTTTTAATCAATCAAAGTCTTCAAACCCATCTACCCAATTGAAGTGGGCAATGCTTGAATTGTATCAAATCCCTAAATCACCTTCAATGTTGATAGATCATTAAGGTTTTAGTGCTCTAGATTTGAAACTCACACACATATTATTCTTGGATCTCTCTTGCCTAGGGTTTCTATTTTTCTTTTCTTCTCCTCTTTTACATCAGATCTATCGACAACATATATAGAATAGAACTTGGAATTTTAACAAAAGACACATACACCGGCACTGCACAAATAGATCTAGTCGGCATTTGAACAAAATTTTCAATTCCGAGAACACTTGTGAGTGTACGTCAACGGCGTTAATTCTCCTAGTAGCTAGTGTTTAATGAAAAATGCAAGGCTAGCTTGTATAGTTTCCTATGCTGGCACTGTAAGTCCAACTTTAGTAATTTTAATTTTGTGGATAAGTAATACCGGTATAACGCCGATGGTGTTGGATCATGAATTGCCAGCGTATGTTGTAAATTTTGAACGCTGGTGAAAATTGTCTTATGTGCAACCAGTGTTGATGCAAGTGTTAACAATTTTCATTCTATGTACATCTTACACCGCCTCAAAGCTGGCGACGTTAATTTGCATATGGCCGGTGTTGAATGAAAAATTGCAAGTTGATGTTGTCATGAAGGCTGGCTTTGTTACTAAATTCTAGAGTCGGTGTTGAATGTCTTCTGATATAAACTCGTGGTGTACTTTGCTTTGGAGCCAGCCTATATTGATTCCTTTACCATATTTGCATCAAAATTCTCCCAATTTTCTTATGTTTGTATGAGAAGTCATTCAAGACCTAAAATATCAAATTAAACATACTTAAGTACCAATTCCATTCAATTCCTATAAAATCCATAATGACTAAGCATGATTTAATTAATGAGAAGTGAGTAAAATATGGGTTTATCAAATAATGTAATACAAATTAAAGAATTAGAGAAGTAATATAAGAACATGGTGATAAAAAGCTTAAATAGTCCAAATGTTCTTGCAATCTAGATGTGTAAAAGCTTAACGAATGATCTCCTTGGATTTCTTCTCAAAAACACTAAAGGACAAGGTTATAAACCTCTCTAAATGATTCTCTATCAAATTATGAATATTCTTCTATGTTCTTTACTTACTTCCTTATGGTTTCATTCCATAATCAAATATATATAGTCTTGGGAAGGCTAATGTGGTAATAAAGAAAAAAGTTAAAAATCCACGTAGCTGAAACAATCAAGGTGTAAGACACATTACTTGTTACAACCGCACCTTAGGGTGCATCTTCTTTAAAAGATCACATTCTACATTCTGCACGGCGATGACACAAGGTAGTAAAACAAAATGTAGATGATGTTAAAGCTTCCTATGCCTATGCCCTAGCTAATGATATAAACTCTAGTTGAAATTTAAGCTTAGCACTGGCACGTCTTCTTATAGCATATCAGGCATATCCTCATCCTAGCCAATGCCATCTTTTGTAAACTTCTATCTTCTTCAAGCATGGCAACACGAAAGATGGTGCCATCTTCTGAGTAAAATTCTTCTTCTCACTAGCCTAGGCATACTTATGGTCAGCTTCCTATATTTAAGACTCCATAGTTTTAGTGATTTTTTTATTGTTTCTTCACCAAATGATGATGAAGTGTTCCGATAAGTTCCATTTACCTAAAATCAACAAATAATCATATGAAGCACTAGATTCTTAGTATTATTAAAAAAATATATGTGCAAAATGAGTCAAAATAGCCCTTAAATGGGTAGAGTAGATGGTCCCTATCAAACTTTAATTGATAAGAAGCCTAAGCAATCGTCTTTCTATAGATTGCTTGTAGTAGCCAATCAATCCAAGAACTCTTGATCTCCCTATCATTTCTTAGTCTTATCTAACCTATCACTACTTATGTTCCTATTGGGTCTACACACTCCACACTTATTTTCATTATGGCCCAAGAATGCTATTCAATTCATCAAGACTCATAATCCTTACAGCATCTTCATTCTCTGATTTTCGTAAAACCAATATTTGACAATATTCATGTTCCCCCATGTCTTCGAACATGTAAATTACTCTTCAATGCATCATTTATATGTTAATAATACATTAAGATAACTACCATTTAATCCTACACATCATAAATGACTCATTTTCTACAACTTCTAAAATTATTTCATTCATCAACTTACCAACTATGTCTCTAAGCATCAACAAAACGAGATTTACTCCTAAATATGTCATGTCAGTCCATTTATCATCATAAACGTCCATCTTCCATTGCATACCTAAAATAAGCTAAAATCCTTAATATATTTATTAATAACCTTAAATAAAATCAATTTAAGTCTCCTCTTAATATCACTTTGTACTACCCCTTTCTCTATTTAGCACCTTATTCTTATTCATTCGTTCATGATATTGTATGGCAAGATGATAGTGTCAACTAATTTTCTAAAGGAATTATTGATTTTATCCTAACTAGTGACTACTTAACTTAATACTTATCTCATCTATACCTTCAATTTATTTAGGTTTGATACCTAACTAGCTAAACAATTTATCAATTCTTAGCAATAGTATTTGTTCTTTGTAGCGCGCTTAATTTGAGTTACTATAGTAAATCCCACAACTTGATGTCTCCATCTTACTGTTTTACAAACGATGGGAACATGCTTAGATGACATATAATTTCTTAAGTAATTACAAGTCTTCAACTCTTTACCTCCAAAAATAAATCTCAAAAGTAATTCTTCATAGTTAATCTTTACATGATATTTATCAGCCAATTCAATACGAAGAACAGTTATATTTTAGCCATTTTCATCATAACCCTTTTTTGCTCCTAAATTCAACTAGCAAATAATTAGTCATTCAAGACTCCTCAAAACATTTCATTAAGATTTCTAAGATGCATCATCACTTTACGTGGTTCAACTAACCACATCTTTCATTAAACATTCTCCAAAAAAGAAAAAAAAAACAAATATCCATATACTTAAATTCCATTCAATCACATAATTCAAAGGTCTTCACTAATTTACTCAAGTTAATTTTCATCACAGGCAACCGTAAATTACCCTTTCTCATTAATCCAAAATATGTTATTTATCCATAAGTTCACGGACTGGACTTTGCTCCTCAACTTTGTACATGATCAATCTAGTTCATTCATTTAACTCCTCTAAAGCCTTAAATGATATTAATTAGGAATTACTTATATGAATAATAATATGTCATCATTTATATATCATCATTGATGCATCATTTATAAATTCAACTCACATTCATTTTGTTGAGATCATCATGCACTACCAATACATTTATATTATTTAGTCATATAAGGAGTTCATCAATTATCTTCATTTGAATAAGGTTTTTAAGTAATATTTATAGTATCACACAATTTGCTAACCAACACAATTTATACATGTCCATTCTCCTAAATAGCACTTCTATTAATCCATACCCTCATAACTCATCACTTAATATATCATTAGTAATTGAATTTTCTAGGTTTAAGACATCTATTCCTATCCCAATGTGATTCATGCAATGTGCATATGTATATATCACATCATTTCTGTCAATTTTCCACTTTCAATCATCAAGTGACCATATAATGTACCCTTATCCATCAATACTACAAGAATTCATGCTTATCACGACCGAAACATCATATTCATCATTAAAATCAAAATTTCTAGCAACTCTAATTTCTAGAATCCATGTCTACATGCCATTTACAAAAAGGCCAAACAAACCCACATTAACATTCAACAATTCATGCTATTACTAACTAGTTTAGTGGCTTATTTTGCTTAGTTTTGCATCCTTTACTATTGTTCTAGTTTTAAATCCAAATAGACACTTCTAAAATTTTCTAAAACATGATTTTTAGTAACTTCGAAAATACACAAAGTACTCATGTTAGCTTTTGCACTTAAAAGCTTATCAAACCCTTAAAAACACCTTTCAAACTACTAGTTTGCTCAAATTAGATCTCTAGACACGATTCTCACAACCTTTCGTAAAGTCTATTAATCTAAGCACATTTACTACTAATAACTCTCATATCTACCAACTTCATTTTACTTATTCACTAAACTCTTTTGACTTATTACTCGCTAAGTTAACAACATACTCAAGTCATATGGTGCAAGGGGAAAGTCTCCTCAAGGGGCAGTACCACATCAATATTTTCTCCTAACATCCAAGCAAGTAAATGAAATATTTTAAACTAATCTAATGATTTAATCTCATCATGAAAGAATAAAAGACAGGCACAACAATCCAAAATAAATAACATGCTAAGTCTGGTTTTAGGTTCCATTTCATAATATAAAAGGTATGGAAATGAATAATTAACACTTAGTCGAGTTGTTAATTATTAGTCTATATCCATTTATTTTTATTTAAGCTAGCACATCAAGCAACACAACAAGCCAAAGCATCCTAACCTATTCTCATTCTCATCGTACTATGTTTCACCAACCTACAGCTCCAATACTATTTGTAATAGCCATACCCTGAGTGTGTAGAGCATAATGGTTGCATAGCACATATGAAACTACCAAGTAATAAGTGTAAGGGATTCCTTTGCTAGGCGGTTTCTAATCAAACTTTTAGATGTGAAATCATTATTAAGTTTTGTAAAAATTTTGGTAGGGTATATATTTATCCTCAATTTGGTTATTAAAAAACTATAAAATTTAGCCTATTTAAAGAAACATACTCTGTTAGAATACTTAGTCATAAGGGTTGCATATAGAGCCCATCAAGAATTTCATTTTAGAAATTATTTTTGGACCTAATAGTCCATTTCAAAATAATTTAAGTAAAACTTTCTTTGCATACATTTATCCAACTATAAAAGATAATTTACAAAAAATCTCTTTTTGAAAACCTCATAAGTCCGTAACTTGTACTACATAATCTAATTAATTCACCCCATGTAGTTCTCATCCTTAAATCCCAACTGATAGTGAAACGAGTCTTCGGTTAGATCATTACAGGCACATGAAATGTTATAAATGAGCAGTGAAGCCTAATACATAATAAACAAGCATACATACGCGTGTCACACATACATAATCTAATGCAACAATCACAAGTTAAGTAATTAATCTTGTAATCCACAAGCAAAGCATTCCCAAAGTCCCAAAAACACTAGTATACATAAGAATACTTATGAATCGCGCTAAACAAAAGGGGTAAGGTTCCTTTAGTGGATCACATACTAAAAAGAGGGGTTTGATAACTGATAGGATTAGATTACTCTATTAATTCAAGGATTATTGGATTTAAATTTGCATCTATTTTCATCAATAATCCTAAAACTCGGTACGTGATATTGTTATTAGTTGATCATAGGTGAATAGAGCTAAAACTGATAAAGAAATAGCAATAGATCCACAAAATCTCACAAAACAAGGAGACATGGGATGAGATACGGTCATGCCTTACCCTGGGAAGGGAAGATTTTGACTATAGCTTATGACACGAGACTATGGTGAGGGTACACATAAGGAAGATGAATATATAGAGGATGCTACAGCCTAAGACGCAGCCGTGTGATTAGACGTATCAACTTGTAACTCATATCTGCTCTAGTAACTCAAGACTATCTATGATGAAGGCATGTGAAGCTTTAGTTCATTCCATAGTTGAGGAAACATCCTCCATATGGCTATGAGAGCAATAACATCTTAATCAAGAAAAATTCTTAATTGATCATACAGCTATTAGTGCATGCACATGCACTTGGTAGGATCAACCACCGTTGAAAACACAACCTAAGACGCGGCCACAAGAAGAAGGAAGTAAAGTTTAAATTAAGAGACATAGCCTAAGGCATGACTGTGTGGTAGGGCTTGTCTCTTTTCTCAAACATGGATTTTGTTATTTCTATATCATTTTTTCAAGTCATCGTCCTTTGTACTATAAATATTGTCTTTACATGAAACCCTAAGGAGAGGAAGGACATTTAAGTTAGAAATATAGAACACTAGATGCACTTTTACAGATTTTTTATTTTATTCTTGGATTCACATCTAATTTCTAAGATTTTTCAATAGAAAATTCAAGGAGATCATGCATTGGACTTCATTGATTCCTAATCGTAAATGATCTTGGTTTAATAGGCCCTTTTCTTATCATAATCGTCATTTACTTCTTTGAATTGTTGATTTTTCTTGTTAGATATATGGAGGAGTGATTGCTTTAGCTTAGATCTTTTGGATCTTTAGGTTAAAATCATGTAACTCTATTGTGATTAAATTGAAGTAGTATTGATTTCTTAAATTCAATAGCTTGAGTTAATTAGATCTTGGATTCATATATTGGATAATACAGATTCATGTCTAATTTCATTAAAATTGATTGAGAAATTGTTTTAATGAATAGATATAGACTATTGATGGGGATTGCTCATAGCTTTGGAGATAGAGTAGTGAAGTCCTTCTACAATTGATTAATTAATCTAGTGAATTCTAGCTCCTAATACAATTCTAAGTTGCAACTATTGAGAAGGAATTGCTTACGATAGTATTTGCTTTTGATAAGTTATATCCATATCTTATTTTATCTAACATGATCATTTATATGATCATTCAGCATCAAAATATGTCTTTTCAAAAGCTTAAGCAAAGCTCAAACTTATTCGATGGATACTTTTGTTGCAAGAGTTTGATTTTGAGATTAAGGATAAGTAAGGAGCTCCAAAATTAGCTGCAAATCTTTTACCAAGACTTGAAAATTCTTATCTCGAGTAGCAACATGAGGATGATACTGATGATGAGTTTCCTGAGGAAAGATTGTATATGATTTGTGTGATCAATGATGAAATTATTCCTTAGTTTGCTACTAGAATAAATTACTTGTGTAAACCCCTAATTTATAGGATAATTTCAAGCATAAACCCTAAACCAGGAAGTCAACCGGAAACCCTAAATAAACAAATCCTCAGGAGACCCTAGTAGTTTAGATCTGGCAATCCTGTGTTCTTAAACCGAGAAGTTGAAATATGATTGAAGCATATAGATTGGTCATAATAATATTAGGATGTTTAAAAATATCATATTGTAAATTTTGGCCTATTTCGAACCTGATCGGATACAGACTTTGAAAAGCATGTTCCAGGGCTCAAGATACCAAGAATATACTATTAGTATCGTGAAACTCTTAATTTCATAAGATTTCCAAATATATCAGTTATGTAATTTTTCAGTAACTAGAAATATCTAATATTGCTATTTTACTCGTATTTCTTTACCATAGGTAATTTAATTGTCTAATCTACTTTTTGATTTCTAATCATACTATTAACAAGTACAACCACCAATACCTTATTCTTACATCCTTACAACCAACCTTATCTTCTTACATCATTTATTCCTTACATTTACTTTTCTAATACATTTTATTACTTAAAATTACTTCTTAAATTTGAATTTTATTACACAAAACAAATCACATAACTCTCTCTCTCTCCCTTTTTCAAACCAGCCCCCCCTTCCCTACATTCTCTCATTTGTTTGATTTTTCTTCAATTAATTAATCACACAAACCCTAATCCATTTCCCTATATAAACCCCTTTATACCTTTCTCATTTCACTTTTTTCTCTCTTTTTCACTAAATAAACTCTTGCAAACTATTTTCTCTCTTCTTTCCCTCCCCTTTGTGCCATGACCCTCTCCCTACATACACACACACTTCTTTTCTTCAAGTTTTTCTTACTCCATACAATTATAGGTAATAGATCTACATCCTACCACAATAAAACATGTAATGACAAGATCATACATGTGTAGTTCCACTAAAATCCCTATGAGATTTGTGCTAGGGATGTGGAAATACTTAAGCATGAGATTCTTGCCATCACAATTATGTGGATCTTGATACTTAAGTTGTTTTACTATTATTTTGCTATATTATTGTTTTACGTTGTTATTATTGATATTTTGTGCATGTATTCATCTATGAACCTCATCTACATAATCTTGATGTTGCATTTGCATTCATGACATGCATGATATACTAGATCTAATTGTTTTGAGTACATAAATGCCATAGATTTTTGTCTTATGCACATAAAAGACTTGTAGTAGTATGATAATAATGAGAATATGTTAAAAAATTCAAGATCTATTTTTGTTTCAACAAAATTATTTTTGAAAATTCGGATTTAAAAATAACCCTATTTAGAAAACCTATTTTCCAACTCCAAAATGAGTATTTTACATAAAATATGAAAGGCTTATAAAATAGGTATCTTAAAGACATGATTTTCATGACTTAAATCTAGTTTTACTAAGAAATATTTTCAAAATAAGAAAATTTTACAAAAAGTTATGTTAGAACCTTGTCTCAACCCCAACAATAAACTTGAAATTCGTAATAAGGAAAGGTTCATATGTGAACACCTATTTTAAAACCTAAAACAAGAGTTTTATTAAAGAAATGGGAGACTTAAGGAGTAGGTTTGATTAGGACTTAATTTTAGAAAGATTAAATGAGTTTTACCCAAGAAATAATCTTAAAACAATTTAACGAAATTCGGATCTAGAAAATATCCCCATTTAAATGCCTATTCCAAATGCCAAAATGAGAATTTTAATAGAAAAATAGAAGCCTTAGGGAATAGATGTAATAAAGACCAAATTTTGACAAGAATAAGTGGATTTTATCGAGGTATAATCCTAAAACAAGGAAATGTCTCAAAATATAGATCAAACAATATTTTCATTCCTTAAAAATTTTGTGAAAATTCATGACTAGGAAAAACCCTTAATTAAATATCTATTTTCCAACTCCCAAATGAATAATTTTATTAAAATAATGAAGATATTAGGCATATAGGTCATTAAGGTTATATTTTAATAAAAACAAGTGCGATTTTGCAAGAAATAAAACTAATTTCTCTAAGTCAAGTATTATAAAAGGTTTTGCAAAGTAAAAGTTTTCCAAAAATTCTTGCAATCAAATAACATTAAGGATATACATTAGATCGCTCATGTCATGTCATTCATGATGATAACTTGTAGATATTGCATGTTATACTTGGTAGAAACAAAGCTTAAGAAAATAGTGTCTTTAAAACCCCATAAAACATTGTCTAATTACATAAGGAAATAGATTTGATCAAAACCCATGAATCATGCATGATATTGAGTTATATATGTATATAAAAGAGTCTTTCAAGATATAGTGATAGCTAAGTATCTATCAAAACTTTTGAATGATGGTTGGAGTGAAATTAGAATTTGATTTGTGGGCTGGGAGTCACGTACAACATTCTGCACCCTCCTGTTCATGAACCAAATGACCTTGTTTGATGAAAAAAACTTTAGGAATGGATAACACTAGTCGAATAGGTAGAAATCAATATATAATATGCGAAATTCCGAGTTAAAATGACCAAGTTATGACCATTTTAAGTTAGAATTTCCTCTTAGGCGAACTTTGACGAACTGGTTAGAAGAGAATTAATAAGTTTCATTTAAACTTCATAAAAATACTCATTGGAGGTATTTCTTTTGTTAGGAGACTTGGGAGACGGACTAGACCTTCTCAAGGATTATCACGATTAAGAGGAATTTCGCACCATGGCAAAGTGAGTTCACTTTCTTTAAATTACATGCTTATAAATTTGCTTGTAATGATAGTAGCATTAGAATTAGGACAAGATAAAATTGGAACGTACATGTGAACTATAATTGCTTGAATTGATGATAAGATTATAGAAATGGGAATTGTTATAAATATTTGTATGATTTAGTATAGAATTGAAGTGTTTGAAATCTCTATGATCGCCTATAATTTACTTAAATAATATGCCATAACCATATAACTAAATTCTCCATACATAACATATATTGAGTCACATTACATTTGTTGCTATACCTTTTTGGGAAAAAGGCATAATAACTAAACAACGGGTGGGCTTGAAAACTCAGTTATTGGCATGGGGTCGCCTAAATTAAAATGGAAGTAGAGTAGGCACTTGAATCAACTACGTAATTAACGAGTGGATGTGCACCTGAAACAACCACTAAACAAATGAGAGAAAAGTTGAAATCTATGGTCGTATAGGCTTGAAACACCTAACCCCGAATAGAGGGCGTAAATCTATTCAACATAGGACTTCTAAAAAGTCTTATGTATTGTATGGTCACGTGCTTATGAATTTCATATGATTGTTTAATACAACTTGCTTGCCTTATTGTTGGATTGAGTATTTAATTTTGGAAGTGAAGCTGACTTAGCCCGCAAGCTTATACCCTTATAGTTTCCTATTGCAGTACGATTATCTATGGCTATCCCCAAGGGGACATTTCTCTCAGGTACAACTTTTGGAATTTAAGGAGCTTTTTGGGAGAAGTCGGACCTAGATGTTAGGCATAGACTTCTAGTTAAATCTCCTTAATTATATACATATATATGTTGTTGTAAGAGACTTTTGTGGACCCTAAAGACTCCTATTATTTTGATAGGGGTATGCCCCTTAGATCTTTCTAATAGATTAAACTTGGTCATAACTGTTATGATTTATATTCTTATTGCTATGTATGTCTTATTAGGCTATTTCAATTCAAAGTAAGCTCCCCTACATGGTGAACGTAAGCCTTACACTCTTGTTTAAACTCATGGGATGATTAAGGTTATCATACTTGAGTTTAAATATAGGGTGTAGCGGACTGTCGCGTTTAGGATACCCTTTGGCGTGTGACAACTTGGTTAAAAAAGAACTTCCCAATGATTTTGATTCAAAAGAAGAAATTCTTTTTAGATTTGAAAAACTATTTTTAGGAAGATCCTTTTCTTTCCCGAGTATGTGCTAATTAGGTAATCTAGAGATGTGTTTCACATGAGGAAGGCTAGAGGATTTTGTTTCATTATCCTAATGGACTTATTAGTGGTCACTATAGTGCAAATAGGATTACTAAAAACATGCTTGAATCTGGATTTTATTGGCCTAGAAAATTTAAGAATGCTCATGAATACATTTTATTTTGTGATCGATGTCAAAGAACATAGAATATTTTTAAGTGTGATGAAATGCCTCAAAAGTTTATCCTTGAATGTGAAGTTTTTTATGTCTGAGGCATTGATTTTATGGATCCATTCCCAATTTCTTATAGGAACAAATATATATTGGTGGCTATAGATTATGTTTTTAAATGGGTTGAAGCTCTAGCCCTTCCGACGAATGATGTTAGGGCTATCTCCAATTTTCTTAAGAAGTTTTTTTCACAGTTTGGTGCTCTAAAGACATTGATTAGTGATTAAGGTACTCACTGTTGTGATGAGCAAATTGAGAAAGCGCTAAAAAATAATGAGTACATCATGGATTAGCTACTCCATGTCATCCAAAAACTAGTAGTCAAGTTGAGGTTTCGAGCCAAGACTTGAAGAGAATTTTGGAGAAAACTGTTGTATATAATCATAAAGATTGGGTAAAGAAGCTTGATGACGCTTTGTAGGCTCATAGAACAGCTTACAAAACTTCGCTTAGGACAACTCCATATAGATTGGTTTGTGACAAAGCTTGCCATTTACTTATGGAGATTGAACATCATGCTTATTAGGCTACAATGTTAGCCAATTCAGATTTAGAAGCAGTAAGAAAGAAAAGGTAATTTCAAATCGATGAACTTGATGAATGGTGATAGAATGCTTATGAAAATTATTGCATTTATAAGGAAAAGACCAAGATGCTTCATGATGCAAGAATCCATCATCCAAATCAATTTCAAGAATGTGATTCATTTCTTTTTTAGAATTTTAGGCTCAAGTTATTCCCAAGTAAACTTAGATCAAGATGGTCGGGTTCATTCATTGCTAAGAAGATTTTTCTTTATGGTGTTATAAAAGTGAAACATCGTAATGAAGGTATTTCCAAAGTTAATGGACAACATTTAGAGCTTTACCATGGAGATCTGAATGATTTCAAAGGAAGAGAGGAGCTCAAACTCCTTTTGGTTGAGTCATGATCTTATAGAGTTTAATATGTTAAGCTAGTGATGTTAAACAAGCGCTCTATAGGAGGCAAACCATGTATAATTTTTTTTTAAGCTTATTTTTATTTTTCATAGGTGTTTGAAGTGGTTTTTGATGTTTTGTGTCTTTTTGCAGACATCATGGTCATTAATAAGGCTAATTTCACTTGAAAATGAAGTTTAAGATGATGTGTGAGCAAGGAAAGTTGAAAACTCACTAAGTGTTGAAAAATTCTTAAGGATCAGACACAGGGGAGGTCTATAAGGTTATGTGAAAGAACACAGATGAAACTGATCATAGAGCACATTGACACTTTATATTCCACGATCATAGGGAAGGTCACACCACAGTTAGTAGCTGTGCACATGTGTGTTTTCTCGAATGCTTTTGTTCAAAGGTTTTGGCATAGTGCACATCTTTTGCTAATGTTGTTCACAGGGTTAGACATAGCCCTTGATGTGCTCATGCTAAGGGTCAATTCTAATTTTTACTTCTAGACTTCAAAACTATCAATGTCGTGCCTATATTAGCTTAAGAAAGTGTTTCACAGGTTTTGACACGACCATGTCCTCAAATGATTCTTATTTGTCTAAGCAAGCTATTGTACCATGGTTTCATCAAGTTAGTCCACAAAAACTACTTTATTTTGTTTAGTCGTAGCCCATAGTGTGGCCGCACCAATGCCAGTGTGATGAAGATTATAAAAAGAATTTGCACTATTCATGTTCATTTTTAAAACTCATGCTCAACACCAGTCCGTGCTCTCAAGTTTTCTCACTTGTCTTTACTCAAAAACACTTTAATTTGCATCGTTCCTTATGGATTCATCCTTTCATCTTGCTCTATCAATATCAAAGGTAGGTATTCATCCACTTATCTCACAAATGTGTGCATTAAATTGAGCTTCCAATTTTTAGATCATTACCTAGGTTCATTCAAAATCAGGGCTTCTTTGTTGAATATTATGTTTATTGATTGATGTTATTAGGTTAATTACAATTGTGATCATGATTTTTTAGTGATTTAAATCTTAAGATGTCATCGATTGATCTCAATAGAATTGATTGTGTAAGAACCCTAATTTTGCAAATTTGAGAGTAGTCGAAATTGATTTAAGGCTTTTGTATAATTGAGCTATGGTATTTGATTGAGATGTTAAAGATGATGTGATGATGTTGTTTTGTCAATTATTGGATCCTGTTTTTCATGAATTAATGATTTGACTTGGTGTAATTGAACTTTATCGTGAGATCATTGTCATAGGATTTTAATAAGCATCTCTTTTCTTGAATTATATTATGCTTACATGCTAATTAGAAATGAGTTTGAGCATTAAACATGGCTGATTATTCCATATGTGTGTGCAAAACTATATTGTTATCATGATACTTGGGCATTACATGATGATAGTAATATGTTTGTGTTTTGCATCAACTAGTGATTATTCCACATGTGCTTTAACAATTACACTGTTCATAGTGATAATGATCATGTTTTTCTTTGTTTATTTCAAATGGAACCTAAAAAAAAAATAATGAATAAAAGAGTTAAAAGACTAATGACTTAGTCATCTCCACCTACCTCAATTGCTGTTGGTGTTTCTAGCAATAGTGGTCTTGTTCTTATTCTCCTTTAGGCTTAAAAGAGGAGCATCAAACAAGATTTAAGGAGTTGGTTATCAAGAAGATCTTTAAAGCTAATGTATAGCTTGATTAGGAAGTGCAAAGGAAGTTTGGATTAGTCTATGCGATGAACAGGTTGTTGGTTGATAACACTCGGAGGTAGATTTTCTATTCAAAAAACATTGTTATGTGGTCACCATCTTGCTTTCTTGGCCTCATTTTATGCTCACCACAATGCTATTTCAACTAGCATGAGTAATTCGATAACTTTCTTTGCTTTTGGGAAATATTATACTTTGAGTATGAAGGAGTTTATAAGACATATAAGGTTGTATTCTAATGCTGAACTTGATGACCCTAAGTTTGCTATGATACCTATTGAGTTATCAATTGAGGTAACTAAAGAAGGGTTTGGCAGTGAGATTTCCACTGAGAAGCCATTCAAGGCTTCTAAGAAAAAGGGATCTACCTTTGAGCTGTTGAGTCATAAGGTATTAGATTATGTAATAGTGCGATTTATGCACTCGAGGTTAAAGAGTTAGGGTGCGATGAGAAACGATGATATATTTCCACTATACAGTATGATTCATAGATATTGGATAAACGCCGGAGTATTCCTCATATGGGGTATAAGGCATCAAACGTTTGAGTTAGGCAAAGGTCTCTATGTGGGAGCTTTTATCACAAAAATCTTACAAAGCATGGGAATTTGCTTATCATAAATGAGCCTCAAGACACCATTAAAGCTAACTATGAATACTATGAATCAATGGGATGCAAAGCATGTTACTAATCCCAATACTGATATTGAAGCTCCGGGGATGGCAAGTTCTTTACAGCCTTCTACATCTAGTTATTCGGCTGCTAATTTCAAACATATGGAGAAACAAATTTCAAAGCTTATGAGGCAACATAAGAAGGAGATGACCGAGCTTCATGATGAGAACAAGTGAGATATGACTGGACTTAAAGCTATTTTAAGTCACATCTCTACCATGCTGAAGGAAGGTTTTAAGATAGTTCTTAATGATATGGATGAAAAACTCCCTCTTTGTTTTGATATTGCTTGGGAATTTGGAGAAAGAACATCAACAACTCCTCAGCGACCTAGTACTCAGTCTCATCCTCTTACTTCAACTCAGGCATCAGCTCCTTAGTTTCCCGCTCTAGCAAGACCACAAGCACCATAACATCAAGCTCCATCAGCATCACCAGCTCCAAAAGCTGCATCCACTACTCCTATTGCATTAACACAAGCCCCATCATTTGCTAATGTCCTAGCTAAGCCTAATTCCAAAACCTCTACTAATACTGCTGAGAATTCAAGTGGATCAGGTGGTACTGAAGATGGTTGTATTGAGGATAATAGTAGTGATGAGTCTAAGAGTGGTGATGGTGAAGCAAGTAATGACAAATCGACATAGCTAGAATCTTGATTTACTTAGAAGATTATGATGTCTAATCTTTGTTTTTTTTTTGTTTGAATTGAGAATCTATTTTGGTCTGTAATGTTCTTTTGAGACTCTCTATTATAGCTGACTTTGACATTTTAATACTTCTGCTAATCTTTCTACTACTTAATCTAACTTTTCTCTTAACTATTTGCTCTTATCTTCCAATTATTTTGCAAAGGGAAATAGTGGTACGATACCACTCAACTATAAAGTGCAAATTTTGTCTTCAAGTACCAAGTGCATTTACCCTTAGATAGGGTAGTTCTAACCCCTAACTTCTTTTGTTTAGGATTCATTGATTGACAGCACATTATTTCCCTTGTTTTTCATTGTGTAGACATTAAGGACAATGTCTATCTTTAAGTGTGGGGAAAGGGTTATTAAAGAGACACAAATAATTAATAGAGTACATGAGCAAAATTTTTCAAAATTTTTGTCAATATTTCCTACTTAAGTAAATTGTTGTTAAGAAAACCTTTTAGATGGTACTATAACTCGTTATTGTTAATGCCTTACACTTGTTTGGAGTACACTTTAAGGTAGCTAATTGTGATCTTAGTTTTGAGCTTTGATTTCTTGCGTTTGGACTTTTGTTACCTGTCACGCCCTAAAGGATACCTTAAATGTAACAGTCCGCTATATACTAAACGAGACTTAAGAATCACTATCACAGTTATTCAAAAGTCCTGTATTAGATGCAAAGCGTTCTCTTATGACAATAGAATACATATGCAATTGGAGATAGATAGTTTAACTTAATAGATTAAGCATAAAAATATAAACCACAGATATCTCAGGATCATTTACAAAATATTAAGGGGCATTCCTCTGCAAAATAATAATCAGTCTGGTTTTAATTCATAACAACAACCCAAAATGTTTAAGGTTTCCTATGGAGGTCTATACAAAGCTAAACATAAACTTCTACGGGAAACTCTAACTTCGCATTTCCTGAGTTGGCCAAGTCCAAGGATGCAACCATAGGTACAGGAACTACCTCAAAAAGAAGTTATAGGGGTATAAGCTATGCTAGTTTAGTGAGTAAATACTTCCAGAGTACACATATCTCATAATTACATACATACATACAAATAAGTTGATTTAATCATCCATATGAAATGCAACAACCACATGGGCATATAAGACATATGATCAACCGGAAATCATATGTTGAATGGATTTACGCCCTCCATTTGGGCTTAGCAGATTAATGAATCATGTGGTACTACTTTGAATTACTGTTCCATTTTATGGCTCACGGGTAACCCATCAATTGTACCATTTTATGGCTCATTAGCAACCCATCTCATTCATACCGTTTATGGATCACAAAGAACCAACCATAATTTAAATGCACCATCTCATTGTGAAGTGATTATGTCTGTATTACTTATTAATCCGAATAATCATTAATTCAATTTCATAGGTGACCAGTCAATTGGCAGACACTCATACTCATGGCATATGACATATATCGATTAATCACCCGGTTTCGATATTCTTAGCTCATTTTACTCAACACATCAAGATAGCATACATAATCCTATATTTACCCATCATGCATCCAATGTTTATCTTTGCCTATCATTCTAGTGCAACTATAATTTACAGGCACAATACAGAGTAGTAAGTAGGAAGTACGATTCACTTCACCATGGATACCGGTCTCTAATCGTAGTAATCCGGAGGTAGGAAGTCCTCTGATTCAAAGTCACCTAAACAAAAGAAATACCTAAATAAGCATTTCATACCATACCTAATTCCAACTTATTAAACAAAAACTTTTAAGTTCGTAATTTTCGTGGTAAATGTCATTTTAACTCGGAATTTCGCAAATAAGCTATCGATTTCTATCTACATTGAAAGATCTATCTATTTATGATGTTATTCCTAAGTTTTGAAAATTTTTAGGTCTTGTAAAGGTCCGATTAGATCTGATCAGTAGCTAAAAATTGCATCTTCGAAATTGTTTTGTGAAATTTGCATTGTTTCTACCAAGTATATTATATGTGCATGCAATATCAACAAGTTATTATCATGAATGGCATGCTATGAGCTATCTATATTATATTATATATTCTTGATGATATTTGATTAAAATAATTTTTAGAAAACTTTCACTTTGCAATAATTTCAAGAACACTTAATTGAAAAAAACTAGCTTTATTTCTTTGAAAATCATCCTTATTTTTACTATGATAAAGCCTTGATGGCCTATATGCCTAATACCTTCGCTATCTTAATAGAATTCTTCATTTAAGAGTTGGAAAAATAGATGTTTAAATAGGGGTTTTGCCTAGTTACGAATTTTTACAAAATTTTAGGAAATTGAAATATTGTTTGATCTATGTTTTGAAACCTGTCCTTGTTTTAGGATTATACCTTGATAAAATCCACTTATTCTTGTCAAAATTAAGTCTTTACTACCTCTATTCTCTAAGGCTTCTATTTTTCAATTGAAATCCTCATTTTGGCATTTGGAAATAGGTGTTTAAGTAGGGGACATTTCCAAATCCGAATTTTATAGTTTGTGTTTGAGATTGTTTCTTGTATAAAACTCATTTAATCTTTCTAAAATTAAGTCATAACCAAAACTACTCCTTAAGGCTTCCATTTCTTTAATAAAACTATTGTTTTGGGGTTAGAAAATAGGTGTTTACATATCAACCTTTCCTTATTACAAATTTTAAGTTTTTATTGGGGTTGAGATATAGGTCTAACATAACTTTTTGTAAACTTTTCTTATTTTGAAAATATTTCTTAGAAAAACTAAATTTAACTCATCAAAATCATGTCTTTAAGATATCTATTTTATGAGCCCTTCATATTTTATATAAAATACTTATTTTGGAGTTGGAAAATAGGTTTTTAAAATAGGGTTCTTTTTAAATCCGAATTTCCAAAAATTATTTTTGTTAAAACAAAAATAGATCTTGAACTTTTTAACATATTCTCATTCTTCTCATACTACTACAAGTCTTTTATGTACATAAGACAACAATCTATGGTATTTATGTACTCAAAACAAATAGATCTAGTATATCATGCAAGTCATGTGAGTGCAAATGCAACATGAACATTATGTAGATGAGGTTAATAAATGAATACATACACAAAATAACAATAATAACAACATATTACAATAATATAGCAAAATAATAGCAAAGCAACATATATATAGAGATCCACAACATTGTGATTGTAAGCCACGGAAAATTTCAGTAAATAATTTCAAGATGAACTTTGAAAATAAACCCTAAAAATCACTCCAAATTAAAACCGAATTTCAACTAGTCTTAAATCATGAATGAATTCGAAAAAATTTTCGAATCTTGGGAAAAATAAGAATTCTCAAAACAAAGTAAGAACTAACATACTATAATTCAAAAACCACTTACATACGACAAATTCCATATTTAACTCGACTTATAACGGGTAATATAAAGCCCAAAAAACAAATTATTAAAAAGCAAATAACGATTGACTTTCGAAAATATAACTCAATTCAAGAATTTCGAAAACATTAAGAGATATTAAATACTTCAAAAATAAAATTTAAAATAAATTTCTCAAATTAAATATGTTTTTGTATAAAATAAATATCAGTTTCCAAATTGGCAAGGGTTTTAAACGAAAAATCACCCAGAAACCCTAACCGGAATACAATAGTGTAAGTCCAAAAATCTAGCGCCCTAACCCTAGAGGCCGAGATGTAGTTTAAATATGTAGAATAGCTCATAGATATGAGTTTGTTTAAATATCATATTGGTAAATTTTTGACTTATTTCGAACCCATTTGGACACAGATTCGAAAAGCATGTCTCGGGGCTCGAGATATCAAAAATATACCAATAGTACCGTTAGACTCGTAATTTCATGAGATTTATAAATATATCAGTTATATAATTTTTTTGGTTATAAAGTTACAGTTATAATCTTTTTATCGTATTTCCATTATTACTGGTAATTAGTCTACACACTATTCCTTAAAATTTTATTATTTTTTATTATTTTTATAAAGCCTTATATTTTTAGATAAATATTTATATGTTATAGAAAATTTTGCTTTTCTAAAAATTAATTCGTTTCGGGTCTTTACGGGATCAGATTCTGTTTAAGACCCGATACTAAAATATAAATAAATTAATTTAATAATTGAAAAATATTTTAAGAATATTGTTAGTCTCATAAAATATTTTTTTTTTTGAATTTTTAGGTTATAAAAATATTATTTATAGCCCATATTCGCGTATTTTGACCATACCGGTAACATATTTGTTAATAATGCTAAAATAATTCAAATTATATTTAATTTTATTTATGAAAATCTGCTACAATTATTTGGAATAAATTTTCCAATTTTATTTTATTTTATTAATAAAGTACTTTACAACCCATACCTTCAAGTACACCTTACACATATCACTTCATTTTCACTTCAATCTTTCTACACATTATCCCACAATTGATGGCAATTTTTACCTATTTATGGCTGCCATTGTCCTTTATCCACTCATATTTTGACTAAAATTATATTTCAATCCTTTTTCAAAAAGTTACATTAACATTAATTACACAATTTAATTCAAGTCAAATTTCAACAATTCCTCTCTCTTTCTCTCCCATTTCCACGTGCAGTAGCCCCCCCACCCACCCTTGGCTTCCTTATTTTATTTTTTTCTCTTCATTCATTAATTAAAACACTCATTTCTCTCTCCTTCATTTACTCCTTCTTCCCTCTTTTATTCCTTAGCTTTTTCTCTCTCTTTTTTCTCTTTTCTTCATTTTGTTCTTGTTTCTTACCATAACCAAGCTGCCCCCATTCCATTCTTGAGCGTCCATGCATATTCTTTGAAGATTTTTAAGCAAATCTTCATCTCAAAGCCTCCATAGGTGATATAGGTAAAGTGTAATGAAGATTTCATGCATCAAATGACCTTCCATAAGCTTAAAAGCTTAGGATGATGATGCCAAAAATGAATCACTCTCTTCTCCACTTTTATTATCTTGTATTATAATGATTTTCTTGTTTAAAGTTGATATATATTGTAGATCTAACTTTCTATAGCTTTGATTTTGTTTATGCCATAGATCTTGTATTTAAGTTGTTATTTTTGTTATTCCTTATGACTTATGCATAGATCTAGCATCCACATGTCTATCTTAGTGATTCATGCATGTAAAACTAGTTTAGAAAACTAGATCTAAAGTTTTGAGTTAAGATGCATTAGATCTTTGTTTATGTTCATGAACAACTTGCTATAGCTTGATGATGGTAGGAAGTTGTAGGAAACCCAAGATCTATTTTGTTTTCGACAAAAATCAACTTTGAAAATTCGGATGAAAATGGACCCATAGTTAGAAAAGTGGTTTTTCAACTTCAAATGTGTATTTTTCATTTAAAATGAAGGGCTTAGGGTATAGATACCATAAATAAGGATTTTGATAAGTGAAGTTTAGATCCATGATGTTTATAGCTTATTACCATGCATTTGTTTTATGTTTATGTTCATATTATGTATAGATCTTAGTTATGAACTCAAACAAAATTGTGAAATTCGTATTTTGGCAAGACCCCCATTTAAAAACCACTTTCCAAGTGTCAAAATGTAATTTTTACTTAAGAAAATGAAGGCTTAATATATGTATATCATCAAGGCTTCTTTTTACAAGAATCAAAAGTGATTTCCAAAAGTTATTTTCAAAATAAAAATTCTATTTTCGGATTTTGGCCAAGGCCTATTTTAAGAACATGTTTTCCAACTCAAAAATGAAGTTTTTATTTAAGAAATGAAAGGCTCATAAGATATGATATGTAAGGAATGGATTTTCATGAGCTTAGATAGATTTTATCAAAAGATATAACCAAAAATGAATTTTGTAAATTCGGATCCCAACCAAGACCAATTTTTAGAACCCATGTATCAACTCCAAAACTCATGTTTTATGTGAAAAATGAAGTACATAGGTAATAGGTATCATTAAGTAATGACTTTTACAAGTTAAAATGAGTTTAGGCATGAGTAATGTGTAAAACAAGTAATGGAATTAAAATGGATTAAATTTGAGCTAGTGATCAAATTGTCAAATTCGTAATTTGAGATGATGCATAAGTAATCACTTAGTATTTGAGCTCAAATTGCAGTTTTATGTGTTAAATGAAGTCCTTAGGTAATTGATATAGTAAAGCCGTAAATTTTAATGTTTTAAACAAGTTTTCCCCAAATGAATCATTCAAAAAGTGGTTTTCTAAAATTCGGATTTTTGAGTAAATCATATTGGAAAACATATTTACAAAGTGTAAAATGGAAATTTTTATGTAGAAATGAAGGTCATAAGTAATATATATAATTAAGACTCAATTTTAACAAAAATAATTATATTTTCTAAAGCAATAAATCCAAAACGAATGGAAATGATCAAAGTTAGAAAACTAGATTTTCAAAAAGTAGTTATAGTTGAAGTCTTGCAAAATAAGGAGTTCCAAATTATCTTTTACCAAAGATCATCAAGATCATGCATACATGAAATCATTTCATGCCATTCATGTTAGGAAATACTCATAGTGCATGTATAGCTAATTTATATGTAGTAACATTACAAACATTTACAAAGCTATTTTCGGAAATTGAAATTGTTGCTGCCCTAATCTGATCCCAACTTTTCGAAGCTTCAAAGTTTTCAAAACTTGAAATAATATTAGAATTAGATAGATCTTTCGAAGTAGATAGAAATCGATATATAATTTGCGAGATTCCAAGTTAAAATGACCAAGTTATGGGCGTTTTAAGTTGGAATTCCCGCTTAGGACGCGAATTGCGAATTTGATAGTTTGAACGAGATAGTTTGGATTAGTTAAGTGATGAAATACTTATTAGAGTATTTCTTCCTTTTTAGGTAATCTCGAATTCAACGATTCCCTACCACCGGATTATTATTACTAGAAGACCGGTGATCCAATGGCCGAGTGAGTTTTCTCCTTGTTTTGTTACCTTGATTGTACTTATAGCAAGTTGCATTAGAATTATAGGAACAAGATAAAAAAAAATTGATATGAATGGGGATGGGATATGTGATGAGACTGTGATGAATGTATGCCAAAGAATACTAAATCATATCGAAACCACGATTGATTGGATAACTACACTGTTCATACTATTTCTGTTATATGTATGATATTGGTTGGTCACTCTAAAAAATGTATAAATATTTTGACCTAAGCAAAAAGTAAATTGATCATGCATCGCATCGGACATATTGCATTTGGTAGCGGTGCTACTCTTACGCAGGTCGATCGGTATGGTCCGAGGACTCGTTTGGATAATGAGACCTGGGATCAGAGATCATTCATAGGAAACTAAGGCGCATCGAGGATGCATTCCATGTGTGAGCCTAGCCGAGGCAAGTGCTATGAGCCGAGGGCTTGGGGACTAGCAGCAGTCGTGTAAACTTCAATACCATCCCTAACCTAAGATACAGAGGGTGTAAATCCGTTCTGTGTGTTGGTTCCGGGTACCCATACATAATTGTTTGCTCATGTGTTTGCTCATGCATAACATATGGTTGATTATAACTTGCTTGTTATGGTACGGAATTAAGGGAATTCTCACTAAGCTAGTGTAGCTTATACCCCTATAGTTGTTTAAATGAACAGGTTATCTCAAGAATGCAAAGTGGGGACTGAATTAGTTGGAGCCGGGAATGACTTCGGGATTTTGGCAAAGGATGTGAATGTTTGAAGTTATCAGCTAGTTTATGATTTGTCTTGTAATAGTTTGTATAGGGAAGTTTGGGGATGAATGTAATTGAAGTTGAATGATTTATATTTTGAAGTATAGTGGTTTGTATCGAAAGTATAGTGGATTCTATTTCCTTTACATTGTTACTCAAGTATATCAACATAAAATATATCATTCCGATGTGTCTCCTTTATGTGTTAGACGCCTTGTATATAGTATGGAAGCCTTTGCGTGATCGAGGTGGTCATTCTTAGGCTTTAATATTGTGTACGGCGGACTGCCACGTTTAGGGTACCCTTCGGGGCGTGACAGTGATGGCAAGAATATCATGCTTAAGTGTTTCCACATCTCTAGCGTAAAGCTCATGGGGATTTTAGTGAAACCACACATATATGATCTTGCCATTACATGTTTTATTGTGGTAGGGTTTAGATCTATTACCTATTAAATGTGTAGAGTAAGAAAAACTTGGAGAAAAAGAAGTGTGTGTGTGTGAGGGGAGAGGGTCACGACAAAGAGAGGAAAAGAGAGGAGAGAAAAATTTCGTAAATTTGATTCTTAGGAAAGAGAAAAAAAGGTGTAAAGTGTAAGGCTTAAAGGTATTTATATAGGAAAAGAAATTAGGATTTGTGTAGTTAATAAATTGAAGAAAAAAAATCAAACAAATGAGAGAGGATAAAGAAGGGAGCTAGGGAGGGGGGGTGCACGGTTTTGGGGGTTTAGAGGGAGAGAGAGATGTTTGACTATTTTGTGTAATAAAATTCAAATTTAATAAGTAATTTAAGTAATAAAATGTATTGAAAAAGTAAATTGTAAGGAAAATGATGTAAGATTGTAAGAATAGGTTGTATGGATGTAAGAATAGGGTATAGGTGGTTGTACTTATGAATAGTGTAATTAGAAATCAAAAAATAGACTAGACAAATAAATTTCCAGCAGTAATAAAAATATGATAAAAGGCTATAACCATAATTTTTATAAACAGAAAATACTTATAATTATATTTTTGAATTCCTTATTAAATTTCAATTCTAAAAAGTCCTATATAATATTTTTCTATTTTCGAGTCTCGGGGATTGATTTTCAAAAGCAGATCTCGATCGGGTTCGAAATGAATGAATTTCTCTAAAATATGATCTTTTATGTTTTGATAAATTATTTATGTCCATATTGCAGAGTTAATTCATTTTTTTTATTGTTCCGGAGTTTTATTCTCGGTATTGCCAGATTGAGGGTTTCTAGGTCCCAAATTAGCCCTAGGGTATGCTTTTAGGGTTTCGATTTCCGGTTCCAATTTCTGAATCCAAGTTTGGATTGCTAAGAAAATTAGGGCTTACATTATCCAACTAGAATTACTTTGTGAAATCTAGGTGAATTAATCTTAACTTTTATTTAACTTAAGAATTTAGAATTAGAATTGACCTAAAGTCCATAGTAAAAGCTACTCAGTTAAACTTTTGAGCTTAAATGGTATATTCTTCAATTTACTTTCTTTGGGAGCTTTGTAGTCCTCTATGAAGGTTTAAATGAGATTTCTAACTTGATGATTTTTTACTTGTATTATTGACAATCACAAAAAAAAAAAAAAAACATAAATATAAAGGCTTAAGTAGGTATAGGCAAACTTTGGTCCCTCAGAAGAATAATTGTTTGACCTCATTGCCAATCAAATACAAACCACTAAAACAATTTAGTTAGTATAAGCAGGCTTTAGTCCTTTAGAAGAGTAAGGTTCAACTTAGCTACTAATTAACAAAGAAACCAAAAGAAAATGACATCTAAAGTCAATTGGTAAGGGTGGGTCTTCACTCTTTAAAAAAGCATGAATCGTACCCCGTTGTTAACTGCTATTTTTCTTTGATAGAAAACAAACAAACAAAATAAAGTGTCAAGTACAAAATTGGAGAAAAATTCAAGATATGAGTTAATGTATGTGCCTTCACTTTAGAGTATGATGCTTAAAGAAGTAATTAAGGAACCTTATACCTTTGTATATAAGAGGATGAAGTTAAATGAATTTCTTTTACTTTATTTGATCTTTTGGCTAATTTTTACTTTGGAAGCTGGTTTAAATGATGAGGGTAAAAGTTAATTTACCTAGATTAGCTCTAAAATTCTTAAACTAGTAACTTTAGTATATGCTATAGTAAAATTGAATAAAGTAAAATGCACGATGATCCTTAAAGTTGCTTAATAAGTTGAAATGGATAAGTGTGAGGTGTTAAAATGCTAAACTTGTTGTTCAATGTTGAAGTACCATTGGGGGTTTGTTTTTTCTAAGTTGTGTGCTTTGAATTTTTGTCTTTTTCTATTATCAACCCTTTGGTTAAGAACAAACAAAGCTTAAGTGTGGGAAAGTTTAATAGGAATATACTACTTTATTCATTCAAGGATTATTGGATCTTTATTTGTCCCTATTTTCATCAATAATCGTAAAACTTGGTACTTAATATTGTTATTTGTTGATCTTAGGTGAATGGAGCTAGAACTAATAAAGAAATAGTAAAGGATCAACAAAATCTCACAAAACAAGGAAACAGGTGATGAGACACAACTGTTCCTTAGCTAGAGCAAGGAAAATTTTGACTAAAGCTTATGACATGTGCTATGGAATGAGTGCGCATAAGGAAGATGAAGATACAAAGGACGTAGCGACCTAAGGCACGACCATGTGATAAAATGCATAAACGTATACCTCATTTTTACTCCTAAAACTCGAAACTGTTTACAACACGGGTGTGTGAAGCTTTAGCTCATTCTCATGATTGAGGATACCATCCTCCATACCACCATGCGAGCAACAACATTTTAATCAAAGAAAATTCTTAGTTGATCACGTTGTTATTCATGTAGGTGTGTCCACTTTACAGGATCAACCACAGTTGAAAACGTGACTTGAGACTCGACTATGGGAAGAACAAAGTGAAGTTTGAATTAAGAGATGCGGCCCAAACCACAGTTAAGTGGTAGGGTGTGTCTCATTTGTCTGAGATGGATTCCATTAATTTGTACCTTTTTGCTATGGCATCATCTTTTGTATTATAAATACTATCTTTTCATGAAACCCTATGGAGAAGGAGGACATTTATGTGAAAAATACTAAGAATTAAATACATATTTTCAGATTTTGTCTTTTATTCATGAATTCACAGTTGATTTCCAAGAGTTTTCAAGGGAAAATTGAAGGAGGTCATTCATTGGACTTTATTGATTCCTAATCGCAAAGGATCTCGATTTAACATACCTTTTTATTATAATAATCTTCATTTACTTCTCTAAATTGTTAACATAAACCCTTGAATTTTTTTCTAAGTTTATGCTTAAATCTTAGAATTAGAAGCTAGCCGAAAACCCTAAAAGTCAATAAAAGACTACAACAAACCTTATTGTTTACATCCGGTTATCTTGTGTTCTTAAACCCTAAATAAGGGAATTGAAATAATTGCGAATAATAGTTCATAATAATATAGGGAAGCTCAAAATATTAGATTCGCTAATTTTTAGTATATTTCAGATCTGAACGGGATCAGTTCTCAAAAAGCATCTCCTAAGGCTTTGAATAGTAAAAATATTCTAATGACATTGTTAGATTTGTAATAATACAAAAATTCCAAAAATATCATTTTTATAATTTTTCAATAGCTAAAAATATCATATATCGAATTTATACGTGTATTTTCTTTACTACTAGTATACTATTAGTCTTATTTACTATTCATTTTCCTATTCTACTATTCATCTATCTCTATTTTTTTTTACTATCTATTCTTACTACCTATACACATATTTCTTACTTTTTTCTTTCCCAATACAACTTCACATCTATCATATTTCATATCTTAATTACTTTTCATTACAAAAATACAAATTTAATCAATTTTCCTCCCCCCATTCCTCTATGGTCGGTGACCCTCTCTCCCATTTCTAAGTTTTTTTTTTCAATCTATTTTATTGCATTTAATTTCCCTCCACAAAATTCTATAAATACCTCCATCTCCCTCCATTTTTTTCACACACTTATTCCACATACCAAAACTCTCTCAAAATCACTCCACAAAAATCCTCTCTACAAGATTTCTCTCTACCACTTTCTTTCCATCTTCTTTTCACTAATACGTAATTATCCTAAACCGTTCTTCATGTTTATGTAACTTAGTATGAGTTTAGTGTGTGTTTTCTAAAAACACATAAGAGATTAAAGAAAGCAACAATAGTTTCATACTTTGTTCTTGTTCATACATCCATTCTTATATTTTTAGATTATTAATAAATTGTCCATTATGTTCATGTAACTTAGCATGAACATAGTGTGTATTTTCTAAAGACCGATAGAGGTTAAGAAAGCAACATTATGTTCATGTTTTGTTCTTATTCATACATTATGTTTTTATTATATTGCTTTTACTATTATGCTCATATTATTATTATGCTCCTATTATTGCTATTATTATTCTTTTTCTTTCTTTCTTTTTCTCTTTTTTTGGAATTGGTCTATTCTTAGTCTCGGGCTACCTTAACGAAGCTAAGGCTCCCAATACTTAACCTTATTATTATGCTCATATTGATTCTTATATATATCTCATCTTATTATATGATATTATTCTAATTCTCATGATTGTATATTCATAAATATGCATGAACATGTTAATATTGTCTCAATAAAAATAAAAATGAGTTTTCTTAAATGAAGAAAAATAAGAACCCTATTTAAAGATAAGTTTTTGTCACCTAGAAAATGATTTTTCCATAAAAACTTAAAGTTTTATCTTAACAAATGTTTTTCAAAATTTAGATAAGTTCATCACAAGTTTTTAGCAATAATAACACATGGGATTTCATCAAATAATACATAAAGTAGATTTATCACACACACTCTTTTCAAACCAATAAAAATAAAAAGCTATCTTTAAAACTTTATATTTTTTATTCCTTAATTGACGAAGGTTTCTTAAACTTATTTGTAAATTTCTCACCGACACTCTAAAATACTAAGGTCTAAACAAGTTTTACAAAATCATAAAAAAATTAATCTTCTACAAAAAACATCTTAGGAAATAAAATGAGTAAATAACTTAGAAGATCATTATTATTTATTTAAAGTGGAACTAACTTTAGGAAAAATTAAGAACACATAAACATGATTACTTTAAGAAATTTTAATCACTACCAAGAAATAAATGGAAAAACTACATTTTCCAACCACTAGAAATGAAGTTGTAGGAATCTTAAAAAGACTAAAGTTATTTTTAGAAAATTAAATTATTCTCAAAGGTTAAGAACTAAATTAAAAGAAGGAAACACTCATTTATAATAATTCAAGAAATTTTTCACCAACCTAAGTAAACTTTCAAGTCTTTAATTTTCTAATTTTTAGGACACATTGTTTTACAAAAATCATTATTGAGACAACCTTACTAAATTCTTGCGTATAATATGAGTCTATGTATATATCCAAAGGATCTTTCCACAATACAATTATCTATATTTTGGATTCCGGCTGGTGGATACGTAGGCACCTGCGAGGCGGTCACAAAAATAAAAAACTTTTAGGATCTTTTAAAAAAAATTGTAAATATGTAAATATATTTAAAAAAAAAAGACTAAAAATTAAAAAAACTGAAAAATCAAAATTAATCTCTTTGGCCCATATAATTCAAGATTTCTAAAGCCCATATAAAGCCTAGATAACCGTTTAAGATTTAAAATAGCAACCTCTGAACTCATCAATTTCTGGTTTTTCATGCATACCAGTGGCCGAACTAGAAACCAAACCACCCATTTGGTTTTTAGTTCACCTTTTTCCGGCTTTAGCCGATGGTGACTCCAGTTAAATTTTTTTTTTAGAAAACTGGGCTTTTTACGAAAACGCTACTGGTTCCTTATCGAGTGATCCGTATCAAATGAGCCGAGTTTGATATGGATCGGGACCTTTAGGAGAAAAGGAGCCAAATTCGGTCTCAACAGCTGAAATTTTTGGATAAAGAAAAATTTGAAAACTTGTGTTTTGAAAGCAAAGATTTTCATGGTGAATATATACCTCATTGTTTCAACACCCAAACAACTTTCTATGACGAAAATAAGCTTATAAATGGATAGATCTTTTTGAGTTAGTAGAAAACAGTATATAATATGCGAAATTCTGAGTTAAGATGAGCAAGTTATGGCTATTTTAAGTTGGAATTTCTACTAATACGAATTTTACCACAACTAGAAAATAGAATTAGAAATTTTATGGAATACTCATTTTTGGTATTTCCTTTGTTTAGTAAATGAGGAGGACGACGTCTAGTATCCCAAAGACTATTTCGACTAAGGAAGTACCGTCAAGTTATGGCTAAATGAGTCTACTTCCCTTGTTTTTCATACTTATGATTGTGCTTATAGTATAGTAGCACTAGATATAGTAAAAAGATAAAATGAAAAGTGCATATGACTCATAATGTTGGTGAAAGAACCTTAAGCATATTGAGCCATGAATTGCCTATAATGAATTGTATGTTCTACTAGCATATTGAAGTGTCTGAAATTGATTGATTACTTGTAAGAAATGGAATATAAATGGCTAGACTCTAGATAAAATTAGATGCATGCACTTCACGAGTTGAGTCTCATTACATTCGCTATTATACATTTGATGGGACAAGTGTATGATAGTGGTGGCTTGCATAACTGGTATAATCTGTATGTGGCAAGTAGGAGCTGGTAAGAACTACACAAATTGATGGTGAGTAGAAGCCGGTAAGATCTACATGTTTTTGGTGGGGAATAGTAGTAGGTAAGAACTATGAAAATTTTTTGTTAAAAATTGTTGGCTGTAATTAGCCAGAATACCTAACCCGAATGAAGAGCATAAATTCATTCAACATATGGTTCCCGAAAAACCATATATCTTGTATGCTCACGTACTTGTTGCATTTCACTTGCTTATATAAAAACTTGGTTGATATATTTGTTTCGAGTATGTTAATTGGGAATACTCTCACTATGCTCGTAAAGCTTACACCCCAATATATTTTTGTATACGCAGGACCATTTGTTCCTTTATCTAAGGTCTTCGCATATCCGAGTAAGTCTTCTTTTTAGGAGCTTCTGGGGGAAATCTACTAGAAGATTAAAATAGACTTCCTTTAAAATCTTTTGATGAAAGTATTAGATTCCTTGTAAAGACTAGTAGCTCTTATATGATCCTTGGAGATTGGCGAGGGAATGCCCCAAAAACTTTGTAATGGACTTTAATTGTTATTATTAGTTAACTTTATTTCTAGATTCTTGTATATTCATTATTACTCGCTTAAATCATACTTCCCAATGGCGTCTCCTATTATCATATTGTACACCTTACATATAATATCGAGACTTTTGCATGACTAAGGTAGCCATTCTTAAGTCTTGATATTGTATGTGGCAAACTGCCATGTTTAGAATACCCTTTAGGTCATGACAATTAAATTTTCTTATTATATTTATGGAGGAGTGATTGTTTTAGCTTAGATCTTCTCGATCCATAAGTTGAAATCATGTAACTCTAGTACGATTAGTTTGAATTAGTATTGATTTCTTGAATTTGATAGCTTAAGCTTATTAGATCTTGAATTTGTATAGTACATGATATAGATTCATTTTTTATTTCATTGAAATTGATTGATAAATTATTTTAATAAATAAATCTATCCTATTGATGGGGATTTCTCATAGCTTTAAAGATAGAGTGGTGAAGTCCTGCAATTAATTAATTAATTAATCCAGTGAATTCTGGCTCCAAATACAATTGTAAGTTGCTATTAATCTAGGAACATATTCTGATTGATAAACTTAGGAATAGAAGTTGGTGATCTTATGAAAGATATTAATATATCTTTGAAAATTCTTTAGTTCAAGAAATTGATATGAAATTATTGAGATTTTATTGAGTTACATGATGAGACCTAAGTGGTGAAACAAGATTTAAGTGCTTTGTAATATGGAAAAACATCATTTTGTGAACCGTGCTGTGAATCATTATTATTGTTGATCCCGTAAGTTAAGTAATTGGGAGGAGTTGAATTGGTTATGTTGAAAACTTTTTGCAAAATCCAAGTTAAAACTTCCTTCCAAAACAGGTTCTAAAACTTGTTTAAAACATTTACTTAAAAACTCTTTGATTAATTCCTCTTGATAACTTTTGATATAGTCGAGTATTATTACTTTGGATCTCTTTTATCAATAAGTAATTAAGCTATGCTTTAAATTATATTGATTCATATTCAATATCAGAGTTATATACGAATTATCAAAAAATATAAGAGAGAGAGAGAGAGAGAGAGAGTTGTTCGGCCATGTATAATGGTTCTACCTTATGCATCATTCTCCTCTTCCAGCTTCATGATAGGGCCCTACTTGTCTCTACCAGTTTGCTTCACTAAACCCAATCAAGAGAAGAAGTACAAGGTAGTCTTGCGTCCACTACAATGTTAACAACCTACACCACTTATCAAGCTTTAACCTAAGCTATGACACAATCCTATAAGTAGCCTTTGTCACTTCTCACACTACTCAACAATTATAAAAGAGATTGTCTCTAGTCTAAAGGAAAAACAATAATGAAAATTCTTCACTTTTTAATACAAAGAAGGTGCAAAATAAAGAAATAGCTTCTAAAAGTAAATCTAAGAGCAGTGAGCTTCTTTTTCATGATAAGTACATTGGATTAGGGCTTTTGTATTTCTCACGAATTAGAGATTTTTGTCACTTTTTTCTCAGCAAAGCTTTGTTGTTGTTCTTCAGTGGAGTCTTTAATTTATAATAGAGCATCAATGGTCTTATTCAAGCAAATATGCTACGAAATAATTCTTATCGATTGCTTGATTGTCTTCATGATTTTCCCACTCATGGTAACTTGAAATTCTTCTATAAAAGCTACAATTAGTTGTTGAACAAATGATATAATATGTTCCATAATGCATCTTGAAGATTTTTACTTCTAGGCTTGTCACATTAGCAAGATATAAGGGAGATGTAAATTTGAATTTATTCCAAGTTAAGAAGATATCTTTCCATATATGTTTGATTCTTCAAGCCAGCAGTATCTTCTTCTCTCCTTTTTGAATTTTAACGTGTTTAATCACAATAAAACTATCCTACTTCTTTTCTTAAATGAAGTCCATGTTACCAATCTGAAACATCATTTGGAAACCCTCCATATATAGCTCAAGTAAACAATTTCCATTGAATTAACTTAATATTAACTCGTGATTATTAATTTTAATTCCCCATTGAATCATGAACCAACTTTTAGTGGAACAATTGAATTTAATTTCCTATTATATTCAATCTATGGAGTCGGGTCATCAAATAATTTTATTGTTCCATAAAAGGAAAGTCTAGCTTCTGATTTAGTTTTTTCAAAATTACCTGTGCTCCTGAAATCATTATAAACTCACATGCATATGTTAAAGTTAAAGTGTAAACAAGTATGAACAATAATTCCTTAGGATTATTGTTATCATCAAAACATTATAAAACATTTTAAGTACTTTGAGATATTCTATCACTAACTGTTAGTTTAGTTGTAGTTTTTAGACAATTAGATTGATCGGATTCCCTTGTTTTCTTAGGCTAAATGAAAACAAAATGGCAAGTAGAAGTAGTTGTCAAGCTCCCTAGGGTAAAACGACATCTATATCCAATTTTATGCTATGATGATAGATACACTTTCCTTATCAGGTTAGCTGTAGTGAGATTCATGTTCATATATCTATAAATTTTTAAAACTTGGTCTATTTGATTACTATCTCATAGAGATTACACAAGCCATCAATAACTCCCCATAATTCATTAAAAAAGGAAAAAAAGTAGTCTCGTATGGATCAATACCACACAAACAGTCATCAATGAGCATAGTCCATTGCGATGTTTTATACATGTGCCCATACCCCTGCATCACTATATTTCAAGTTCATATTAACTCCTAATTGACTATTTGGTTTCAAAATATCCCCTATCGACTATCACTACTACAAAAAGGATTTTAGGCAACAATATACAAAGCAGCAATTTGATAATCCTTGCTACAATTTTAATATATTGCATTAACTACACTTATTGTGCAATGGTTCATTAAAAGAATGTAGCCTTAGATATTTTAGGGAATGGTTATCTATAACTCTTACTTCATTTATATTAAAAGCAACAGTATAAACCATTGTGTTTCTATTAAAATAAAAAAAAATGAATCAAATTATATGAAAAAAAAGGAGGGAAAGGGTGCTAAAACTTTGTCAAAATTTAATACAAAACCAAAACTATCTCATCTTTCTCACAAACCAAACCCTAGCTCCTTACCACACTCACTCACTAGCTCTACTATGTTTGACAAACTTGCAAATGATTATGGAAACCAATTTTTGATTGGGATAGTGAAGAACAAATACTGCCATTGAAACAACTGCTCTCTATGGTACAACTCATAGATTTAGCCATTACAAGCTTAGAGAGTTTCATGTATCTTCGACTTTAGTTTGTTCCACCCCCCTAATAAAATTTCATTGAACTCTCAAAACCTACACTTCACAGAGGTATTGCTATTTCAATCGGAGGTACTTCTCTTATTACCTAATTTCATTTTTAGGTTTTTTTGGTTTGAATCATTGCATTTCATTGGTTTCAGTGGAATGTGAAATGTAAAACTATCAATGTGATTTAGTGTGCTATTAGCAGCAATATATTCTATTCTATTGTACACAAATGTTCATTTTCTGTTTTATTGTTTTAAGGGTTGAAATTTTCCTTTTGGTTTAAAAAATGTTTTTTCTTTTTCCCCTTAGATTGCAAAGGTGGAGAATTTTGATATACATATTAGTTAAACCCACCTAGTGGACCTTGGAGGAGTATGCCTCTGAGTGTTTTTTATTTTATTTATTGTAATTTTGTTAACTAGGATTTCATTGACCTGAATTGGAAATGAAATTGTTTGCAAAAGATCAAAGCCTTATGGAAATATAACATAACTATCTTGATCTTGTATGGTTGTTATCATCTAGCCTTTTTTAATAGGTTTTCAAAAAAATTAAATTTACTTTAATCGGAATGTTGTAAGCCGCTTAGTGCTTGATTAATTCACAGGATATCAAACCTTACAAAGTGTATAGATTGATTTTTGTTTTGGTCCATAATTGTATAATATATGATTGCGGTTTGATCCTACTTTGTGCAACAACTGCTTATTTTAAATATTTGATCAAGTGTATGTTGGGCATCTATTTTCCCACTTCCTAGGCTAGCTTAGATTGATATGAAATAATTTTTGTTTGTTTGATGAGCTTTAGTTTCTTAAATTACAGACAAGGTTGAAAGCACAAGCAGCAAGAGTGTCTTACTTATATTCTCTTAAGTAACCTTACTAGTAGGATGTCATATTTTGGACCAAGCACAGTATTCTACATGATTCGGTTTCTCTCATTGTGTTCTTCTTTAAGCTGGGTCTTGAGTCTTTTCTAATGACCTCTGCTTATGAGATGTGTGTTAGATTATCTATTTGCTAATTTAAGGTGCTCTCCATCTTGCATACGAGCTGGAATTAAAGGAACTATTTCAATATGTCCACCTGATTGTTTTCAGAACAAAGGAACTTTAGATGTCTTCTACAAGATTATTTGGCATGTGAGAGGCTCAATAGCAACACCTGAAATATTTCTTAGTTGCTGGGTTGTGTGTTTTGATAAATAATTATATCAATTGTATGTCCTGATAGTATTGGACTACTAGGCTTTGTAGTGAAATTTCAGTCTTTCATTTTAGTTGGCTGTCAACTTTTTGTTAATGCTGATTTCCAAGTTATATGAAGATTTGAGACTATTGGGAAATTAATTTGCTTCCAGCGCCACTAAATAATCCTTTAAAGTAGAGGATCTTTGGCTCACTTATTAGCTTGTGCTTCATGCTACCCAATTGAACTAGCTAAGACTTGGATGCATGTGAATTAAATTCCTTTTATATGACCCCGTGCTACTACCTTCTATGTTGTTTTATTTTAAATCGATTCTTTATGGATTGCTTGTAGCGCTCTTTAGTAGTACATAATTATATTAAGAAAAAGCTGATTATAAAACAGAGATTGATGACTTATGAAAGAATATTAGATTTTTCGTAGCTATTATTAAGTTTTGTTTATTATTTTCTCCCAGGCCATTTTTGTCCAGGCTATTTCTATGGAGTCATTATGCATTGTTGTTATTATTATGTCACTTGAGGATGTCAAATTTTGTCTGGGTTGCTGGCATTTAAGGAAACACAAATTAATAAAAAGCCTCCAAGAGTTTTGAAGACATCAACTATGTAAGCAGATGATGCTGGGAAAAACTGTAAGTGTACTCATTTATCCATAACTACTCTGATTTTACTTATTAAAAGATGTAAAAGTTAAGTGATAAAAATATTTATTACTTATATGAAGTTTGGATACAAAATATGCCTTGTTCATAAGAATACCCAAGAAAAGGATGTTTACTAATGTATTCACTTGTGAGTTGTCATGTCCCAGAGAGTACCTTAAATGTGGTAATTTATCGCACATAATATTAAAGCTAATGAATGACAACCTTAGTCATGCAAGAGTTTCGATATTACGTATAAGGCGTACTTTCAAGATGGTAGGAGACTCAAAGGGATATTATATTTAAGTAAATAATAAAAGAATGCAAGGTTTTATAAAGATAACACGTAATAATTATTAAGTTCAAATTCGTACAACTTCTTAGGAGCATCCCTCCTTCTTAAAGTCTTACTATTCTAAGCCAACTAAATAATATACATAGATGTAACAAAAGCCTATGTAGAGATTTTTCTTAGAAGTTTACACCAAAAACTAAATTATGCAAACTTCTTCTAAGAACTCCTAGTAACTTTGGCTCGTACCTAACAAATAGGGCTCCTTGGTGCCAACCACAAGTAATCAAACTGAAACAAAAGCTATAGCGGTATTAGCAAAACTAGCTTAGTGAGATAAATCTTCTTCAAAACGTTTCCATAAAATCATACAAGTAATTTAGACAAGCATATGAATATGCAACAATCATATATGCAATCAAAATATACATAATTAATCAGAAACCACGTGTCGCATGGATTTGCGCCCTCCATGTCGGGGGTAAGGTGGTCACTAGCCCATTCGACCATCAATATTTGCAGACTTACCAGCTCCTACTTACCCATGTAGACTTCCTGGCTACGACTAGCTACCACTACAACTCCTTGTTTCCCCATAAGAAGAATAGTAGCGAAATATAAATATGACTCACATTATGTCATGCATGAATCATTTTTAATATTGGTTCATCCAGTTATTGTTGATTTCAAGTTAAGGGTGACCAAAACAATATTCATCATACCATTGCAAGAGAACATAAATTATTCATCAAATCTTCTTTCGATATGCTTACCTTTTTATTCATCAATCACTTCATTCAACATGCATCTAATTTACACAACATTTTATTCTTTTATCTTTCCTTAATCTATACTGCCACTACTTACAAGTACATTCAAGGAAATGTAATTAGTAATAGATTAACTCACTCCATGGCGATCGCTCCTAATCGAAATAGTCCTCCGAGAAAGTGATATCGGTTCTTCCTTCACCTAAACAAGATGAAATACCCAAAATGAGCCTTTCACAGAATTTTTACTTAAAGTTTCTAAATCTATCTTCTAATTATGGTAGAAATCGGATTTATGAAAATTCCGACTTAAAATGGCCATAACTTGCCTATTTTAACTCGAATTTTGCATATTATATGTCATTTTCTACTTACTCGAAAAGATCTATCCACTTCTAAGGTTATTTTCATTGTAAGAAGCCATTTGAGTCTCAAAACAGAGGGTACTGGTCTACCACGAAAATTCCAGCCATTAAAATTAAATTTTCTAATCCTTTCTTCACTCAAAACTTGTTAAGCAAAACTTAGATATGTATATGGTTGGAAAAATTCCTTTGGTACATAATTAGACTCATAATTTATGCATGATGCTATAGGTCTTGCCTAATTTAATTATTTTCTATAATACAACTTTTCCTATGGTTTGAAAAATTGGATTTGTTGTTAAACTTTTCTTTATGTGGTTAGAATAAAACTTATAAATCTTGGGTTATCATAATTTAGTGTTCTATATTTTTATTTTTTAGTTTATCAAAAGTGAGTTGAAATAAAATTTGGTCTCTTTTTGAGTTACCTATCAATTTTATTTCTGCGAATTGAAAAATAAAGTTTTGTTAGTAGTACCAAAATGTTTTTTATGGTATATTTCCTTATTATATCTATATTCTTTTAGAAAAATGAGTTTACTCTTTAAGAGTATACTTTCTTAGGTTGTTGACAAATTTTTATTTCTCTAAGTGGGTTTCTTAAGACTTGTAAATTAATTTTTACCTTAACTTTAAAACTTGTTTAGTTCTTAGTTTTTATTAGGATGTTGGTTAAAAAAAATTTAGCATAGTATCAAGTTAAGATTTTCATGTTACCATTTGTTGGAAAGAAAAGTATTTTAGACTTTTGAAGAAATTTTTTTTTTCAATATTTTGAAATTTCATGATGAGCTTATATAAATTTTTGAAAAGGAATTGTTAATAACAACCTTCTAAGTCGTGGTGAAAAATATTTGTTAAGTGAAGTTTTCAAGAGTCTAGTCTTATTTAAAGAAAGAATCTCTTTTTTTTATTTGGAGAACACATTAGCCATGCATGAATATGATTATATAGTTATAAAAAGATAAGAATATCACAATATAAGATAATAAAGAATATAAGAAACAAATAAGCATAATAATAATGTCATGTATTGGGAGTCTTAGCTTTATCAAGGCTTTCCGAGACTAAGAATATACTAGTCCCAAAGAAAAGAAAAAGAAAGAAAGGAAAAATTATAATAGTAAGAACAATAACAATAATATGAGCATAATAGTAAAAGCATAATAATAAAACATAATGCATGAACAATGAACAAAACATAAACATAATATTGCTTTCTTAACCTCTATAGGTTTCTAGAAAACACACACTATATTCATGCTAAGTTACATGAATGTTATATGAACATAAAGATTTATCTACTAACAATACCATATCATAGAGTTTAGGTATGAATAAGAACAAAATACAAACATATTATTGCTTTCCTAACCTCCATGGGTTTAGAAAACACACACTATGTTCATACTAAGCTAATGAACATAAAGAAAGCTTAAAAGATTAGTACCTATAGAAGAAGAAAATTGAGAGAACTTTTAGAGAGAATTTGAGATAGCATTGGTAATGTAAGAAAGGTGTGAAAGAAATGAAGGAATGGATGGTATTTATAGGAAAAAAATAGAGGATAATTTATGTTAATTAATTAAATAAAAATTAAAACAAATGAAGAGTGGAAGAGGGAGGGGGCCGTGCTACTTTTTGTAGAAGGAGGGAGAAATACATATATATATTTTTTGTATTTTTATTAATAAAAAGTAAGACGTAAGAGATATGAAGTTGTATTGGAAATGAAAATTATAAAAAAAAATAGGTATATAGGTTGTAAGAATAGGTTATAAAAAAAAAGTAGAGATAGATGAATAGTAGTAAATAGCAATGATCTAAATGGGAATGTGCATGTAAATTTAGATACAACCAGCAAGTGTACTGGGTCTTGATCAAGTAATATAGAAGTGAGTTGAGTATCGTTCCCACAAGGACTAAATTAACTACTAGATTGATATTAGTTTATACTAATATTTAGGCAATCAAAATATATCAATCAACTAACTAATTCTATCTATATGAATGTAATGAGATTGTGAGAAGTTATATAAGATGAATGTGGGAAGGAACAAAATCCATCATAATCTTTACTAATCATGCTGAATTTATATTATATGAACAATTAGGATTATGGATATTTGCAAGAAATTGTCAAAACTAAAACCATCAAGTTTTAGTCAACCATAAAATAATCTATTAGCTTCCGCTATACAAATTATCAATGGAATCTAATTTACAATCATAAATCTTCCAATTCTATAATTGTCTAATATCCTAAATTAACTTCTCCTAATTCCTTAGTGAGAAATTAAAATAAAATATTACATGAAGTACATGTAACAATTTCTAAATTTATATTAAACTTAATTGTTTCTACAATTGTTGTTTAATCTCAATTCATGAATTCCTATGAATCTAATTCTTTTTCCAAATCATCAGAATTCTTATCAATTCAATTTCAATTAGAAATAAAATAGATAATTAGGATTCAATACAAATATTCCATAATTCTAACAATCCTATAACATAAATTCAATAATCATTTTAGCAAAATTAGGATTTCATCACTTTCCACAAAGAAAAGTTTAGCTACTCATGGATGATGATTAAACAATAAAAAAGAATATGTAATTGATAACATTATGAACAAAAATTTTAGATAAATGAATTGCATAAGAAAGAGATTAGATATCACCAATTCAAATATCGCAATCTTCAATTACAATTCTTGAAAGCTCAAATTCTCTCACAAATCTCTATGAAAATGCTAAGACTATTTGTATACTGAAGTATTCTACTTTGCTTCTGCTTGTTGTTGCTTGTTTGAGGGGGGGAAAGTCCCCTATTTATAGAAAAAATTTCATGCAAAGCATTAAATGAAAATTGCAGTTTCACTTCGTACGCTGGCAGTTACAGATCCTACGCCGATGGCTTATAGACGGCATATAGTCATTTTCTTCTTTGCGCAGGCAGTGCATTGGCAGCGTTCAACTTCAGTTACAAGGGTAGGTCGCTTCTACGCCGGCAGCTTAGATATAGATCTAGCCGCCGTATGTGATGAAAAATGAAAGGTTGGACCAATTTATAACAAAAGCTGTCCTAAAGCCGGCTGCTTTGATACTGACTTAGACACTTCAACATATTTGGTCTCTTCAGATCTCTAGTCTATACTGTCTCAAAGCCGGCGGCTAAGTAGCCGGCGTAGGTTGTAACTCCTTTTACGCTGGTGATGTTTCAATTCTGAGCTGTAGGCCTTCAATGTACGCTAGTTCATCCATCTTCTACACTGGCAGCTTTGAGGCGATGTATAATTGGTTGAACCAATCCTTGCAAAGATACAATGTAAGCAACGGCTTTAGATAAGTGCATCTTGTAAGCTGTTTGAACGCCGGCAGCTTTGAAGTGTGAAAAGCTGGCGTATTTTTGAATTTTTCCATTTTTCACTCCAAAGTTTCTTGTTTTGATTTTTTTATCCAAATTAGACCTGAAACATAAATTTTAATCAAAACAAGTATTCATTCTAGCTAATTTGAATATCAACAAGTTGTATATAATATGATCTTATCAATTCCCTACACTTAAACTTTTGCTTGTCCTCAAGCAAAATAATGGAAAACAAAATGAAATCTCGCATAGATAGTACAACTTTTCTAATTTAATCACAATTTCTTTAACTTGTTTTTCTTGTATTTATTGCTCTAACCATACCAATTTCTTGTAATTAGAGTATTATAATTAAAATTGAGAAGTTAATCCTAACAAAACAAGTTTTAATCTCAATCTTTAACAAAAGAACATTCTATTCAAAAAGATAAATACCCAATCCACTAAGGAAAAATACTCATTTAAACTTCATTGGATTTTTAGCTTATATATATATATTATTCTAAGTAACACTAAATGAAAGCATGTGGTATCTACTTTTTCTTAGATTTTCTCCTTCTTTATTATAAGTCTCCTTTATTTTCATATTTGCATTCATTTTTCTTTTCTTTTTCAAGCACTTATTTTCTTTTTGGGAGGTTTTTGCCTCCATCTTTTTACCTTTCAAAGTTCATGAATTGAACTTTTGTCTTTCTTCCCTTCTCGTTATAATGAGTTCATTGAATCGGCACATCACAGGCTCATCACCTAAGTGACCAGGTTTCAAAATACCCCTAAGAACTCTTTCTCATTTTAACATTCAAGTTCAGATACTCATAACTCAAATTTTTAAGTCAGAGGAGTAGTGGCTATGCTTGTTTCTTTCTTTTTGAATGCAACAAGAAATCAAAGAGTTATTTTTATAAAGGATCACTAAGTTTAAAAGTTTCATCTACCTCTTTCACTAAGTGTTATAATTCAAAGAATATATACAAACTAAAATTTCCTAGAAGTAAACTTGTTTATTTTTCACAAAAAGACTCGACCAGCTCTTAAATTTCCAATTCCAAAGTTAAAATAAAGTAAACTTGTTTCTTAAGGATTTTACAACTTAATTTTAACTTAGTAAACCAATCACAACAGCAGGTGAGTAAGATATTTTTACAAGTTAATTTCATTGCTTTTAGTCTTTTTTGTACTATCTCCAATTTTCAAGAGATTTTTGAAAAATTTTAACAGAACTTCCCCATAATTTGCTTTCAAACCAAAAATACAAGGTGGGTATTTTCAAATATAAATAACAACAACTCAGATAATAGATCATATTCATAACTTTAATTCAGCACTTCATTCAATTTATCCCAATTTATCCCTTCCCCCACACTTCAACTAAACAGTGTCCTCACTGTTTTGCAACAAATTAAATTATAGGAAAGGAATAAGAAAAAGAATTTGATACTTTCCTGACTTCATGTGTTTCATAGTCATCAAAATTGCATTGCAAGAAAGAATTTTTGCTTTGCTTTGCTTGCTTTCCTGTAGTCACTACAAAAGAAAAACAAAAACAGAAATAAAAGCAAAAATAAAGGAGTCTACCCATAGGAACTTGGGTGCTCAATATATATACATGCCAAGATAAAAATAAAAATCAATAAAGAACAAATGAGAGCTAGCAAGATCTCTAGCTCTCTGGCCCTGGATTGGCTCTGCTACTATTCTCAGGACTATGTCTTTAAGTATCTCCTGGGCTGGCTGTGTGTGTATGCTCCGAACTAAGTCTATCTGTGTGATGTGAACTGTACCTAGACTCAGTAGAAGTCTCATATGTCATCCCAGCCCCTGTCTTTGGGCTCAAGCAGCAGATAGCTGTCTTCAATGCCTCAAAGATAGACTTTCTGAATTTCTTGTTTTTCTTCCTCTCCTTTCCCTATCTATCTCTGAGCTCCTAACTTTGCTTCTTCAACTCCTGAACATCCAGCCTAAGCTGGTCCATATCGTATGCAGAAGAAGTACCTACAGGAGGAGGAGGAGCAAATGAAGATGGGATCTCAAATGGAACATCTCCAGGAAAGATATCCTGGAACTCAATCTCCTCTAGGACTGGTGGCTGAGCTCCTCTGGGGTTTTTAAGCAATCCCCAGCCTCTGAATGGTGCCGATGAGAACTTTTATTCTCAAATATCTCATCATCTTGAGGAGGCTCAAAAATTCCCATCCCTTTAGCAACTTGGTGATGTAGCCACCACAACACAGGACTCTAGTCCTGGTATCATCAGCTTGTCTATAAATGAAATTCGCTATCTCCACACCTAGATCAATCCTGTAGCCTCTGATAAGCTGTACAAATAAAACATATCAAAACTAGTGACCTTGCTATGACTAGTCTTCTTGTAGCTTAGGGTGTGTGGAAGAATGTGGTGGAGTAGCTTGTGCTCAACAGTACCAAATGAAGTGGACAATGATTTGGAGGGGACAAATGGCTCATTTGCTCTGTCAGGAGGAACCAACTGATACCAGTAAGCCTCCTGAGTCATCTGATTTTCTCCTTCAGGCCAATTGTTGGGCAGATTGAAATTTTCCTCCTCACCATCATATAATCCTAGTAGTTGGCCCATCTTCTTCAACTTAACTTCCCTAATCTCACCCATAACCTGGAACTGAAATGTGGATTCAACTCTGTCAGGGATATTCTTTAATGTCGATAAGAACTCAATAGTCAAGTTCCTATAAGCTGGCTCCTTAAAATCAAACAATCTAATCCAAGCTGGATCTTGGATTAAATTTCTGATCCTGTCAGAAATCCCAAACTCATCTAGTAAGCTCCAGTCCCAACACTGAGTATTCAAAAAATCCATCTTCACTAGCCTCTTTTTTCTATCTTTAGCATACTACTAACTGGACAGCAGATTCCTGATCTGAGAACTAGAAGTAGAGGCATCTGTAGTCTTTTGTTTCTTCTGTCTAGGAGCCATTCCTACAAATTAAATTGAACTTAATTAGAACAGGGAATCAATGAAATTCTTGCTGAATACAATCCTAATTCATGCCTAATTCATTTCATATCATGATTTCAAACAAATTAGAGATCATAGGCATTGAAGCTACTGACATGGAAATTGCTTGAAAATGTACACTTGCAAAACAGAGTCAAAGCTGGCAGCTTAGATTGGCCAGCTTAGAATTGAACGTTGGAATTTCAAATAGAAATGATTTTCAAAATTTTTTTCACCAAAAGATCTGTAAACATTTTTAAACTAAGTTTTTTTTCAAATTTTTCAGAAATTCGAAATTCCAAGTTCAATTGGAGCACAATTGAGCACAATTCATCAATTGGAGCTATAGAATAGTATGAAAATTCATTTCATGCAACAAATTGCATTCAATTCTTCAAAGCCCCAAATTCAAATTTACACAATGCATACAAGCTCAAGAACCCTAATTCGGAATTTGTACACAGCTTATGAAATAACTTTGCACAATTTGGAATCAAACATGTATAAAACCGAAATGCAGCTTAAATAGACTAGGAACAACATCAAAGCTACCAAATCTATCAAGATCCAAAGTCAATGCCACATTCACAAATGTCTAGAATCCATTGCAGCTACTTGACCGATTGAAAACAGATATAACGAAATATAATGGATTAAAGCTGGAAAGTAAGAGCAAAAGTCATAGAGACATACTTGGGCAAGCTGGATCAAACGCAATGGATCAATGAATGAGGAGTGGGATGCGTTGAGTGAGAGTGAGAAAGTGAATATTGAGTGTAATGAGAAATGGAGAGAGAGTTCATACCTGTTAAATGCAATTCTACAGAACGTACGCCGGCATTTCTGTCGAGTACGCCGGCGGCTTACCTGCCGGTGTAACAAAATTAAATTCATGCTGAGAGCAAATGGCTAGCAGCTTACTCATTTACACTGCCGGCGTACAGGTCTATGCCAGCTTTAAAGCTGGCAGCTTTCAAACCCAGATGCCGACTTTGATTGGGATTTTTCAAAACCCTTGAAATTTCGAACATACGCTGCCTTGAATACCGACAACTTAGAAGCCGGTGTAATTGTTGTTGCATACGCTGGCACTTAAGCCGGCGGCTTTCGCCTTTCCTTTGCCAGCTTCTTGTGCGGTGCTCACCTACTTCTTCTTTGACTTTTACGCTGGCTAAAAGCTGGCAGCTTAGGTCCTGCTTTCCCTTGATTTTTCAAAGCTGGCTCAAGGCTGGCAGCCTTGTGCCGGCTTTCAACTTTTTCAAAATTTCTTTTAACCTGTTCATACTAAAAAAAAAGTTAGTAAAAACAAAAATAAAACTACTCTAAAATTAAACATGGGTTGCCTCTCAAGAAGCGCTTAGTTTAGAGTCGCTTAGCCCGACTTTTCTATTTCTTTTCATGGTTCCTTCAGTTTCATGACAGTGAAAGCACTATCATGGTTTTTCCTTTCATAAAAATGTTTGAGCAAATGCCCATTTACCTTGAAGGTCCGATTATCATCAGTTTTCAATTCTACTGCACCGTAGGGAAAAACTTTAGCAATTTCAAATGGTCCTAACCATCTTGATCTCAATTTTCCTCGAAACAACTTCAAACGAGAGTTATAAAGTAAAACTTTTTGTCCAGGGAAAAACTCCCGCTTGATAATGTTTTTATCATGCCATTTCTTCGCTCATTCCTTGTAGATACGAGAATTCTCATAAGCTTCATTCCTCCATTCATCCAATTGATTCAATTGAAGCAATCTTTTCTCACCTGCAGCTTTTTTCATCAAAATTAAGGAATTTAATGGCCCAATATGCCTTGTGCTCAAGTTCTATAGGAAGATGACATGATTTACCAAAAACAATCATAAATGGGGACCTTCCAATAGGGATTTTAAAAGTGGTTCTATAAGTCCATAATGCATCGTCTAGTTTTAAAGACCAATCTTTTCTAGATGCATTAATAGTTTTTTCCAAAATTCTTTTGATCTCCCTATTGGATACCTCAACTTGTCCACTTATTTGTGGATGATAGGGGGTAGCAATTTTGTGTGTAACACCATATTTTGACAAAAGTTTTTCAAATTGCTTGTTACAAAAATGTGATCCCCCATCACTAATGATAGCTCTAGGCACCCCAAATCTGGTAAAAATATTCTTTTTCAAAAATTTCAAAATTACTCGGGCATCATTTGTTTGTAAAGCAACAGCTTCCACCCATTTAGAAACATAATCAACTGCCACAAGTATATATTTGTTTGAAAAAGATGAGGGAAAAGGACCCATGAAGTCAATTCCCCACACATCAAAAAGCTTAATTACCAATATGTTGTTTTGTGGTAATTCATGTTTCTTGGAAATATTACCAATTCTTTGACATTGAGCACAAGACAATAAATATTTCCTGCAATCACAAAACAAATTAGGCCAATAAAATCCAGATGATAAGACCTTAGCTACAATTTTGAAGACCAAAATGACCTCCTGCTTCTTTTGAATGACAATGCTCAATAATGTTAAGCTGTTCAGATTCAGGCACACAACGTCTAATTACTTGGTCAACACATTTTTTGAACAAATACGGTTCATCCCAAAAATAGCTTTTCACATCATGCAAAAACTTTTTCTTATGTTGATAAGATAAACCATATGGAATGATTTTGCTAACCAAGTAATTGACATAATCAGCATACCAAGGCAAATTTAGGATCCTTACTTCATGCAATTGTTCATCAGTAAACTTTTAATTGATAGGAATATCTAAACTATCAGATTCTAGTCTAGATAAATGATTAGCAATTATATTCTCAGTTCCCTTCTTATCCTTAATATCAAGATCAAATTCTTGCAGCAACAATATCCATCTAATCAACCTTGGCTTTGCATCAGCTTTAGCAAACAAGTATTTCAGAGCAGCATGATCAGTATATACTATGACTTTAGATCCTATTAGATAAGGCCTAAACTTGTCACAAGCAAATATAACAGCAAGAAGTTCCTTCTCAGTTGTGGCATAGTTTTTTTTAGCCTCATTAAAGTTCTACTAGCATAGTATATAACATGAAACAACTTACCTCTTCTCTGACCCAATACTGCTCCTACAGCAAAGTCGCTGGCATCACACATAAGTTCAAAAGGCAGCTCCTAATCAGGTGCAATAATCACTGGGGTAGATGTGAGCTTTTCCTTTAATGAGTTAAATGCCTGCAAACAATTGTCATCAAAATTAAACATTGTGTCCTTTTCAAGAAGATTACAAAAGGGTTTAGAAATTTTAGAGAAGTCTTTAATAAATTTCCTATAAAAACCAGCATGTCCTAAAAAACTTTTAACTCCCTTAACAGTGTGGGTGGTGGTAATTTCTCTATGATCTCAATTTTAGCCTTATCAACTTCGATTCCTCTCACTGAAACTTTATGACCCAAAACAATCCCTTCTCTTACCATGAAATGACATTTTTCCCAGTTTAAAATCAAATTTGTTTCTTTGCATCTTTGAAGAACACAAGCTAAGTTTTCTAAACATGCTTCAAAAGACTTTCCAAAAATAGAAAAATCATCCATAAAAATTTCAATAAAATTCTCAAGCATGTCAGAAAAGATAGCCATCATACACCTTTGAAAAGTAGCAGGTGCATTGCAAAGACCAAAGGGCATCCTCCTAAAAGCAAAAGTGCCATAGGGACAAGTAAAAGTGGTTTTTTCTTGGTCATCAGGAGCTATAGAAATTTGATTATAACCAGAATAACCATCTAAAAAGCAATAATAATCATGCCCTGCAAGTTTTTCTAACATCTGATCAATGAAAGGAAGGGGAAAGTGATCTTTTCTGGTGGCATCATTTAATTTTCTATAATCAATGCAAACTCTACCCAGTTACAGTACGAGTAGGAATCAAGTGATTTTCTTCATTTTTCACTACAGTCATACCACCTTTTTTGGTACAACTTGAACTGGACTACCCACTTACTATCAGAGATAGGATAGATAATACCTGCATCAAGTAGTTTCAGAACTTCCTTTTTTACTACCTCCTTAAGTGTTGGGTTGAGTCTCCTCTGTGGTTGAACTGTCGGTTTGTACTCAGCTTCCATCAAAATTTTGTGAGTGCAAATTATAGGGCTAATTCCCTTGATATCAGCAATAGTAACCAATTGCTTCTTTATGCTTCCTTAGAACTCCAAGCAGCTGCTGCTCTTGTTCACCTGTAAATAAGATGAAACAATTATTGGCAAAGTATCTCAGTTCCTAGAAAAGCATATTTTAAATGTGAAGGAAGGGGTTTAAGCTCAAGATTTGGTGGCTGTATCAATGATGGTACTGGCTTGCTTTCACTAGTGCCTAGCTCCTCATAATATCTTCCTTTGATTTGGTGCACTTTCTCAACTTCTTCTTCTCTTCTCATCATCACTCCATTCATCAGATTTCTTAAAACAGATTCCATAGTCTCTACACCTACATTCTCTTCAACAGACTCAGAAATAAACTCATCAATAATATCAATAGTATAGGAACCTTTATCAAATCTTTTCATTGCATCATAAACATTAAAGGTTACCTGATCATTTTCTACCCTTAAAGTGAGTTTACCTTGTTCCACATCAATTAATGCTTTTATTGCAAGGAATGGTCTGCCAAGAATCATTGGGACTTCACGATCCTCATCCATTTCCAAGACTATAAAGTCTACAGGAAATATGAACTTGTCAACTTTCACCAAAACGTTTTCAACAATACCACGTGGGTATTTGACACTTCTATCTGCAAGTTGTAAGGTGACATGAGTCCCTTGCATTCTTCAAGTCCTAATTTCCTGAAAATGGAAAGGCATAAGATTAATACTTGCACCAGAATCAATAAGTACTTTATCAAAATGAAATTTTCCTATAGTACAGGGAACAGTAAAACTCCCCTGATCTCTTTGTTTGGTAGGCAAATGAGGTAGACTTTTCTGCAAAATCCTGGAACATTCTCTTGCGAGCATCACTGGTTCATTGCCATCAATCCTTCTCTTCTTAATAAGTAATTCCTTGATAAATTTTTCATATGAAGGCATTTCTTGAATCACTTCTAAGAATGGAATATTGATTTGTAACTTCTTGAAAACATCCAAAAATTTTGGAAATTGCTCATCCAATTTTTGTTGCTTCAATCTTCTTGGAAAAGGAATGGGTGTAACATAAGATCTTACTTCAGGTGGTTTTTGCACAGGTTCCTCCATCTTTTGTTTTCCTTTGTCTTTGACTGGAATCTCCTCAGTTTCTTGAACTTTTGACTCAGCGGTCTCAACTTCTTTGCCACTTCTCAAAATTATAGCATTCACGATTTTAGGATTTTCCTCAGTATTGCTTGGTAGAGAACCAGATGGTCTATTACCAATTTGCTGAGCAAGCTAATGGAATTTCCCTTAAAGATCTTGAATAATCGCATGCTGATTGTTGAGTGTGGTTTGAGTAGTTTGAATGAAAGTCTTTAACAACTCATCAGTTAATATTTGATTTTGCTGAGGTGGAGGTTGAGTATTTCTTATGAGACCTTGTCTTTGAAATCCAGGTGGGGGCTTGAAAACATTTGCATCATTCTTGTAGGAAAGATTTAGATGATTACGCCATTCTAGATTATAAGTATTTGAATATGGTCCATAATTAACCCTTCCAAAATTTCCAACATAGTTGAGTTGCTCTCCACTTGATGATGGTGTATTACCATGAGGACAATCATAAGCTGGATGTAGTCCTAGCACAACTCACAAGTAGCAACCTGATTAGTATTCAAAGAACTAGATGCTACAAGTTTACTCACTTGTGTAGTTAAAGCTGAAACTGAGAGCAGTGATTGTTTCATGGATTCACTATCTTGAACAGATTCCACCTTTGATCTTGTCCTTTCACAACTCTAGTTGTGAGCACTAAAAGCTAATTCTTCAATTAATGCACTAGCTTCATCATATATTTTTCCCATGAGTGATCCTCCGGATGTAGCATTCACCAATGATCTCAAAGTCTCATCTAGATTGAGATAAAAATTTTCAATTAATAGATCATCTGGAAGTCCATGATGGGGCATTTCCTAACTACTTCTTTGAATCTTTCCCAAGCTTCATATAATGATTCTCCAGAAAATTTTGTGAAGTTAGTGATCTCATTCCTTAATCTGGCAGTTCTGGCAGGAGGGAAAAATCTCTTCAAAAATTTTGTTGTCAAATCTGCCCATGAAGTAATTGATTCGGGTGCTTGAGAGTTGAACCATGCCAATGCTTTATTCCTAAGAGAGAAAGGAAAAAGATGCATTCTAATGGCCTCATTGTTACACCATTAAGCTTGACAGTATTGCAATATTGGAGGAATTTGGCAATGTGTTCATTCGGTGTTTCGTTTGGATATCCTCCAAATTGATGTGATTCGACCATCTGAATCAATGTTGGTTTAAGCTCAAAATTGTTGGCTTGAACTGCAGGTCTTCTCACAGCAGGACCTTGAATAATTGGTACAGTGTAATCCCTGTCACATCCCATAGTGTATCCTAAACGTAACAGCCCGCCACATACTATATAAGACTCTTTAATTCCCTATCCGAGCCCTTCGGGAGTCTTATATAGATGTAAAGTGTTCCTTTACGACAATAGAATACTCAACCAATAGAGTTAGTAGTTTAATGTGGCATTCATTAGCCATAGAAAATAAACCAAAACGCATAATTATACTTTACAAAATCTAAGGGGCATTCCCCCGCAAAATAATATCAAGTCCATTACAGTCATCTAGAGTTCTTTAGTTTCCAACGGAAGTCTATACAAAAATAGAGTAAACTTCTATGGGAAACTCCTATCTCCGGTACCTGAGCTGTGGCTTGCCTCGGTCTAAGCCAGATAAACTCGTGCTGCAATAAGTAAAAACTATGGGGGCGTAACTTAACTAGCTTAGTGAGTAAGAACTTCCATATCACAATTAAGTACAATTCATTCAAACAAGTGATTATTCAAGTAAGTGTATGCATTAGACAAGTGAGTTCAACAAACATAGGACCAACCGGAAATCATATGTGAATGGACTTGCGCCCTCCATCCCGGGTTAGCAGATTAACGAATCCTGCGGTACGACGCCGTTTAAGCTCACGGTCAACTTACAATAATTCATTTTATGGATCACGATTAACCAACAATTTCGTTTTATGGATCACGATTAACCAATATATTTGTTTTATGGATCACGAAAAACCAACCAATGCTAATGCTCCATCCCCATCATGATATGAATGAATCCAATTACAATTGAAGTCAAATATACATTAATTCAATTCTTTTAGGTGGCCAACTATTATTCGCAGACATTCAATATAAAATACTAACTAATCAATCAATAGCTTAACACTCGGTTTCGATATTCCTTAAGTTCCATTTCACACATCAATAGCAGAAAATTATATAACTCCCATATGCCCCATCATACATATCCATTTTTATCTTTGCCTACCCACTAGTGCCATTACATTACAATCACAACCATTAATTGAAAGTGGAAGTAGTACTCACTCGGCCATTGGACGCCGGTCTTTCTAGTAGTAATAATCAGGCGGTAAGGTGTCGTCTTGCTCGGGATCACCTACCAAGTAAGAATAATCCTAATGAGATTCTCATCATGTAACTAATCCGAGTTATGCATCTAAACTAGATGAATTCGGAATTCTCGCTATTTGCGGAAGCTCCGACTTAAAACGGCTATAACTTGGTCATTTTAACTCGGAATTTCATAAATTTTATATCGATCTCTATCTACTTTGAAAGATCTATCTATTTCTAATATTATTTTCAAGTTTTGAAAACATTAAGGTCATGGAACAGTGGGATCAGTTCTGTTCTGTCACTTTCTCAATTCCGAAAAATTGTTTCGCTTTTGACAACAATGTTCTTAGTTGATGATTCATGTATAGATGGTATATGAATGAATTCCTAATATGAATGTGATGTAATGAACTCAATACATGTATGGTCTTGATGATTTTTTATGATGAACTCTTAGGAACTTCTAATTGTTATAAAATTCCACAAAGGTTATTCTTAAAGAGTGATTCTTCCCAATTTTACATTCCCTAGGGTTCCTATGATTGTATTCTTGAAATTCACTTGTTATCTAAATAAAAATAAGTTCTCAAATTCTATATTAATCATGACCTTCATTTATGCATAAAAATCCACATTTTTCATTTGGTAAACATGTTTTTAAACAAGCTATTTGTAAAAATCCGAATTTGTAAATTTCATTTCCTTGCATTTTCCTTATGAGAAAACTTGTTTAGGGCATCAAAAATTGAAGCTCCAATATATCTATCATTTAAAGGCTTCATTTAACTCATAAAACATGCCATCTAAGCTTGGATACTAAGTGTTCATGTAGGCATCACCCAAAAATACGAATTTGACTATACATCCACATATCCATATTTTTCATTCTAACTTTACTACTTGTTTTACATTTTCCCCATGCTTAAACTCATCTAAACTTATGAAAATTATTCCTTCAAGATATCTATTGCACATACCCTTCATTTTTCATGTGAAATATGAGTTTAAAGATGGTTTTGGTGGTTTTTGAAGTAGGGTTCTAAATCCATCCGAATTTCCAACAAACCATTCCTAGCAAAACCTTTTCTTTTTCAATCTTTTTGCCTTCTATACTTGGAGATCTACTACCTAACATATCTATACATGAACAAGGCTATATTTTTATGATCATCAATGCATGGAAATCAAAATAACTCTATGATCATACATGTAGATGAAGATGTGGATGTCTAAACATTAGATCTACTCAATATAGTGCATGAATCATAAACTTCATGGCAGAACATCAATATATATGCAAGATCTCTACTTACATGCATGAACAAGAAGATATCTTAACATAAACTCATCTAAACACTAGATCCATGTCTTGTGATGGCTTGATATTCTTATTCAAGTGTTTTCATGTCTCTAGCATGAGCTCACTGGGATTAAATGAGAAAACATACAAGAGATAGCTTTGCCATTACAAGATTTAGGAAAAACAAAGCTTAAAATCAACCTATCAATGGAGATCAAAGGTGAAAATGAAGGGAATTTGAGTTGAAAATGTGAGAGTGGGAGAAGAGGGGGGGGTGGGGGGGGCGGCGGGGGGCGCTCACGGCACTAATGGGGAGAGGAAGAGAGGTTTTCTCTTTTGAAAAAAAATTAGACAAGTGAAATGAAGAGAGAGAGTGAACATTTAGTTTATATATTACATGCATTAGGGTTTTAGATGAATAAAATTGAGTAAATAAAACAAAAGAGAGGGAAATTAGAGGAGGGGGGGGGGCGCGCACCGGCCATTAGGATTGTGTGTGTGTGTGTGTTTTGAATTTCTGATATTTTGTAATTTAAGTAATTAAAATGTAATAAATGTAATAATTAATTAAGAGACAAAATTCATTGGAAAAGAAAATTGAAATGAGTAGTTGTAAGGATGTAAGAATAAGGTATAGGTAGTGTGTAGTGTAGGTTGTACTTGTGAATAGTAGACAAGACATCTACTTTATCGGTTGTAACGAAAACACGGGAAAAGCTATAACTGTAATTTTTATAGCCCGGAAAATTATAAATTTGATATTTTTGGAATCCTTATAAAATTACGGTTCTAATGAATATTCCGGAACATTTTTCTGAGTTCGTGGTCCGGGGCATGCTTTTCCGTAATTGAGCTCGGGAAGGCCCGAAATTGAAAAATTCCCGAATTTAAAACTTTCAAAGGTCTAAAATATACTTTAGAACAATAATTCAATTTCATTTACTTTATAAATTTTTTTTTATTATGAAACCGAAGGAAAGCTGGATTTAGGGTTCCTAAGCTTCTTACTAGACTCAAACTGGACCGGATTAGGGTTTCGCTTCCAATTCCCGAGGTTTCTTAACTACTGAGAATACCGGGGTTTACAACCTCCCCACCTTAAATAAAGTTTTGTCCTCAAAACGGAACTGACGTACCTTGTTCTTCAATTAACTCGGGGTACTTCCTTGGATTTCATCTTCAGCTTCCCAGGTTGCTTCCTCAAAGGCATGATTCCTCCATAACACTTTAACGTAGTGAATGTCTTTGTTTCGTAGCCTTTGGTTTTCTTATCCAATATCTTCACTGGGTGTTCCTCATATGTCAGGTTTTCCTTCAGCTGAATTGGTTCCAACTCCAGAATCCTTTCCGGGTCGGCACGTACTCCTCAATACTGACACATGGAATACATTGTGGATCCCGGACAAATTTGGTGGCAAGGCTAGTCGATACGCCAGATCTCCGACTCTTTCCAAGATTTCAAAAGGTCCAATGTATCTCGGGCTTAACTTCCCTTGTGTACGCATCCTTTAATACTTTTAATCGGGTTTATCTTTAGGTACACATGATCACCCACCTTGAATTCAAGTTTCTTCTTTTCAAGTCTGCCCAACTCTTTGCCTGTCTGAGCTCTTTCATTTTTCGCTGAATCAACCTCACTTTATCTGCGGCTTCTTGTACAATTCCGGCCCAATAGCTACCTTTTCCACTTCATCCCAAAAAAAGGGATCTAAGCCGTCCATACAGAGCTTCATAGTGGCATCTGAATGGTGGAGTGATAGCTGTTATTGTAGGCAAACTCAATTAGATGTACATGACTATCCCAACTCCCTTTGAATTCCAAGGCACACGCTCTCAGCATGTCTTCCAGGGTTTGGATCGTCCGCTCAGACTGTCCATCTGTCTGAGGGTGATAAGCCGTACTAAAATGCAATTTAGTGCCCAAGCTCTTTTGCAAGCTTGTCCAAAACTTGGACACAAATCTCGGGTCTCTATCGAAATAATCCCTGCAGGTATGCCATGTAACCTTACGATCTCTCTGATATATTTGGCTAATCTTTCCATTGAGTAGTCATATTTATGGGTAAGAAATGCGCCGACTTGGTTAACCGATCCACTATACCCATATTGCATCACAACCAGGAGTCTTGGGAAAACCACACACAAAATCCATGGATATCTGATCCCACTTCCATTCAGGAATAGGTAAAGGCTTTAGCAATCCACCCGGTCTCTGGTGCTCTACTTTCACCTGTTGACATACCGGACATTTCATTACATAATCTGCCACATCTCGCTTCATGCCATTCCACCAATAGCGGCTTTTCAAATCTTGATACATTTTGGTACCTCCCGGATGCATGGTATATCCGGAGTTATGAGCTTCACTCATTATTTCTTTCCTCAACTCCTCATCCTCTGGCACGCACAGTCTTCCCTTCATTCTGATCACGTCCTCATCATCTATGGCAAAGTCAAGGTACTTTCCTGCTTGGGTTTCCCTTTTTATCTTTTGTATCACCTCGTCATACCTTTGGGCTTCTTTGATTCTCTCTATGAGGGTCGGTTCCAGCGCAGGTTGGATATCTCAAGCTCAGCGCTTTGGTCTATGAACTCAATCCTTAGCTTCTCAAACTCCTTAATCAAATCTCTTTGACTTGTGATCAAGGCGGCTACTTCCCGTGATTTTCCGACTTAGGGCATCCGCGACCGCATTAACTTTCCTGGACAGTAATTTATTCCCAGATCATAATCTTTTATTAATTCCAGCCATCTCCTTTGTCTCATGTTTAGCTCTTTCTGTGTGAACAGGTATTTAAGACTTTTATGATCCGTGTATATCTCACACCTTTGTCCATATAGATAATGTCTCCATAGCTTCAAAGCGAAGACAACGGCAGCTAATTCCATATCATGCGTAGGGTAGTTCTGCTCATGTGGTCTCAATTGCCGAGAAGCATATGCAATAACTTTCCCTTCCTGCATCAAGACACATCCAAGGCCATTCCTTGAGGCGTCACTGTGCACCGTATAGGACTTTTCTGGGTCTGGTAAAACTAAGATCGGTGCCGATACCAATCGTCGTTTCAATTCCTGAAAGCTCTGTTCCCTCTTGTCCGTCCAAACGAATTTCTCATTCTTTTGAGTCAATTGAGTCAGTGGCTTGGCTATCTTAGAGAAGTCCTTCACAAACTTGCGATAGTAGCCAGCTAATCCCAAGAAACTTCTTACTTCGGTAACCGTTTGCGGTGGTTTCCATTCCACTACAGCCTTGATCTTTTCGGGGTCAACTGATATCCCCTCACCGGTTACTACGTGTCCAAGAAATGATATTTGTCCACCAAAAATCACATTTGGACAGTTTGGCGTACAACTTGTTATTCCTTAAGGTTTGCAACGCCAAACGAAGATGTTCCTCGTGTTGCTCTTTGGTCTTCGAATATATGAGGATGTCGTCTATGAAGACTATCACACACTTATCCAAAAGTGGCTTATAGACTCTATTCATAAGGTCCATAAATGCAGCTGGTGCATTAGTCAGCCCGAACGACATTACCAGAAACTCGTAGTGTCCATAACGAGTACGAAAAGCCGTCTTTGGTACATCCTCAGGCTTTATCCTCAATTGATGGTATCCCGAACGTAAATCAATGCGTGAAAACACGCAAGCCCCTTGCAGTTGATCAAACAAATCATCAATTCTTGGCAAGGGATACCGATTCTTGACAGTCACTTTATTCAACTCACGATAGTCGATACACAATCTCATCGATCCATCTTTCTTCTTTACAAACAAAACGGGTGTGCCCCATGGCGATACACTTGGTCTTATGAATTTTTGATCCAAAAGTTCTTGCAACTGTGTCTTTAGCTCCTTCAACTCAGCCGGTGCCATCGGTATGGTGCTTTGGATATCGGTTCGGTGTTTGGAGCCAAAACAATCTCAAAATCAATTTCTCTTTTTGGTGGTAATCCTGGCAAAATTTCTGGAAACACATCCAAGTATTCATTTACCACTGGTATATCCCTTTCCTCACGGGTTTCCTCTTCATCCAAGACACCTTCAATTGGTATTATCTCTTCATCCTCCATCATCAACTCAAACGAGTTTACACCAAACCTTCTCGGGACTAGGGTTTCTCCCACAAATTCTACCTTTCCCCCCATTTGATCATAGAAACTCACTGTTTTCTTTTGGCAATCCACTATTGCTTTTACCTTGCTTAGCCAACTCATTCCGAGGATAACTTCGTATTTATTCATCTCCAATATTATTAAATCGCTTTTGGAGCTGTGTCCATGAACTTCCAATGGACAATCCTTTATCAATTCTCGGGTTGACACAACGCTTCCTGTGGGGGTCTTAATCCTCAAACTAACCGTAGTTGTGGCTATAGGCAATCCCAGTTGGTTAGCCAAACTATTGGTGATGAATGAGTGAGTCGCTCCGTGTCAAATAAAACATAAGCCTCCACGCTATTCACCCGTATGTGTCCTGAGGTCAACAAATATCCATCACATATGAACCCTAAAGCACTCTTAAGGCTATCTACATAGGGTTCCTACTTCCAGCTTTCCCATAACATATTCAATTTCATTCAGACAACAATTCAAATTAATAACTTAAATTTAACTAAGGAGGGTTTCTGTTACTAACCTGTCACCAGGCCGCCATCCGTGCCGTCGTTTTGATCCATGGCTGCCAACTCCACTTCCTCATCCTCATCTTCTTCCACCATCCATTGGCCCTCAAAGTTGTATAGCCTCATCCCATGCATTGCTGATGCTGCGGCTCCCACTTTTATTTTCCGACCTCATGGGGTTAGTATTACTCGAAGTTCCAAAGGGCCGAGCGGCCATGCTTTTCGTTGGGGACATTCAGAGGCTAGGTGTCCCTTTTCCTTACAAACAAAGCAAGTCACGGCCAGCTTCTTCGGGCATGTATAGACCATGTGGCCAGCATCACCACAAAAGTAACATTTATTCCTCAACAGCGGACATTGCCTGGGAGCATGCGTCCCCTTACATTTCCAGCACGTGACATTGGTCTTAATCTGGGTCGGCTTACTACTAGACTCATCCTTAAACCCCTGGTACGGTCTGTACCTCTTTCCTTTGAATCCTGAACTCGAGGCGTCAAACGGCCTCTTTCCAAATAAGAATCAAACCACTAGTATGATAAATCTCAAAGAGAAATAAAAGTTTTTCAAGTTTCTAAATGATAAGCTCATTTTCAAGAAATAGAAGAATATAAGCATGATAGGCTTCAAAAACAACTTAAGAAAATGTTGAAAGCGATTCTTTCAAGTAAAAATTTCGTAAAGCACCTAAGAGCCCATTTTTTTGGAAATAAAATTTATCTTTAAAGAATTTAGGAAATAAAAATATAAGAGGAAAAGACTTATCTATAATCTTCAATCAAAACCATTTAAAAGGGAAAAATATACGAATACAACTCAAATTTTTAGAAACCATCAACAACTTATGAAAATTTTGAAAACTGCATTTTTACCATTATAGGTAAAATTTGTAGATATCTTAAAAATCAAAGTTTAGAAAAAATTAATTTTTTTTAGAAAGGAAATTAGAAAAAAAAAATTATAAGAATATACTCATTTATAATAACCCAAGAATTTATAATTTTTTTTCAAAACACTTAAAAAGAAAATTGTTAAAATTCAAGTTTTCAACACTGTAAGACAAATTGTTTTACGAAATATAATCATTGAGACAACAGCATTAAAATTTTGCATGCAATATGAGTCTATATATATTGTATTTAAAGGATTTTTCAACCATGTAAATATCTATATTTTTTATAAAGGATTTTTGGATAAGGAAAAGTTTTAAAAATTGTGTTTTTCAGAATGGAATTTCGTAATGATTGTATACCCTACCGCTTCCAAACCCAAATGGATTTTTATGATAAAAATACCTTATAAATAGATAAATCTTTTCGAATAAATAGAAGACGACATATAATATGAGAGATTTTGAGTTAAAATGAGCAAGTTATGGCCATTTTAAGTTGGAATTTCATTCTACGTGATTTTTTACAAACATAGTAAAATAAAATTAGAAAGTTTAAGTAGAAGTTTCATGAAATACTCATCCCGAGTATTTCTTTTGTCTAAGTGACAAAGAATATGGGATTTCCCTTATTGAGGATTACTGCGTCTAAGAAAATCATGAAATGGACGATTAAGTTATTTCTCTTAATTTTGTTACCTTGCTTCTGCTTATAGAGTAGTGGCATTAGTATACTAATAAAAGGTAAAAATAGACATGATGGGGGAATTCAGGGATATATATACATGTGTGATTCTATGCTTATGTGATGAAATGAGAATTAAGAATATCACAATTTCGAATTGTCTATTTAAGTATTTTGTCTACCTACACGCATAATTGCTTATTGTTTGCTAAATTGGTTTATCGCCCCTAAGAAACCTTAACAAGGTTTAGCTTAAGAAAAATAAAATGTTCACGCATAGCATCCATCGAGTCATATTTCTTTTGGAAGCTGCTACTCCTACATGTAGAGTTGGATGGGTTGTTATCGTACTAGGACACGACCCATGCTCTTTCCTAGAGAATCCACATTACTCGGGGAATGCAACTCTAGGTTCGGAGCCGTGCCAACTGAAAGCTTTGGGCGGGAGCTTAGGGACTAGCAATAGAAGGTCAAAAGGATCTTCATCAACAATTCCTAACCTTCGATACGGAAGGGTAAATTCATTATATATATGGTTTCTAGATAACTATATATATATATATGTGTGTGTGTGTGTGTGTGTAATCATGTGATTTGATGTATAGCATGCATAGCATATGTATAAAAATTAAATAAACTTGTTTGATATCATGATGCAAATGAAAGGGAATATCTCACTAAGCTAGTTGTAAGCTTATACCTCCATAGGTTTTCGTTGAAACAGGTATACCTATGGCTCTATTCAAAGATCATGGCATTAAGGAAGTCATTGATGGATTTTAAACTCTTATGAAAGCAATGGGAACATAAGATGAAGTTATTTTGTAATTTCCTTATATGCGATGTATGTTATGTTAGTAGTTTGGAGATTTTTAAGAAATGTATTTAGATAGACTTAAAGACAATAGCGGGGGTATGCTCCTAAGATTTGTAATCAACCATGTTTATATTTTATGATAAGTATTCTCCTTGCCTTGTTTCTTAATCGTTATCAATGTAAATTCTGCTACTCCAACGCATTCCTTTTGTTGTGATGTATGCTTTGTACATGATATGGAAGCCTTTGCATGACTAAGGTAGTCATTCTTAGGCTTTAATATTATGTACGACAGACTGCCATGTTTAGGGTACCCCTCAGGGCGTGACAATGATCCACTAGGGAAACTCTACCCCTTTTGTTTGGGCGAGAGTAATGAGCACTCTTGTGTATGTTAGTATTTCTTGAATGCTAGGAATGCCTATTTATAGACTTTAAACTTAATAAATATAATCTTATGCTGACTGCAATAAACTAAGAGCATATGACATGCAATTATGTGTTTACTTACTGTGTATTAGGCATCACATCTCTTTTTTTACTATTTCAAGTACTATTGATGATCTCTATATAGATCTTTACTACGACTCCTTAGCTTTTGGGTGCCATGAGCTGGATGGTTGAGCTTTCTAGTGGACATGCTTTTAGTTCCCTTACAAATTATCTTTAATGAAAACTCAATATTTTATTTTGGATTACTGCAACTAATATTCAAACTCTTTTATTTTTGGGCTTAGAACCAATTTATGTAATATGGCCCTTTTATGTTTTGCCATGAGTAGGTTGAATAGTAATATATAAGTAATTAACTTAGTTGAGTCTTAGCTAATAAATAATATTATAATATAATCAATCTTATTTAGTAGTAGTACTATAGCAAAACCTCTATAAAATAATACTATTGAGATCGGTAAAAAAAATTATTTTATAGAGATTATTTATTTATCAATAAATGAATAATTTGTTAATTTATCTATATTAACTTGTAAAGATTTTTTAAAATTTTTTATACATCTTTTTTCCAAATTTTATATATAACTTATGAATAAAAACTAAAAATAAATATGGACAAAATACATATATAGTGTATATATGAAGAATTCCAAAAGTCATGATGCACAAATATAAAACAAACTACTAAATTTTATAACACAAAAAACTATAGTAAATCTTGGAAATTAGAACTGATTGATACATATGAAAAAGAGCTTTTCACAATTAATGCTTTACAAGATAAAGGGTTACTGTCACGCGCCAAGGGGTACCTTAAACGTAACAGTCTGTCACACTCAATATTAAAGCTTAAATATGACAACCTTAACCACTCCCAAAAGCTTTGATATTAAGTGTAAGGTGTGCTTTCACAAATTTAGAGGACCATACATGGAATTATGAAGCTTAAAAAATATAATAACAGATTAAGAAAAGAGGATTCATAATATTCATTTATTCATAACAATGATCTTACAAAGCTTAAGGACATTTCCCTTATTTACAAATCTATTACAAGAGTAATACTACACTTATCCAACACTAACTTTATCTTGAAATTCCTTAACTAAAAGGGAAATACTTTGCTGCAGGGTCCACGTGGCCCCAACACAAATATGTGAATTGCAAAAAATATCTATAGGGGTATAAGGTAATAGGCTTAGTGAGAACTATTTCCATAAATAACTTCTTGTAACAAAAATTCAAACAAGTTGTTTAAGCAATCAATTGAAATGCAACATATACGTGGCAAACAAGGCATATAGTTTTCCGGGAACTATATGTTGAATGGATTTACGCCCTCTATTTGGGGTTTGGTGATACGTAACTCAAAATAAGTAGTTTTAGTTAAAAAGATTTATGCTTTCGATCAATATCGCCAAGCATATGAAGTCTACTTGAATTGAGCCTTGCTTTCGGATCTTTCGCCAAGCATTTCCTTCATGTCGCCAAGCAATTGCTTTTGGTCACTCCACTAAGTATTGCTTTCGACCTGAGCTACAATCCTTCTCACCCAAGGATAATAACCCAATGCAATGTGACTCACTTCATGGTATACATGAATCCATTTATTTATGATATCATAACATTATTATTATCAGATTTAAGGTGATCAACTAATCTCATACAAATTAAGTGTTATACTAAAACAAACATTAAATCAATTCCGGCCTCGATAATCTTAGGATCCTTTCAAAAATTATTTTACATACATATCCATTTTTCTTTTCCTAATTATAATGCAACTAAATTTCAAGCACAAACAAGTAAAGCATTTTAAGGAAATAAACTCACGATGCCATGTCGACTATTCTTTTGCACGAATGAGTCGTTCACATAACCTCTTAATCGAAATAGTCCTCGGGGTATAGGTATTCTTCCTCGGAATCACCTAGTCAAAGAAAATACCCAAAATGAGTATTTCTTGATGATATTCTTGAATTTTGACAAAACAATGTCATAAGAACGTTAAAGTTCATATAAAGGAGAATTCCAATTTAAAATGGCCATAACTTAATCATTTTAACTCGGAATTGCACTTATAATATACCGATTTCTACCTACTCGAAAAATCTATCCATTTCTAAAAATATTTTCATCAAACTAAACCATTTAGGCCCCGAAAAAGTGGTGATCAATTCACCACGAATTTTCTATCTCAAAAACAATTTTGTTTCAAACTTTAAATCATTCAAAATTTGTTTGATAAATACTTAGTTATCTATATAGTTGAAAAGTCCTCTTTTTATAGCTACTTAGCTCATATTTATTAATGCTCAAGGTTTGTTGTCCAACCATGTTTCTTAAGTAAAACAATGATAATTTGGGGTTTTAGAAATCTATTGTTTACAAGAAATTCATTTTGTCAATCTTTTGAAATGAATACTTTGATTCTTTTATTTTCAAAGAATTACTTTATATTTGAAAATATCTTAATTTGAAAATTCTCATTCCTTTCTCATAAGGTTTTCCTTATATTATGTTTTCATAGAAATCATTTTTTGTATAAAAAATTATTTTCTTTTTGAAAAACAAAGTGATATAGAAACGATTTAAAAGCTTTTCACAACAAAAATAGTTTCTAAAATTTGTAGTGAGTTCCTCTTATAACTTGGAAAGAATGACTTTATTTTTGTTAAACCATAGATTTTATATTTCATATAAACTTATTTCTAAGTGATAAATCTCATTTTTATCAATTATTTTTAGAACTTGAAAAATTTGGACAACAATCTTAATGGCATAATTTATGAGAAATAATAGCAAGCAAAAATAACATAAATAATAAATAAGTTAAGTATTGAGTCTTAGCTTCAAGGCTCTAAGACTAAGAAGTAGATTAGTCCGAAAAGAAAAATAAAATGAAAGAAAGAAAAATTTGTTTTGACTTGATGAGGACAAGTCTAAGACTAGATACTAGACTTAAAATAACAAGAATTAAATAAATTGCAAAGAAAAAAATAAATAAATTGCTTTGCATGAAATTAAATAAATTGCAAGTGAGCTTATATGCTCAAAAGAATATGTATATATATAGATACATAATAATACTTAGACATAATAATAATAACATGAACAAAATAAAAAAAATATACATAAATGGATTTCATGAACAAGAAAATACATGAACATAATGTAGCTTCTATAACATTTAGTTTTTTGAAACTCACACCATAGTCATGTAAAGTTACATGACATGACGAGAAGAAAATAATAAAAAAGTTTACCTAAAGAAGGTTTTTGGAGTGTTATATGATTATGAGTTTTGTGTAGGTAGAAATTGGTTTTGGGATTATTTTAAAAAAGTTTTGGGAGGATATTTAGAGAGAGTTTTGAGAGGAGAATTCGAGAGAGTTTTTATAGAGAAATTTGTGAGTAGTAATTGTGTGAAAGAAGTGAAAGAGGAGGGGGTATGTATAGGAAAATATAGAATGATTTTTGAGTGATTAAAATAAAAGAAAAATAAAAAAATTGAGAAGGTTATAGAGAGGGGCACCGGCCATAGTGAGAGAAAGGGAGAGAGAGAGTTTTATTTTGTATTTTTGTTAAATAAATATAATATTAAGTAAGGTAGATGTGAAATAAATTTATGGGAAAGGTAAAAAGTAAAGGTTGTAGGTTATGGTGTTTGTAAAGTAGGTGTAAGAAAAAGTAAAGGTTGTAGGTTATGTGTTTGCATGAAATTAAATAAATTGCAAATGAGCTTATATCTCTAAAGAATATGTTATATATAGATACATAATAATACTTAGACATAATAATAATAACATGAACAAAATAAAACAATATATACATAAATGGATTTCATGAACAAGAACAATACATGAACATAGTGTAGCTTCTATAATATTTAGTTTTTTGAAACTCACACCACGGTCATGTAAAGTTACATGACATGACGAGAAGAAAATAATAAGAAAAGTTTACCTAAAGAAGGTTTTTGGAGTGTTATGTGGTTATGAGTTTGTGTAGGTAGAAATGGTTTGGGATTATTTTAAAAAAGTTTTGGGAGGATATTTAGAGAGAGTTTTGAGAGAATTTGAGAGAGTTTTTATAGAAATTTGTGAGTAGTAATTGTGTGAAAGAAGTGAAAGAGGAGGGGTATGTATAGGAAAATGTAGAATGATTTTTGAGTGATTAAAATAAAAGAAAAATAAAAAAAATTGAGAAGGTTATAGAGAGGGGGGCACCGGCCATAGTGAGATAAAGGGAGAGAGAGAGTTTTATTTTGTATTTTTGTTAAATAAATATAATATTAAGCAAGGTAGATGTGAAATAAAGTTATGGGAAAGGTAAAAAGTAAAGGTTGTAGGTTATGGTATTTGTAAAAGTAGATGTAAGAAAAAGTAAAGGTTGTAGGTTATGGTGTTTGCATGAAATTAAATAAATTGCAAATGAGCTTATATATTCTAAAGAATATGTATATATATAGATACATAATAATACTTAGACATAATAATAATAACATGAACAAAATAAAACAATATATACATAAATGGATTTCATGAACAAGAACAATACATGAACAAAATATAGCTTCTATAACATTTAGTTTTTTGAAACTCACACCATGATCATGTAAAGTTACATGACGTGACGAGAAGAAAATAATAAGAAAATTTTACCTAAAGAAGGTTTTTGGAGTGTTATGTGGTTATGAGTTTTATGTATGTAAGCCCCGGAAAATTTCAGTAAATAATTGCAAGATGAACTTCGAAAATAAACCCTAAAAATCACTCCAAATTAAAACCGAATTTCGACAAGTCCAAAATCATGAATGAATCCAAAAAAAAATTTTATCATGAGAAAATGAAAATCCTAAAAAAAAATAAAATAAAATAAAATAAGAACTCAGTGGTCTTCAATTCCAAAACCACTACGTACGACAAATTCCATACGTGACTCCCATTTATAAAATCGGGTAATATAGATTCCAAAAACGTATTATTAAAAAGTAAATAACGATTAACTTTCAGAAATAAAACCCAATTCAAAATTTCCGAAAACGTTAAGAGATAATAAATACTTACAAAAAGAAAATATAAAATAAATTTCTCAAATTAAATACGTGGTGTAAACATAAATATCAGTTTCCAAATTGGCAAAGATCTAAACCTGAAAATCACCTGGAAACCCTAAGCGGAATACAATAATTAAGTTCGGCAATCTAGCGCACCTAACCCTAGAGGCCGAGGTAGTTTAAATATATAGAATAACTCATAGTAATATAAGTTTGTTTTTAAAATGTCAGATTGGTAAATTTTGACCTAATTCGAACCCGTTCAGATCAGACTTCGAAAGCGTGTCCCGGGGCTCGAGATACAAAATATACCAATGGTATCGTTAGACTCTTAATTTCATAAGATTTCCAAATATATCAGTTATGAAATTTTTAGTTTATAAAATTACAGTTATAACCTTTTTATCGTATTTCCATTATTACTGATAATTGATTAGTCTTTTGCACTATTCATTTTATTTCATTACACAATTTTATTATTCTTATAAAGCTTTATATTTTAGATAAATATTTTATATATTATAGAAAATTTTGTTTTCTAAAATTTAGTTAGTTCGGGTTTTACAGGATCAGATTCGTTTAAGCCCATTACTAAAAATAAAATAAATTAATTTAATAATTGAAAAATATTTTAAAAAATTTTTTTATTTTCATAAATAATTTTTTTAGAATTTTTCGTGTTATAAAAATATTATTTATAGCCCATATTCGCGTATTTTGATCATACCGGTACATATTGTTAAAATACTAAAATAATTCAAATAATTATTTATTTAATTATGAAAAAATGCTACAAAATTTGGAATAAATTATTAATTTATTTTATTAAGAACATACTTTTACAACCCATATCTTCAAGTACACCTTACACATATCACTTTCCTTTTCACTTCAATTTTCTACTCATAATCCCACACTTCATGGCAGAATTTTTCCTTCTTTATGGCTGCCATTGTCCTTCATTTACTCCTATTTTGACTAAATTAAATAAATTCTACTCCTTCTTAAAGAAGCCACACATACACATTTATTACACAATTTAATTTTAAGTCAAAATTCAACAAAAACACTCCCTCTCTCTCTCTCACAAATCACGTGCAGCATGGCTCCTTCTTGACAGCCCATGTATTATTTTTTTCTCTTATTATTCTATTAAAACACTCATTTTCTCTCTCTCCTTCATTTACTCTTCTTCCCTCTTTTATCCTTAGCTTTTTCTCTCTCTTTTTCCTCTCTTTTCTTCTTCTTTTGTTCTGGTTTCTTACCATAACCAAGCTGCCCCCATTCCATTCTTAAGCTTCCACACATATTTCTTGAAGATTTTAAGAAAATCTTCTTCTCAAGCTTCATAGGGATATAGGTAAGTGTAATGAAGGTTTCATGCATCAAATGACCTTCAATAAGCTTAAAAGCTTAGGATGATGATGCCAAAAATGAAACACTCCTCTTCCCCATTATTATTATCTTGTATCATGATTATTTTTTGTTTAAAGTTATTATATTTTATAGATCTACCTTTTTGTAGCTTTGATTTTGTTTTTATGCCATAGATCTTGCTATATGAGTTATTATTTTTGTTTATTACCTATGATTTATGCTTATATTTCTTCATTCACATGTGTTCATGCATTTAAACTAGTTTAGAAGCTAGATCTAGAGTTGTGAGTTCATAAAATGCATTGACTTGGTTTTTGTTCATGGATGACTTGTGTAGCATGATGATGGTAGGAAGTTGTAGGAAACTCAAGATCTATTTTATTTTCAACAAAAAGAATTTTGAAAATTCGGATGAAAATGGAACCATATTTAAAAAAGTGGTTTTTCAACTTCAAAATGTATATTTTTCATTTAAAATGAGGGCTTAGGGTATAGATACCATAATGAAATGATCGGAAGAGTTGATTGAAGAAGTAAAGTTTAGATCCATGATGTTTATAGCTTATTACCATGCATTTGTTTTATGTTTATGTTATATTAAGTATAGATCTTAGTTATGAACTCAAACAAAATTGTGAAATTCGTATTTTGGCAAGACCCAATTTAAAAACCACTTTCCAAGTGTCAAAATGTTAATTTTACTTATGAAAATGAAGGCTTAATGTATGTATATCATCAAGAATTCTTTTTACAAGAATCAAAAGTGATTTCCAAAAGTTTTTTCAAAAAAAAATTCTATTTTCGGATTTTGGCCAAGGTCTATTTTAAAAACATGTTTTCCAACTCAAAATGAAGTTTTTATTAAGAAATGAAAGGCTCTTAGGATAGGATATGTGAGGAATGGATTTTCATAAGCTTAGATAGAGTTTATCAAGATATGACCAAAAATAAATTTTCTAATTTGGATCCCAACCAAGACCAATTTTTTAAAACCATTTATCAACTCCAAAACTCATGTTTCATGTGAAAAATGAAGTATATGTGTAATATGTATCATAAGTAGTGATTTTTACAAGTTAAAATGTTTAGGTGTGAGTAATGTGTAAAACAAGAAATGGAATTAAAAATGGAAAATTTTGAGTTAGTGATCAAATTGTCAAATTCGTAGTTTGAGATGATACATAAGTAATCACTTAGTATTTGAACTCAAATTGCAAGTTTTATGTGTTAAATGAAGTGCTTAGACAATAGATGTAGTAAAACTTCAAATTTTAATGCATTAACAAGTTTTTCCCAAAGGAATCATGCAAAAAGTGGATTTTTTAAAATTCGGATTTTTGAGTAAATCATATTGAAAAACATATTTGCAAAGTGTAAATGCAAATTTTTGTGTAAGAATGACAGTCCTTAGTAGTTATATATGGTTGAGCCTTAAATTTCTAAGTATCAAATGATTTTTTTCTAAAGGAATCACTCAAAAACTATTTTTGTAAAATTCGGATTTTGGAATCAACCTCACTTGAAAACATGTTAACAAAGTGCAAATTGGAAATTTTTATGTTGAAATGAAAGTCATAAGTAATAGATATAATGAAGACTCAATTTTAACAAAATAATTATATTTTCTTAAGTAATAAATCCAAAACAAATGGAAATGATCAAAGTTAGAAAACTAGATTTTTCATAAGTAGTTGTTATTATGGTCTTGCAAGATTAAAAGTTATAAAATTTCCTTTTAGCAAAAATCATCAAGATCATGCATACATTAAACTCATCTCATGTCATTCATGTTAGGAGGAAATCATTCATATTGCATGTATAGCTAATCTATATAGTAGAAACATTACTGTGAAATCAAATCCCTTAACAATAGCTGCTACAAATCACGACGGAAAGAAAGCAAGAACAGAAGAGAAAAGGGATTTTATTCAGAGAAAAAATGCTCTGTATCCTTACTTTACAAAACTGTTACCCTGCTGTATATATTGTAACAAACTATTCTAAAAGAGGACAGCTAATCAGAACAAGACAGCTCAGCAAGCAAAAACAAATATCTACAGCTAAGAGCAGCCTACAACAGTAAACCAAAAATAAATATAAAGAATATATATTCACATCCCCCCCTCAAGTTGGGGCTTCCCTTAAACCCAACTTGGAACAAAGAAAATGATGTGGAGCTTCTCCAAGAGATTTTGTAAGAAGATCAGCCAACTGCAAGCGAGAAGGAAACATGCACAATCTTGAGAAAAAACCAGCCAAAACTTGATCTTAGTGAAATGGACATCAATAGCGATGTGTTTAGTGCGACTATGGAGACAAGGATTAGTGGCTGTAAGCTGTGCTGACTTATTTATCACAACTAAGGTGATAGGTAAAGAAAGAGGAACACCTAGATCCTTCAAATATAAGAAACCCCAAAGCAATTCCTTTGTAGTAGCAGCTAAGCTTCTATATTCAGCTTAACGGAGGATAGATACAGTAGACTATTTTTTAGTTTTCTAAGAAACTAAAGACTTTCCAAGCATGATACAATATCCTATGATTGACTTTCTGTCAAGAGGACATGCACCCCAATCCAAATCTGAATGCTAGCAGATCAAGAGAATTATCCACAGGATAATAAAGCCCAGTGAAATAGTATCCTTTAGATACCGAAGAACATGGACAGCAGCCAGATAATGACAATGCGTGGAGCAGCAAGAAATTTGCTAAGCTTATGAACAGCAAAGCTTATCAGGCCTAGTGATAGTGAGATACAAAAGACGCCCAACAATTTCTTTACAAAGATGGATCAGGGAGCAATTCATCAGCAGAGTCTTCGAGTTTCAATCGAGGTAGGAGGAAAACTTAGCAGGCTAAGCAGCGGTTAAACCAAACATCATAAAGAATATCCAAAATAAACTTTCTTTGATTAACAAGAGTACTTGTTCAGTTTGACACAATTCTAAACCAAGAAAAACCGTGCTATGCCCAAATCTTTAATAGTGAAAGCATGATGAAGCTGGGATTGAGTTCTTCAATCAGAGACACACTAGTTCCTGTTAACAAAAGATCATCAACATACAAACAAAGCAACTAAAAACATTATTGGACCGTCGAGTGAAAGTGAATAATCACTTTGGACTGGATAAACTGATGATCAAGTAAAAACTTGATATCTCAACATTCCATTGCCTAAGCTTGTTTGAGTCCGTATAAAGAACGTTTCAAGGACGTACTTGATTAGGCAAAGCTTTAGAATAATCGGGCGGAGGCAACATTATAAATTTCTTCATCAATAGAGCCATGTAAAAAGGCATTATTGATATCTACTTGAAATAAGGGCCATTTATAAGCTGTAGCAACAGCAATTAAGATGAGAACAATTCTAGCTTAGCAACCGAGAAAAAAGTGTCATGATAATCAACCCCTTCAATTTGAGTATAACCCTTCGCCATAGTCTAGCCTTATATCTCTCACACTGCCATCCAGATTAAACTTAACCTTATAAACCCATTTACATCCTATAGGCTTTTTGTCATGTGGTAAGGTAGTCAACTCCCAAGTTTGATTTTGCTCCAAAGCTTCAATTTCTTTGTTCATTGCATAAACCCATTCCTTCTGTCTTACTGCTTGGGAATATTAACATGGTTCTTTAACCGTCAACACATTGGACAAGGAACCCATATAATCAGGTGGATATTGTTCAAAGTGGGCAGAGTCAAAGAGAGGATACTGTGTGGAAAAATTAGTGGAACTGGGTAGTATAGGAATAGAGATACAACAAACATAGTCCTGTAGCCACTGGGGTGGTTTAGAAATCCTAGTTGATACGTAAGTCTCAACTTGATCAAGGGAAGTAGGAACAGTGTTTGAGACATCAAAGGAGCAATCAGGAGCAGAATGAAGAGTGGACTGATCGTGATCCATATTAAAGCAAATAGGATCATGAGACAAGACAGTATTTGACTCCTCATTAAAAAACGGAAATATTTTCTCATAGAAAATAAATCTATACTTAGAGGATTTTTTTGCTTGAATGTCATAAACTTTATATCCTTTTTTTCCTTGCGGATACCTAGAAATATGCATTTCGTACCTTTTGGTTCAAGTTTATCTTTATGTGGATGAGGATTTGGAATGAAACATAGACAGCCCATGGTTTTCAAATGGGTATAGTCAGGAGGATGACCAAGAAGCATTTCATATGGAGTTTTATTGTGTATGATGGATGAAGGCATTCGGTTAATTAGATATGTGGCTGTAAGAAGACATTCACTCCAAAAATCTTTGGGAAGATTGGCTTGGATTCGCAAGGCCCTACAAGTATCTAACAAATGCCTATGTTTCCTTTCAATTTTTCCATTTTGTTGTGGTGTATAGATCATGGTACGTTGATGCATAATTCCTAGTTTATCAAACAAAGATTTACAAGAAAAGGACATAAATTCAGACCCATTGTCTGTCCTAACACTACAAGAATTTTGATTGGGCGACGTTTGCAAAAATTGCAAATGTCGCCATCTTTAATAGTTTAACTACATTATTTAAAGCATACTATTAGTCACGTTTACGAATATTTCATTTAATTGGCAACTCTTTCCTTTAGGAACCGTGATTAATTTTTAGTTTTAGAATTTACCCATCCTTAAAAAAAATTGTAAAATGAAAAATCACTAAAAATCCCGCCATTTCAAAAACGCGGGTTGTAAAAAAAATATCAAAAAAACCTTATTGGCCTACCTTTTTCTTTCTTCCTCACTATGCAAAACCCTTAGACAGAGACATAGTACAATTCGTAATCTCCGCTCAATCTCCTTCACGCACAAAAAAACTCGAACAAATCTCTCCATCCATCTCCGAAGGAGGTCTCGTTCTCTATCGACCTCTGATCAATCAATGCCTCCATCATACCCATTCCTTCATGGCTAGCTCAGTGGAGAAGATTTCATTATAAAACTTCAACAACACAGTCGTCAACATCATTCATCAGTGAGACATCACTTAGGTTTGTTCGTATGTTTTTTTCCTTTAGGGCTTTTGTTCAAGGGTTATGAGAGATTTCTTTTTGTTTGTCATGTTTTGAAATTTCTATTTACGATTTTATAACCATGAGTAGTACATGCATTCAAGTAAGAGGTACATGGTTGAACGATGTCTTTATTTAGCTTATGGTTGGTTGAAAATTCTGGTGTCGTGTTCAATAATCACAAGTTTGTATACCATGTATTGTTTATGTATGGAGAAAATTAGGTTTCCCCCCTTTGAGGAAAGGTAATGTTTACGTATGGAGGAAATTAGGTTTCTTAAATGAGTAAGGGACTAATAATTTAAATTTAGAAATCAATTTAAGAATGTTGGGTGTTGGGTGTCGGGTTTTGGTTAAAATGGTGTGGATAGACAGCGGTGGTGTTGGTACGATAACCCTAGTTCCACTCCAGCTTAGTTCCCTATAGCTAACCTGCTGCCAATGATGGTATTCCCACCATACGACTTAGTCTTTTTGCTCATCTAACATGACCATAGTTGCTCCATTAAGTACGAGTTCAAGCCTAGACAGGGGATGGGTAGGTGGGATCTATGTTATTGGGTTTGATTTACTCTGTTTGTAAGTGTTTCATCCATTATGTGCTCGTTATGTTTCTTGTTTGAGTTAGGATTTTATTTTGAATTTCATGTTTCAGATGAAAATTGAAAACTAAGTGCAGTAACAAATCATGATAATCATATTCTATGTATTCAGTTTTTAATTTATGAATGGATGGCTGGCTTTTCCATGGAGAAAAACAATCATGATAATCTATAATATGATTTTCATTGAATAATAATTTTTTTCATCTTCTTTTTTACTATGTTAAAAGGAAAAAAATAGTTAAGTTTGGAATTGCACTAATGTGGGTAATAAAATTGGCAGAGGTTGCTTCTACATATGTATTTTCTGAGTTTTAATTCAGAGTGGCTTAGGTTATGATGTCAGAATATTTATTTGTTTTTAGAATCTATATGAGTCAAGTTTACATTTAGATGATAAGAGCTTTTAATTACATTTTACCTTTTGCATTTACAGCAAAAAAATGCTTCCTTTTATCCTCTGTAATTCTTGAAAGTTCCCATGTTTCTTACATGAAATATTTGTGGCTGATTAGGCTTTAGCTTAGCTTACATTTTTCCCAATGAGTAGTATTTCTAGTTAAACGAATCTTGGTAGCTGTTATGTCACTTTTTGGTTGAATTTGGAAAACATAACCATGAGGAATGTTGTTTGGAGTTTCTTGCTCAACTAATCTGCCAATGGAAATTTATTTATCTGTAATTAATCCTCTAGTGTCAAAGAAATTTATTTATCTATAATTAATCCTCACACTCAGTGGGTTATATTTCACAACTTACACTATTATTTTTCCAGGATTTACTTTCAAGTCTTTTAGCATGATATTTACAATGCCCTAGTAATGTGGCCATATTCTATATGCAAGTGATGCTTAAGAAGATGCAAGTGATGAGGCAGGTTTGAACTTTCCATTCAATTTCAATTGCATTAAGTTTTGGATTGCATTTTCATGGCTAAGGTTAGATATTAAATTAAGACACTAATTTTCCAGTTGCTATTATCTCAACTCTGTCTCGTCAAATAGCTTCACATTCATTATACCATTTCAAACTGGCAGAATGTTCTTTTATAAAATGAAATTTTACTAGTTGGCTTTGACATTTTTTTTTTTGGTTGTGGTGATGAATCACGAGCTTATATGAGGTAATCTAAGTAAATTAAATGATTTCCTTTAGTAGATATCTTCCCAATTACATTGGAACCTTCATGAAGCAAGTTGATAATTATTCAAAAGGTCCCATTACTAGAATGATCCATCACAATAGGTTTTACATATTGTTAGATAACAGGAACATTGACTATAAAAATGAAAAAGAAGGAGAAAAATAAGCATCAAAGGGAACAATTAATAGAGATCAACAAAATGAAAACTCCACACAATACTATTGCACATATGTGACTGCATAAATGCTGCTATTAATTCGATGCAAAATTCCATTCAACTCAACGTCATACAATGGCTATACTTTTAAGTTTTAGATCTGCAAATTATAGGATCAATATGATTAATTTTCAAGAAACCTTTTTTGTGATCAATTACATTATTTCCTAAAACTTATGTGGTTTGGACTGTTTTGTAATTGTCTTTGTTTCTTATGCAGGACTGCAATAAAGATCTCTTTGCATTTCCTAATTTCAAATTTAATGTTTCATCATGTGGTGATTGTGTGGCAATAGAATAGTATAACTACAGCCGGCAATTGTGAAGAAATTTTGGTTCAATTTTACAGGTATATCCAGATGCAATTGATAGGCCTTCCATTTTTATAATCTTAGTTCGAAATGTTTATTGTGATTCATATATATATGTATGCGTAGCCTTAACATGTGAAAGAAAAAGAATCTGAATCTAGTTGGAGCAGTAAGATATCTCTCTACTTTTTTCTTTTTTTGAATCTAGTTGGTATTTATTTATTTATTAAGGTTGTAGAAGAATCTGAATCTAAAATGGTTGATGCTTTTGCTTTTTATTTTTTTCTTTGCTTCATCTAAATATGAGTTAATTATGAATTTGTATGATTTGAAACACACATTTTTGATAATATGAGTTATAGTTTCCAGCAGTCACCAAACGTATGTTGTAGTCCAATACGATATGGATCCCATAGTGGTTGTCTTGTTAGGCCCCTGTTTTAGATTTATTAATTTTTCTAGTGAGACATAGGTCATATTTTAAAGGTTTTTATTCATCTTGGAAAAAATTATTGTAAGAGCATGAGCTCATGTTTGCGAAACTTTTCCCAAAAAAGAAAAGATGGATTGTTAATCTTGTCTATTGTGCTCACATTATTGATAATCATCTGTAGGCTGATGAGAGAACTTTAGGAATTTAAACACCCCCATTTTGTGGTTTACAAAAAACAGGGGAAGGTTTTTTATTTTTCCTTTTTTTTTCTTCGGGCTTCTTGGTGCATCAGCATGCATTTTCTAGTGTCTTACATCTTCAAGCTATTTCAAACATGCACTCTTTTTATGTTTAAAGCATGGTTTCTCAGTGGTTGATAGAACTAGTTAATTTCATTACATATATGTAAGTATCTCATCCCAATTTTGCATCAGCAAGTGGGACTTGAACTGACCCAACCTTTTCCTTCCCAGTTTGCTGAGGCAGAGCTTCAATGTATTTAAGAAGAAGCTATTGTTTTGTCCACACTCACCACACATCTTAAAATATATATTTACAATAGAGAAATAAAAACATATCAATTAGCATGTAGTGGTTATTAGGTTTGATTGTGTCCTACTAAGGATTGGTTTAGCTAGCGTGTGGCTAATTTGGCCTGCTAAGTAAGAGCTTAGTGTGGAATTTAGGACTACTACACCAAGTTGGCATCATGGTTGGAGCCGCTCTTTTTCGATAGTCTGCAGTTGCTTAATTTAGTTAGCATTCATCACTTCATGTAAGTTGGTCTGTCCATGTTATAGTTGCTGCTTGGTTACTGTTTCCATGGAGTTCTAGTTAGAGTCGCATTGAAAATAAATAGATATGCACAAATGATTGGTTAAACTCAACTAAATACTGGTCGGTAGTTACCTATTGGACTTAGCAGTTAATTATAGCTGCTTATGCATGCATTAAGCTTGAGGATCATCTAGTGCAATTATACTTCAACTCTGGGATTCAAAAAATCTCTTGAACATTTGAGCTACTCATTTGCTTGGTGTTGATAAATTCAATGAATGTTAAACAGTAGGTTGGCATTAAGGCTTGATTAAGAACTTCAATTAGCACATGGTGGCTATTTATCATGTTTCTTAGGGAACTTGCTTGGTTGTGCTTTTTTGCTTGGGTCTTCTATTCAATTCATTCTATTATCCAATTCTAGCATACGTGAAAGTTTTGTGACGCTTGAGTAAGAGCTCGATGAAGTTTGGGTGGAACCTGGTCTGCTTGATTTTAAGCTAATTGAGTAGCTTCGCATTATGAGATTAATTAAGCTAATTGACATTCAGAGCATGGTTCTGTCATCGAACTTAGTTAGTGTTTTGTTGTACTCAAAAGTTGAAACATGACAACTGTATGTGTGTGTTGGTCGGTGAGGTGCATGTCTTTCATTGCAGCAACTCTATAGTTTAGCTGGTTCGTATATATAATATATGTATATATATATATTTATGTTCTACCCAAAAAAAAACCAAATTGTTAGAACATGCTAAATATTTAAAGATGATTATGTTTAAACTATATTATTTATAAAACTTATTTTTTTACTTTATTTAAAAATGAATATAATATGTTGTCTTGGTTTTATTATTATTATTATTATTTTGCTTCTTTCTATAGTGAAAAAGAGCACGATAGTGTAAAAGGTTTAGGTGAAGCTTTGTTTTAATGCTCTTTTTTCTTTCTTTGTACATGCTTGTCATGTGGTTGAATTACTGTCAAATTGGATGGAAAAAAAAATAAATAAATACAAGTCAGCTTCTTAATAACATTTTGCTTTCTTGACCTATTATATTATTATTCAATGAGTACAAGCAGTCACTGTTTAGACAATCATACGAATTTAAGATAATGATCAGTGATGAATCCACAGTTTAAAGCTTGGGGAGCGACCATTAATATAGTTATAACTACATATATGCCTTGCTGAATTCTCATACTTTTTCGCCCCACAATTTCTGTTTGCAATAAGGTTACACTTATAGGTTTGAGTACATAATTCATGTTGATGTTGTATGATTTTTATTGGAACTTTGATTTTATTCTTTATGTTCCTTTTGTATGGCTAGCTTATGAATCATTCAACCTAATTTTATTACAAATCCGTGCTCGTTCTGTGTAATATATAAATGCCGCTTGTTTTTTGTTAATAACATAATGGTAGAAGTGCTTCATTATTAATTTTTTTCCTGGATTATTTTCGATTATTTATGCTAACAATTTGCATTCCCATTTAATACTCTTACTATTGTTTTCCTTCTTCTCTAGACCCAACACTTGCCTCAGCGAAAATCAACATCTAAGCTATCTATACTAGTGAGATCCAGCTCAGCAAAGGCAAAGGCTAGCAATAAGAACTGGTTCGTTATTATTACAATTTGCAATCTGAGAATTTAATTTTGATTTTTTCACATGGATTATTTGCTTATTGAAATACCTATTTATTTGGTATACCTTACCCTGGTTTGGACTATGAACATTGCCATAAAAATTACCTGTACTAAGCATTGTACTGTACATATTGATTAGTGCACATTTTGGTATTATTGGAAGTTGGGACCTTTGTTTGTGTAGTAGAGAAAGGGTTCAGTTTTGTGTTGTTTTTATGTCATTGAAGTTATTAGTCATTTCGGGTTCTAAGTAGCTTTGCTGTAATACATGTTGCTATGTTGGCATTTATATCATAAAATTATTTTTGCCAATTCCTTGCAGTAGGATTTTGTGAATTGTATTGTTGTATAGTGGTAGTACTAAATCAAATCCTATGATAGTGTTTATATTGCTAGGTCATGATTTGAAGACAAACAGAATGTACTTGGTATCTCATTTTGTAACTACTGTATTGCAAAACCAAGAAAACCCATTATACCCTTTGAAGTTTTACATATGGGTTGGACAAATAGAAATTCAATTACAACTCAATATATCTTAGCTTACAAAAAAAAAAAAAAAAGGTTGAGATTCATTTATATCTTACAATATATAATTTTGTTATAACTTGTATTTAAATTCTGTTATATCTTGTATTTAGATCACGATTTTACTACTGTACATTATGTAATTATTTTTAAATCGATCTTATTTAAGTAATTATTGCCGAGCCCTAAACAATAAATTATTTTATTATTATTGTGATGATTTATTTTGTCTTCTGTTTTCTGGTGGAAAAGGATACGGGCATGGGACATTAGACATCTAATTCTTGTTACTAAAACTTTTGATTCATTCTCTTGATAAATGACGGGAAAACCAATGAAGATTTTTATTTTTTTGCAACCATTTTAATCTTACGAATGTTTACACTTTTCTTTGTTACCTGTTCTGCTTTTTGATTCAGTTGCTCATGTATTTCGTATTGCAAGTCAGGACGGTAGCCTATAATTTGAGCTGTTTGTGCATCACATCGTTTTGGAAAATGTTAAACAGATTGAATGTTTTTTCTGATTTTCGTTTCCCTCCCAAGTCCATTAATAATATCATTCAATTATCTCTTCACCAATAATGGTTAGGAAAGAGATTTAGAAATCAGTTAAAGACAGCAGGTGTCCATTTATAGTGTATTTCACATATATTAAACTATAAAATCATTGTTCCCATTGTTTGAAGTAATTTTCTAATCATATAATTTTTACATCGTGCCAAATCTGTTTTTTTTTTTCCCAGTTTTATTTCTTTCTTCACCCGTTTCTCTACAACATGCGAGTAAAGTATGGAGATATGAAAAAATAGTTAGGTGCTCAAGGTACAACTTACATATAGTAGTTTTTTTCCTTAAATTTTTTTTTACAAGTAGAACAATGAGATGCATATATTGATTCAATAGTCTCATCTCTCATGCATAAATGGGTTTTATTGCTTTATTGGTCTACTTATAAAAAATGTAGTGGTTTATCCGTAATTGATATCAAAGTTTTTTTCCTCCTTATGAAATAGACATTCATCTCATTTTTTTTATTTCTGTTTGATTTAGTGTGTGTGCACTTGCCTTTATGTTGATAGGGCACTAATAAAGATCTTCTTTGTCATGTAAAGTACATGAATGTCTATTGCAGAAGTAGGTTATGAGGAACAAGGTTATTTCTTTCTTAGCTTTTTACTAAAGGAAAAGAAGGGTCAATAACCTTTGGCGTATACGCTGCTGAAATGATATATGTTAGCCATTTTGTGGCCCGAGTTTGTGCTTTACTAAATCAAACAATAATGCCTCCTATCAATTAAGTATACAGATTGCTCTATCTATGTTGGTTTTTAGGTGGTAATCAATTTCTGTTTATTTTTGCAGCTATCCTTAATCTCAGATCTATATATATTACAAAATTTTAACATTTGCATTATGATAAAGAGTGTTTTGCTCCTTTCGGTAATTTTATGTGCTTGATGGCTGTTAGAGGTTTTTGCAATTTTATATTATTTCGTTAAAGCTTTAAAGCCTGTTGTGCATGTTTTGATTTATTTGCTTGTGTATGTTGTGTATTGTCCAATAATATTGATTGGGTGACTTCAAGGCTCTTTATAACACTACACTCTATTTTACTATTTGACATTTAAAATTCATGCTGCATATGAATTTAATTTATTTGTGCAACAGTTTGAGCATCGCCACATCTATAATATGGACTCGCTTGAAGGTGGTGCAAATTTGTTAACTGATGGAGGCTCGATTAGCAGATGAGATCTTAGATGAACATTTCATAGATGATGGTGATGGAGGAAATGAGCTGCATCCAGTAATCGATTGCGATGTTGATGTGCTATTGAGAACTGATGTAGGTCATGAGACTGTTGATAGGGAGGTTATTAGAGGAACAGTGCAAGCATCTACACATATAGAGCATGATGCCGGTATTGAATCCAGTGAAGATGAGGATGAGAATGAGGAGATGGATGAGACGCTGGTGGATTATGACAGTAGCGATGCAAATTGAATGGTTATGTTTTTTTTTTTTAAATTTATTTCCTTAATTATGCTTGCAAGATCAATTTTTTCCTTTTTTTTAAGGCGATGATATTAGCATAAGCTTTTATATATTGAATGATGTGTTGCCAAGCTATTATGTTGTTTATTTTCTAATGACTAACTTACGCCTCCTTTTTTCATTTTCAGGTTTGTAATGGCTGGTGGTCGAAGGAATGTTCACAGGAGAGGAGGGAGGACTAAACGAGATACTCGACTACCTATTCGTGATGAGTCGGATTCTCACCATTCTGGGGATGATATGCACCAATCAGAACAACACAACCAGCCACCTAATCCTTCTGAAGCCTTAGGTATTCCAGTTGGACATATCATTAAAGTAGAATAAGTTAGTATAAATTGGTAATTCAAATTTTTGTGTTCTACTACAGCAAATGACACTCCACATGGTGAAGGTATCAACATAAGTCCAGCAAATGCATCCTTACAGGGCAGCAATTCAGCTGATCGAAACCACACTCCAGGTAAGTGGTGAAATTGGCATATAAATGTAGAAGATAGGTTTGGAAAATCAATTACCTGTCCATACAACTAGTAAAATCAACTTTAACAACAGATCCCTCCTAGAATTTGCTTAAATTATACTACTCAGATCTTCTTCCAGAACATCATCATAAATAGGACATGATAAACGCACGCACATAAACATGTATATATGTTCAACCAACCAAGTTACCCATAGAAGTTAAGAGAAGTCCTAAAAGCTTGAACCATACATGATATTTACCTGAAGTTGCAACAACCTTTTGGACTACATTATTTTCTTTGCAGTATTCAAGAGTAGTCCACTGGTTTCAATCTGCGATGTTGATTTATAGATATTACATTTAGAGTTGAATAATTCTCTTTAGCTTTCAATCTGATGTTGTTTTGTAGATATTGAATAATGTTCTTTAGCTTTAAGTCTATCGTTGATTTATAAATAATGAATACTGCCCTCAAACTTTCAGCCTTAGTTGTTGATTTATTAAATGTTATTGGTTTATTGGTAGTTGAATACTTTTTTCATTGCTACGAATAAAGACCCATTTATGCCTCTAACTTCATTTGATAGATTGTCATGTAAAAATAAATTGACCGCATGGTGTATTGAAAGGAAATTGCTCACCATGATAAACCTGTTCAAGTTCACAACCGACGAGCTACGGTAAAAGTCAAGAGGTTTTTTTGTTGGCAAAACTAGTAATGTCATGTTTTTTTTTTTTATTTTGCTTTATTTCATTTAAATCTGAATTCTCCTCATGACCCTTTTTTCAGCAGGATTTCAGTATACGATAAAATCCTATAAAGTTATAATTTTGAGACGCTAAAAAATATCATGACGGGCACACCCTAGTTTCATCAATAATAATGGTTTTGTAATAAAAATTTACGTTTAGAGATAAAAATTAATGTGTTGACATGTTTGGTCTGTAATGTCTTACATAATTTCGATTTTGCTTAGGTACGTGTAGTTTTGCATGTCTCTAATTTTTTCCTATTTTCATATGGTCAAATATAAGTGCTCTCTATACTCATATTTCTAATTCTATTCCCACTATCCTTGTTGTGTATTTAGCTTTGAATATTAACATATGTAATGTGATTTTTTCTTTTCCTATTAAATGTAGAGAATGAAGCTCCAGATATACGGGAAATGAACAATGGTCAAGTGGATAGGCCCCAAGAGCACAGCCACACGTCTAATAATACTGAATCTCTTGGTAAGCTTTATAAATGTATGCAATAAATTATTGAAAGTGTGCAAGTTAAAAACCATTCTCTTATAATTGTAGCAACTGAGAGCTCAACACGATCTGTTGGTAAGAGGAGTGCATATCGTGGTGAAGCACTTGAGCGGGAGAATATGAAGCGAAAGGGGAAAATGCTAGTTGAGTTTACTACATCCGGAGGACGTCCTGTTTCGGCAGATCAATCCTCAAAATTAGCATCTGAGATAGGGAAAGCATGCAGGGACTTGTTGCCTCTTTATGGTGAAGATTGGAGAAAATTAGATAAGATGGAGAAACAACGAGCTTGGGAGAGGGTCAAGGTAAAATGTAGACTAAACTTTCTTTTCATATTACTTACTTATTATGTGATGTTACTAATCATTCTTTTGTCTTAACTGATATGGTTGATGTAGAATCGATTGAATATTGATGATGTAGTAAAAAATGGCAACAAATTTGCTGCTGCTGATAAATGGATGGGGAGTCTGCTTAGAAATCATCGAAGTAAAACTAAGAGGAGATGGATGGAGATTGGTGATGTAGCAAGACCTAAAGGATCGAATGAAGATGATTGGAAGAAGATGACGGAACAATGGACTAAAGAGATTGCAGAAGAGAAGGCAATTTTACAATCTAATGACCCATCGAAGAAGGTAAACTCTACATACCCATTTTTCTTGGGATTTCAAGTAATAACTACATAAATATGTCACTGTTTTTAATTAATAGAGGACCAAATCAATGATCGGGAAAGAAGCACGTGGTTCTGTCAAATACTTGCATAGGTCTGGCTCTCGATCTTTTGAGAGCAGAAGGAATGAGCACGTAAGTAGCAACTCATATAATTTCTAACATGTAGTAGTAAGCTTACTCAAGTGTTTAACATTTTTGTAATATATATATGTGTATGTAGATCAATCAAAATCACCAACTGCCCAATGCTATCGAGTTCTTTAAGCAAACTCGATATCGTGAACCAAGGCCTAACAGTACTGGTGGTTGGGTTTCACAACAAGCTTCTGAAGATTATGTAAGTCTATGGGTTAAGTTTTATTTTGAATATGTTATTAAATAAGCAATATGTTGCGGATGTTATGTTTTAGTTTTCATAATGTAGGAGAAGATGGTGAAAATGTATGAGGATTCACAATCTTCTGACAACCCAAAGACACCACAAGAGATTGTTGACATATTTATGAATGCAAGTAACAGATCTGACTACCATCCTGGAAGAGGATATGGACCACCATCTATTGGGAAATCAACACGAAGACAGAATGAGATGGAGGAGTTAAGAGCTGAATTGCAAGAGGAAAAAACATTACGCCAGCAACAAACTCAACAGGTAAATAAACTTTAATACGGCTTCCAAGGGTGATTGTGGCAGAACCTAAAGGTCCTTGGATTTTCTCTTGGACATACAATGTGTAGGTTAAGGAATTGTGGGAAATAAGTCCTCTAGGATGTGGCAGAACCCTACCTTTTCTGTTAGGCATTACATGTGTTTAAATATATGCAAATGTGACATAACAATTGAAGCGATCACGATGTCTGCAATATATACAGTCGAGATATTAGGCGTGTGTCCATGACTTTATGTCCTATTTTGGTTTAGTTTTTTACTTTGTTCTGTATTTGCGTGTCTATGTTACCTTGTGGATGTTCCTATAATGTAATTTTCAGGTTTATCACTAGGCCATCAGAGAATACTTGGTGTGTTGTGGTTAACGTTTTATACATAAGTCATAACTTTTGCTATTTATGTTAATAAGACTACACTTTCACATCTTCTTTTCGTCCATGCATTTGGATCTATAAACAAGTTGAATCGAGATAGTGTTAAGTGTAATCTCAAACTTGATTCAAAATTTCAAACCAAAGTTAAAATTTTAAAGCTTGAATCCATTTACACTTAATTTGTGAAGGAAAAAAATGTTTTAAATTTTGATTAGTATAATATTAACATGAAACTTTAGTTGAACTTACTTAATATTTATAGTCAAATTGAATATTAGAAAGTTTAAATTTGATTTGATAGACTACTTAAATAGCTCAACTAGATTTTTTCCGATTTTCTTGAATTGAATTTGCTACTTAATGGTATTTACAGCTTGATAAGCTAACTCGACTTGTACAACAACTTATATCAAGTTTTCCCAGTAGTTCAGGTTAGTTATCATGAGTCATTTTTCATTATCTCATTCGTGTTTCTTTTAACAATTTAATAATTATATTTAATTTGTATATTGTGTGACAGCAAATCCAAATGGAACTACTTCTGCAAGTGCACGACATGCTTCATCAAATCCATCGCTTGGAGATGATGATGTCAATAGTGAGGAAGAAAATTAAGTAGTCAGTTTTTTGTTTTTTGTTTTTTGACTTTATCACACTGACATGAATGGGGTCAAATCAATGTGATAAAGTGTGTACATATGCCCATTTTGATGTAATTTGGAGTTTACGCTAACGTTTCTTGTAAGGACACTAAACCATATTTTTTGGTTTTTTTTCCCTTTAATGCAACGATGGTCATGGTGATCTTTAAGTAATTTTAATGTTATTAGTTTTTATTACATATCGAGCGCATTGTATGCTCCAAAATGTATTAGTGACATTTTTTCATATATAAATTACATGTGCTGAAGTAATAGCAGGTATCAATTATATTATGAGCAAACAGGTTTATATTGCCAATTGTGCATATGTTGCACTAAACAAATATATATTGCCAAATAAAACAATTTGAGCATTAACATCTCCTTAACAAGAATAGCCATGTTTAAACGTCGCTAAATAAAACAACAACCACACATGTAGACGTCGCCAATGCATTACAATAGCCATGTGTAAACGTCGCTAAATAAATATAACAATCATTAGAATAGCCACGTGTAAACGTCGCTAAATAAAACAACAACCACACATGTAGACGTCGCCAATGCATTACAATAGCCATGTGTAAACGTCGCTAAATAAATATAACAATCATTAGAATAGCCACGTGTAAACGTCGCTAAATAAAACAACAACCACACATGTAGACGTCGCCAATGCATTAGAATAGCCACGTGTAAACGTCGCTAAATAAATCACATTGTGGTCCAACAAACATATATGAAGCTTATTCAACCTGTGTATGGCCATGGTTAAACATCGCCAATTATGTAATTTACTTACGTTTAGACGTTACTAATAAAAATGTTTACCCACGTTTAAACGTCGCCGATCACAAGTTTCCCTCCTTTTATATTTGGTGGGATGGATATTAGTCATATTTAGCCACACATAAGTGTGACCAAAACATGATAATAGGCCATGTTTAAACGTGGCCTAACAAAGTGTATTTGGCTGTCAAACTAACATTGGCGACGTTTCAATTTTTAACGTTACTTATCAAATCTGCGACTGACCTTTTGCGACGTCTATAGGCCACGTGTAAAAAAACGTGACCAAAAATTTTTGGTCACATTTTTTTAATGTTTAGCCACGTTTATTAGACGTAGCCAAAGGCTCACTTTGTTGTAGTGTAATGTGTTTAGGAATAATGTTGAAATGATTTTTCACATAATGGAAGAATTTTTCAAGAGAAGAATAAACTTGTGACTTATCATGTAACAAAAAAGTCCAAGTACATCGTGTATGATCATCCAAAACAGTCAAGAAGTAAGAGGCTCCTGTTATAGAACGAATGATAAGGGCCCAAAGATCAACATGCAAAAGATAAAAGGCATGTGGAGATTCATGAGTACTCCTATCAAAAGGCAACCGATGAATTTTCGCCTTATGACAAACTTCACAAAGAAAATTATCAAAATTCAAGTGTTTACAAGACTCCAATTGTTTCATTTTGGACAAAGAAATATGACCAAGACGTGTGTGTATCAACATGACTTGATCAGAACTTGAAGACTTAGTAACCTGTTGAACAGAATCAGCTAGAACAGTAGATCTCCTAGTGACTTCAGACTGCAGAATATAGAGACCTTGAAAGGTGCGGGCTGAAGCAACAACACTACGAGTGTTCTGGTCTTGAAAGTCACTGTGAGAATCATAAAAGGTAACAGTAAGCAAATTATGAGAAAGTAATTTGCTCACGGACAGAAGGTTATGACTAAAAGTTGGAACTAAAAAAACATTATGCAAGACCAAATTAGAATTAACTCTAATAGAACCTGCTGTATTGACAAAAATATTGTGTCCATTTGGTAGTTTGACAGTAATAAGCTTGGGTAAAGTGTATGGGTTTATTAACAAGGATTCAAATGGGGTCATATGGTCCGTAGCCCCTGTATCAACAATCCAAAAATCATGATTAATCATCGAAGCATTAAAACAAGAAGATGGTAATATACCTGCAAATTGAACTGTGTTGGCCATAGCACTATCAGAACTTGAAGTTATCTTCATAGCTTTCATCAGCTGACTATACATCTCCTTCAACATACGGACATCAACTCCTTGTCCATCTTTATCACCATGAAAACCAGTTTGATCATTTTCATTTGGCGCATGATCGAAAGGTGTTAGGAAACTCTGATCTATACCATCAACACAACAATTTGCTGTAGAAGATTTTCCCTTCACCTTGCGTTTTCCTTTATACCAATCAGGATAACCAACTATTTGAAAACAATTCTCAATGCTACCTTCACTTCGACAATGTTTATAATAAAGTCTAGTAGCCATATTCCTTCCTTTCCTTTTATCAGAAACATAGCGAGTATCAAGAGACTTATTCACTGAAAATACAGAACTATCACCATCAACAGTCAAGCTTGTTGAAACTTGCCGTTGCTTTTCAACCTGTTGAACCAAATAGAAGACTCTATTCAAAGAAGGCATTGGCTCCATTGCCAATATTTGATTGCGAACTGTTTCATAAGATTCCGTTAAACCCATCAAGAATTGCATGATCTTATTCTGTGATTCATATTCTTCAAGACGGTCATAGGTACAAAAATTAATCCGACCACAAGAACACATAGGTATTCCATGCAACATTTGCAATTCATCCCAGCATTTCTTTAATCGATTATAATAAACTCCTACCGATTGATTTCCCTACCTAATGTTGCTAATTTCATGCTGCAACTAAAAAACTAGAGGTGCATTAGACTGTCCATACTGTTCAGCTATTTCTTTCCATAGATCAAACGAAGACTGTGTGAACAAAAAATTTTGTGCAAGATCACTCGTCATCGAATTTAAAATCCAACACCGCACCATATAATCACAACATGTCCATTTCACAAAATCATTCGTATTCTCATTAGGCTTCACTATACTTCCATCTATAAACCCTAATTTGAGCTTTGCCCTTAATCCCATCTTGATCGATCTATTCCAGGCTAAGTAATTCGATCCATTAAAGATAATATTGCCAATTGACATACTCGGATTATCAAAACCACTAAGGAACAAAGGATCGAACACATTCTGATCAATATTGAAATTCTGTATAGAATCATGATTCCCAGCCATACCTGTCGTCAAACAAGAAAGATATCGCAAATCAACAAGGATCAAGATGAACCTGATGCTCTGATACCATGTGAAATCAAGTCCCTTAACAATAGCTGCTACAAATCACGAAGGAAAGAAAGCAAGAACGGAAGAGAAAAGGGATTTTATTCAGAGAAAAAATGCTCTGTATCCTTACTTTACAAAACTGTTACCCTGCTGTATATATTGTAACAAACTATTCTAAAAGAGGACAGCTAATCAGAACAAGACAGCTCAGCAAGCAAAAACAAATATCTACAGCTAAGAGCAGCCTACAACAGTAAACCAAAAATAAATATAAAGAATATATATTCACAATTACAAACATTTACAAAACTATTTTTTGAAATCGAAAACCGTTACTGATAAGATCTTATCCCTCTGTTTTGAGATCTAAATGTTTTCAAAGCTTGAAAATAATATTAGAAATAGATAGATCTTTCGAAGTAGATAGAAATCGATATATAATTTGCAGGATTCCGAGTTAAAATGATCAAGTTATGGCCGTTTTAAGTTGGAATTTTCGCTTAGGACGAAAATTGCGAATTTGATAGGTTGTATAAGATAGTTTGGACTAGTTAAGTGATGAAATACTTATTAGAGTATTTCTTCCTTTTTAGGTGATCCCGGATTCGATGATTCCCTACGACCGGATTACTTGTACTAAGAGACCGATGATCCAATGGTCAAGTGAGTATTACTTCCGATTTCATTTATTGTATGTGATTGTAATAATAGTTGCACTAGATATTTGGTAAAGATAAAATGGATATACATGATGGGGACGAATGGGAACTATGTATGCTTGCTGTTGATATGAGGAATGAAATGTAAGAATATCGAAGCCGAGTGAATAACTATTGCTTGTATAGATGAATTAGAATTGATTGTCTGCGATTATTGACTGATCACTTAAAAGAATTGGTATAATTGATTATTCAGAATTGAAGATGAAATTGAACTCATTCATACACGATGGGGATGGAGAATTAGCATTTGTTGGTTTATCGTTGTACCTTAAACGATTTTATAGTTTATAGTTGTCCGTAAGCTAAAACGATCTCGGTCGTACCGCAGGATTCGTTAATCTGCTAACTCGGGATGGAGGGCACAAGTCCATCCACATATGATTTCCGGCAGGTCATATGTTTGTCGAATTCACGAGTTTGATGAATATCACTTGTCTGACTAATCACTTGATTGTATGACGTGTTATAAATGTAATCCTGGAAGTTTGCACTCACTAAACTAGTGTAGCTTATACCCCAATAGTTGTTTAAATGAATAGGTTATCTCAAGAATGCTAAGTGGGGACTGAGATGGTTGAAGTCGAGAATGACTTCAGGATTCCGGCAAGACATAAGAATGTTTGAAGTTATTAGCTAGGTTTTATTATTTGCCTTGTAATAGTTTTATGTAATAGAATCTTTTGATGATTTGTAATTGAAGTTTAATGAGTTGTATTTTGAAGAATAGTGAATTGAATTTCCTTTACATTGTTACTCAAGTTATATCAACATGAAATGTATCATTCCGATGTGTCTTCTCTATGTGTTAGACGCCTTGTACATAGTATGGAAGCCTTCGCATGACTTAAGTGGTCATTCTTAGGCTTTAATATTGTGTACGGTGGACTGCCACGTTTAGGGTACCCTTCAGGGCGTGACAGTGTAGGTAGAAATTGGTTTTGGGATTATTTTAAAAAAGTTTTGGGAGGATATTTAGAGAGAGTTTTGAGAGGAGAATTTGAGAGAGTTTTTATAGAAAATTTGTGAGTAGTAATTGTGTGAAAGAAGTGAAAAAGGAGGGGGTATGTATAGGAAAATGTAGAATGATTTTTGAGTGATTAAAATAAAAGAAAAATAAAAAAAAATTGAGAAGGTTATAGAGAGGGGGGGCACCGGCCATAGTGAGATAAAGGGAGAGAGAGAGTTTTATTTTGTATTTTTGTTAAATAAATATAATATTAAGTAAGGTAGATGTGAAATAAAGTTATGAGAAAGGTAAAAAGTAAAGGTTGTAGATTATGGTGTTTGTAAGAGTAGGTATAAGAAAAAGTAAAGATAAAAGAATAGTGTAGAATAGTAATGAATAGTGTAATATAAAGTAGACATGACAATTTAAGTACCAGTAGTAAGAAAATATGAGTATAATTGCAATATCTGTTATTTTTACTTGTCGAAAAATTATAAAACTGATATTTTTGAAATCCTTATATTTTTACGATTCTAACAGTATATTCAGAATATTTTTACTATTCCGAGCCCTGGAACATGTTTTTCAAAAACTGTGTCCGATCGGATTCAAAACGATTCACGGTTTTACTAATCTGATCTTTTTAAGCTTCCTTAGGTAATTACGCATTATTCTATATACTAAACTCTTACTTACTTTCTCCAAGTTGCTTATTCAGGATTGTCGGACTTAAGCTATTACGTCTAACTAGGGTTTTGTTGACTTTAGGGTTCTGGTTGACTTCAAGATTAAGGTTTAAGCTAAACCGATTCCAAAAATTTGGGGGTTTACAGTTACAATATATTGTGAGTAAGTAAGTAGAATACAAATTTTATTAACATAATACTCATCAGTTTTAGATAAAGAAGAAATAAATGACTTTAGATGTATATTTTAGCAAAGAGTATAATTTTAAATGAATAGAAGTAGTTTGGAAAAACTTTAATTTGAATTTTATATGAAATTTTTTATGCACTTGATGAATTATTAATTTATATCTTTGTTGGACCATAAGGATTTCCTTATAAATTATTATTCTATGCATTTAGTGAGATTATTAATTTAGAATGTTGGCCCCCAGTCGAGAGTAAAGAAATTATAATCTGATCAAGATTATTATTAATTTATCAAATATTCGTTTTATCAAGGTTTGACTGTATATTGGTTTCAACCTAGTGATAGCGACTTTTCCCATAAGTTCTAAATCATAATGGGTCGTTTACTTAGAGGAATGGAATAGAGGGGGAATAGAAAAGTTATACCTTGGGAATAGTATTACTAATAATATACTAGGAATCATTTATTACTTGGTTTACTTCATCTAGAGTTTTATCACTAGAAATACATATTCTAACGTTTACTTTAATTTATTGATTGCAGTGCTAAATTGGGAATACAATTAAAATTACCAATATACCCTTATTTGGATCAAAAAGTAAAGAAGATATATAAATATACTCATATTATCATGCCCTAAGGGATACCCTAAATGTAGTAGTCCATCGTATACAATATTAAAACCTAGGAATGACTTTCTTTGTCTCGCAAAGGCTTTCATATGGTGCACAAGGTTTACAACACATCAGAGGAATGCATCAGAGTAGTGCAATTTTCATTAATAGCAGTTAAGTAACAAGGCTAGAGAAATACTGAACATGAAACATAAATAAGATCAATTACAACTCTTAGGGGCATACCCTCACTATTGTCTTCAAGACCACATAAATACAATTCCTAGTACTTCTCTAAAAGTTCAACATAACATTGATTTCCTTTACGTTACTCAAAAAGAAATTTCAAACAAGAAAATTCCTTCTTCTACTTCCTTCGAAGAAGCTCAATAATCCACGATTGATTTCCTTAATTACCTATCCTTGAATAGAGTCTCAAGCATACCTATCTTAACAAAAATCTATGGGGGTATAAGCTTACAATGGACTTAGGGAGATATTCCATTTTATTTGCACCGTGATTTCAAATAAGTTTATTAATTCATGTATATGTTATGCATGCTACACAACAACCACATGATGTAAGCAATTATGTATAGGTATCGGGAAACCATACATAGAACAGATTTACATCCTTCGTATCAGAGGTTAGGGAATTTAGGTTTAAACATCTCTGCTATATTCACTACTAGTCCCCTAGCACTCTAACCATAGTGATTGATCAACGTGGCTCATCATTGGGATGTATCCTCGGCATGCCTTAGTTCCCTAAGAATGAGCTTGATCTTTAGCCCTTCCAAGTCCTCGCATAGGAGTAGTAGTCCTTATTATGTAACTTGATAAATGTAGTGAGTGTCCCGTTTAATTTATATCAAAGCCGAGTATAATTATGGTATACTTAAAGGAGATCCAGTAAGCATCATACACATATAAACAACATGTAATATTTATGATATACTTAAGCAATCAGTTATTGGTATCAATATGCTTAGCATCCATTGTCACACATATATAAAAGCATATACATATAAACCCATAACCCTTTCACATTCATTTTATTTTATGCTTATAAATCTAATACAACCATCTACAAGCACAAACAAGGTAACAAAATAGTGGGTAAAAACTTACTCGTCCATATCGCAATCTTCTTAGTCATAGTATCCTTAGGAAGGGAAGTCTCGTATTCCTCCTTAGCTAGACAAAAGAAATATCTGGAATGAGTATTTTACGAAAGTTGCACTCAAACTTTCTAATTATATTTTGTTATTTTCATCAAAATTTGGATTATGTAAAACTCCAACTAAAACTGACTATAACTTATTTATTTCAAGTCGAAATTCTGCATATAGGATGTCATTTTTTACCTACTCGAAAATATCTATCTATGTCTAAAGTTGTTTTGAACATTTGAAGTCATTTAGGTTTGAAAACGGGTCAGTAGTCCCAACACGAAAATTCCAGCCTCAACTTGTAATTTTTCTATATTCTATTTCATCCAAAAATTCCGTAGCAAATATGTAAATATTTATATAGTTAAAAAATCCATTTAAAATATACATAGGCTCATATTATAAGCATAATTCCAATGATGTTTTCTCAAAATCTAAAAATTTGTAAACAATTTTTATGAAACATAGACTTTTGTGAAAGGTTATCCTTTGATTTATGATTACATTGCTATTTAGTAAATATGTGACTCAACAAGTAAGTCATAATGCAATATACATATTTTAAAATTTTAAAGGTCTTAATATTTTTCAAAATTCTTATTTAATAATTTATTTTATAAAATATGGTTTTACCTACTTGTAATAGAAAACCCCAAGTATATTTCCCATTTTTTAAAGAATTTCCTAAGTTTAACTTTTTAAGCAATACTCTAATCCTTAGATTTTGTAAATATGAAACTCGATTTAGAGAGAATCATGGTTTTATGTTTATCTTGAGTTCATGAATACTTTATGTTCATATCAATTGTCTTTTGACTAATCACTTTCCAAAAACACAAACCTTCATGTGGTTGTGAGGAAAATCATTCTAAGTTTTATAAGAAAAATGTTTTAAGTCATAAGAGAAAAATTAAGTGAATGAGTTGTTCTAAACTTTCATGCTTATAATATTTCTCTCTTAATTCAAAATTTTTAAAACACATACGCCTTTAGAGGTTGTTGGAAAAATCTTTAGTTTGTTCTAAGTGAGTGTCTAATTATTATAAGAAAATGGATTTATTTCTTGAAGCTTAGTTCTTTAAGTTGTATGGCGATTTTATTTCTAAGGGGAGTTTAACTAGTAAGTTGATCTTAGCTTGACTTGAAAAACTTGTCTAGTTCTTAGTTCTTATTGAATTGTTAGTGATGATCTTATAAGTAAGTTTTTAAGAAAAATTTTCATAACAAAGAATTATCAACCTAGAGGTTTGATAACACATTTTTAATTTAATGGTAGGAAAAAGAGAGTGTAATGAACTACTTAGTTGAATCTTGAAGAATTCTATAATATTAATACTCAAAAATTCATGATGAACTTGTCTAGAGTTTTTTAATTAATTTTATCCTTTAATGGAAAATCTTTCCTAAGTGATAAAACTTATTTTTATGGTAAGCTCAGTCTTATTTTCTTTACTAAAGGGAGAACTCTTTTATTTTATCAAGACAACAACACTACGGTCATGTATGAATATGGACTTGTAGCTAAGTAATATGAATAAAAATAATTCACATAAAGATAAAAGACATAGAATTAAAATAAGCACATAATAAAAGTCAAATATGGGGAAGTTTTAGCTTGTATCAAGGCTTTTTGGACTTAGACATAGGCAATCCTATAAAGAAAATAAGAAAACAAAAGAAATTGTTTTGACTTGATGAGGACAAGTCTAAGATTAGAAAGACTAGACTTAATGAAATTGGATGAAATAAATAAATAAATTGCAATAAATAAAAGCACGAATAAATAAAAGTTATATTAGTGAGCTTATAGACTCTAAGAATATACATACATAAATATATTTAATTCCATATGGGAGCTAGATTAGAAGCAAGAATAATATAGCATAACATAATACAATACAATAATATGATTTTGCATGAACATATTATTACTTTCTTAACTCCCATGAGTTTAGAAAATATATACTATAATCATGTTAAGTTGCATGAATATAAAGAATATTTGTAGGAATTTTTTTACCTAATGTAGAGAAGTGGGTGGTAGAAGAAAGAGATGTTGATGTTGTATGGAGATAGTAAGAATATGAAAAATGAGGGAATTGGGAAGAGATTTTAGAAAGAGGATTTGTTAAGAGAATTTGAGAGAATTTTGTTATGGTAAAAAAGTGTGTGAAAGAAAAAGAGGGAGATGTGGTATTTATAGAGAAATTGAGTGGAAATTTGTGTGATTAAATCAATTCAAAAAGAAAAATAAAATAGATAGAGGAGAGGGAGGGAGTGGATAGCAACAATGAGAGGGAGAGAGAAGATGTAATTGAAAATTATAATTAGTAAAGAAGAGTAAGTAAAATATAAGAGAAGTTAAGTAAAAAGTAGTATTGATAATGTAAATGTAAGAAATAGGTATACAAGTTGTAAGAGAAAATAGAGATAGGTGAATAGTATTGAATGATAAAAATAGTAAATGAATAGTAGATTAGATAAATAAAATTCTTATAGTAATGAAAATACATGTAAAAGAGCTATATCTCATATTTTTAGATATCGAAAAATTCTAAAACTGATATTTTTGGAATCCTCATATTACTGTGAGTCTAATGGTTTCATCGGTATATTTTTACTATTTTATACACCAAGATACTTTTTTCGAAATCTTTTCCTGTTCGAGTCCAAAAAAAAATCGACAAATATGATCTTTTTAAGTTATATTACACTATTGCGAACTATGATCTATGACTATCCTATTTTTACTGTCTTAAGGTTTCGAGAGCGAGATTGCCAGATCTAGTTTCACTAGGGCCTATTGTTGGTCTAGTTGACTTTTAGGGATCTAGTTTTGATTTGAGCTTTCTAATTTTCTTGTAAGATCATAAAATTTTGGGATTTATGACCGTGTCATATTTTTTGTTCAAATTTTAAGTTTTACCTTATTTTTATGGTTTATTTAATATTCTACAACTCCTGGGAATATTTAATCGAGTTTAGGGTTATGCATTGACTCGAGTTGCCTATTTATTTATCATTTATACAATATTTATACTCTAGATTATTAATTTATATATTTTTGACATGTATATATGTATATAAATCATAACTTATAAATAAAAAAATGATATATTGTATAGCTTGTACCTTATCTATATATATATATATGAATTATAACTTATACATATAACTTATATATAACTCATATACATAAAATATAACTTATATATACAACTTACATATTTTATCAATACTATATTTACTTGTTATATATATATATATATTACATATATAATACATAGTATTTACATTTAAAATCTCTAGATTATATATTTGTATTTTTATATATATTTATAACTTATATATATGAATGATATTTCATATAACTTATATATATATATATATATATACACAACTTATTACTTATAACGCATATATATAAATTATTATTTATAACTCAAGAAGTATAGCTTATATATAACTTGTAACTTATATAACATAAAGCATATATAACTTATAACTTATAAATATTCATATATATATATATATATAATCTAACTCATAAAATACGACTTACACATATAACTTATAACTTATATACAACCTATGTGTTTTATCAATACACTATTCTTTTATCATATTATAACATATATAATATATAGCTAATATATTCATAAGCTCTAAATATATAATTATATTTTTTAGATTGACTAATGTATATAACTCACCATTTATATGTTAATATAAATATATATATTGTATTACTTATAGCTTATTTTTATGTAATATAGCTTTATATATATATATATATATATATAACTTTTATACATTATACATATAAGTTATACATTATAACTTATATACTTTAACTTATAAAATATAACCTATGTGTATAACTTATAACTTATATGTACAACTATATTTTATCAATGCACTTTATTTTTCTTATATATATAACATATACAATTTATATCTTATATATTTATAATCTTTAGATCATGTATCTATATTTTTTTCATATAACTCATATATATAAGTGATATATTATATATATGTTACTATAAATTATAGATATAAAATATTACATATAACTTATCTATATGTAATATAGCTTAATATATACAACTTTTACATATTATATATACAAGTTATGAATTATAACTTATATCTATTATTTAGCTTATAAATTATAACCTATCTATATAGCTTATATATCAATTTATATATTTTTTCAATGCACTTTATTTTCATATATATATATATATAACATATATAATTCATATCTTCTATATTTATAATCTTCAGATCATGTATCTATATTTTTCTTTCATGTGACTTATGTATTTAACTGATATATTATATAAATTAATTCAAATATATGTTCATATAAATATATATAATATTACTTATAATTTGTCTATATGTAATATAGCTTAATATATATAACTTTTATAGATTATATATACAAGTTATAAATTATAACTTACATCTATTATTTAGCTTATAAAATATAACCATTGTGTATAACTTATAACTTATATATACAATTTATATATTTTATCAATGTACTTTATTTTTCATATATATATAACATATATCATTCATATCTTTTATATTTATAATCTTTAAATCATATACCTGTATTTTTTTATGTAACTCATATATATATAATTGATATATTTTATAAATACATTTTGTATATATAACTTACTTATCTAATATAGCTTATATATGTATGAAATATAACTTATTTTTATTACTATGAGAGAGGGTTTTATGTATTGTTATAGGTCTTTTTGTCAATGAATAAAATTAGTAAGGGTAAAATAGTATTATCGTTCAAATATTTATTATCATGAGAGATGGAATAGAGAGAGAATAAAAAAAAAACCTTGTGGCATGTGGTTTTTTTAATTTCCTCTATAAGTGGAATAGAAAGATTCCCGGTAATAATATCATATCGTTCATTTGTACAAGTAAACAATGTAATAGGTTGATGCTTACGAATAACTATTCCATTCCCTCTCTATTGCCTTCAAGTAAATAGGCTGTAAGTAATTAAAAGTGACTATAGTTTTATGTTAAAATCTTAAAACCACTAAGTGTAAGTCACTTTGTATAAGGAATTTGTGTCATTGTGATTTGATAGCTTAAATTTTTAGGATAAAAGTATGCAGTGATTTATGTGTTGCTTGCTAGGATAGAATTTGCTAAGAACTGCACTCAACTATGAACTTGATGCAGCGTGAAAGCATTAGAACGAAAATCAATCTCACCGAATGATTTCTAAAAATGCACAATTGCAAAATCTTGCAATTTCCTAAGAGAAAACTCTCTCTCAATAAGGTTTCATAATGTATCAAAATTAGATGTCTCTAACAAAACCCTAAAAGACTATTTGTAGTGTTAACAAAGAAAAATAAAATACAAACACATTAAAATTCGTGCAGAGTCAATGCTGCCTCAAGGTTGCCAGCTTTTGTCACTATATGCCAGTGGCTTTGAATCTACTTCGACAGCGTATAATGTACGATGAACATACGTGGGTAGTGTTGGAGCTAGCTTTGAACATATATTGCTCTTGACTTTAATTGCAAGGTTGGTATCATGCCAGCACCCTTAGTGTGAATGCTGGGAGCCTTGAGGTTGGCTTTGATTGAAGCTGCATTAAACTTGACTATTCAGTGTATTGCTTGTTGCTTGGTCGTCCTAAGCCAAAGAGCAATGCCTTTAGAATGATTTTGGACCCTAACATGATAGTTAAGCACTTAAGCTAACTTATTGTGGACTCGCAAGCAGTTGATAAAGGAAATGGTATCAGGCGTAATGGTCACGCAAATAGAGAGAAGTTATATCAAATGTAGTTTGGGGATTATAGGTTTTAGCAAACTATATGACATTTCTTTTTATGTTTCTTTCTAAGAAAGAGGCCTCATGTTATCCTCATCCCTCAATATTGCTGGAGTGGTATTGGAACCTTAGTCATCGTCATGTTTCTTAGAGTCATGCGTACATTTGTATTGCTTGTTGCACTTAAATTAAGGGTTTGTTTAAATTGTCTCGTTTTTATCTATATCTTATATGTATCTAACCAATATCTATGCCTTATTTTTATTTTATCTGAATGTGATATTTTAAATTTGTTAATGAGTAAAATGTTTGTTTTCATCTACATCAATTTTTGACACAGTTTATATATACATATATATATATATTTTGTTAAGGAAAAATAGTCTGTTTGAAAGACTATAAAAATACGATGTAAAAATGACATGAAAACAACAAACCAAACAGACCCAATATCTAAATCAATGTTTGTTGCATTTGCATATGATGGTATGTGCATATCGTGTGTAGTTGTGTTGCTCTGTACCAAGCTTCAGCTAACCATTGGGGATTTTTTTTTTGAGTAAATGTCGTGAGTGGTACTTCAATTATGAAAAAAAAAAGTAATTAGGTACCTAAACTTTTAAATTAATCAATTTAGTACTCGAACTTTGAAACTTGTCAATTTAGTATCTAAAAAACTTTTCATATATGTCAATAGTAATTATCATATTAGTTAAAAAGGTCACATAGGATGATGGTGTTAGCCAAATTAATAGAGATACTATTAGCATGCACAAAAAATTCTTTTAGGTACTTGTAGACACCTCATTTTGACATTTATTTTTGTCAAAATATTTGTTAATCTTAGTATACATATAACTAAATTAAACAAATTTTTTGCAACTATAAGTATTAAAAATGAGGAATGAAAATTAGAAAATAAATCAAATTAAAGGAAATAAAAATAATGGATGTAATATATATACATAATATGGTATTGTAATTTCAAAAAAAAAAGTTACTGTTCATCGTCTTCAACCTCCGGCCGCCCGATGGGCATTTTCGAGCTCATTTTCGGACCCGTTTTTTACAAACCGAATACACATTTCAAAACTAGGCATGGAGTAGTTTGTTTTGATATATAATTTAGGCATATTGATCAACAATAAGGATTTCAAATCCGGACTTGAAATTTGAAAAAAACTCATTTTTTAGTTTCTGAAAACATCTCAAAATCCGAAAATTTTGCTAAAAACATGTGTTTTTTGTTAATATTAGAACGTTAATGACAGCTATAAGCATTTAATTGAAGATTATAACCGTTTTAGCCCGATTTTTTTAGATTTGAATAAAAAACATTTTGAAACCCTAGCTCTATAAATAGAAAGAAAAAAGGAACATGAAAGGAGAACACTAAAAACAAAGAAAAGAAAAATCAAAAAAGCATTTGATACTCAGAAAGTCAAGAACTTCCATCCCCATAAGTTGATTGTTGTTGAAGACCGCTAAACGATCGTCGTCGGAGTAACCATGAACTCCGTTTCTGCTCTGACCGACCAACCCCAAGAAGCTGCACCATCTTCAATTGATAGCTGCTCAAACTCCGATCGACCCGGCCATATTTGATTCGCGTCGACTGGGATCCCTGCATTCACGCGTAGACCCTAACTCTACTCCCACGCACGATTCTGTATTCCAGATCAATCGCGATCCGAACTCATCTCCCTCTCCACGCATGTGGCTTCTGCTCCTAGGTAAAGTTCATATTCTTCTTTTCTAAATAATAATAATAATAATAATAGGAAAATAGAAATAGAAAAAATGAAAAATTAGTATATAATTGTAATATCAAAATCTGTTATGAATGTATTGTGTTATTTTAAAAATTCAAAATATGTAAAATTAGTAATAGCTTTAATCATGATAGTATAGTCATTATAATTTTTTTTTCTTTTTCTTCTTTCTTTTCTTGTCAATGAATGTTTGTCTCATAAACTTGTTCTAAAAATATTAATTTGAAATTTAGGATCTAATTTTTCATGATATAGTTTTTGAATGTTCTATCTTTTTTTGCATTAATATGGTAATGATCTTGTTTTTTGTGATAAAATTGAATTTTTTGTGATATGTATCATGTTAGGTATTTGTTCATAGAATTACATTAAGATCTTGTCATTGATAATATAACCATAATCATGTCATGATATAAGGAATACATAAGATTTCTAGAGTTTTATGTTCATAATATATGAAATTATGTGATGATGTATGATGATAGTCATTAAGAATCCCTTTATGCCATGATTTTTGCTTTATTGTAATATAGTAATGACCTTGATTATAATAACATTGAATTTTATGATTTCACCATATATGAAACCACATTGAAATCTTGCCCTTCATAATGTAATTTTAATGATATATAAATTATGATTATGCCATGATATTGTTTTGTTAAAATTAGCTTGCTAAATATTGATATTCCTTATAATATTTGTATTCTTGATGATATGTAGGATCAATTGATATGCATGATATGCGGTTATGATTTTTTGTTCAAAAATTTTGTCACATAGAAAAGTATAATTTAAAAAAAAAAAACCTAAAATTGATAGATTTATGATCCATATCGAAAAAAATTAATTTTATTAAAATTAATAAAATTTAATAAACATAAAGCGAAAAGATTTCAAAAAATTCTAAAATTAACCAAAAATTAAAATTTTCTAAAATAACTACGTGTGGTTTGATCCCGATTAGTGGGTACTGTCACGCCCCGAGGGGTACCCTAAACGTGGCAATCCGCCGTACACAATACTAAAGCATAGGAATGACTACCTTAGTCACGCAAAGGCTTCCATATCATGTACAAGGCGTACATCACAACCAAGGGAACACATCAGAATAGCGCAATTTATATTGATAATAAATAAGTAACAAGGCAAAGAGAACAAACATATCACATTTCAATTCTTAAGGGCATATTCTTCTATTATCTTCAAATAAATGTACATCACTAATCATATAGGTTAACACATATAAAGAACCTTACAAAATTTCTTCATCGTATGATTCCATATCCTTAATCATCCGTCCATGACTTCCTTAATGTCATGATCCTCAAATTTAATCCACGAATATACCTGTGTCAATCAAATCTATAGGGGTATAAGCTACAACTTAGCTTAGTGAGATATTTCTTTTCATTCGCACCACATTTTCAAACAAGTTTATTTATTTAATCACACATATGCTATGCATACAATGCAGTAATCACATGATTACGCGAATATATACAGTCATCTGGAAACCATATATAGAACGGATTTACCCCTCCGTATCAAAGGTTAGGGAATCGGGGTTAAAGGTCCTCGACCTTCTACACTGCTAGTCCCCAGGTCCTCACCCATAGCGTTCGGTTGGCTCGGATCCAAATAGAGTCTCTTTTCCGAGCGATTTGGATTCCTCACGAAGGAACATGGCCTGTGGCACCACAACGATCACAGCCAATCCAACTCTCGCGTAGGAGTAGCTAGCCTTCCGAAATAGATGTGACTCGATAGGTGCTATGCGTGAACGCTTTAGTTTTCTTAAGCCAAACCTTATTAAGGTTTATTAGGGGCGATCAATCAATTAGCAACAATAAACAATCATACAAGTAAGTAAAACAAATTATTTAAACAAGCAGATCGAAGTTGCATATTCTTAATTCTCAATTCATGCATAAACATAGAATCATCTATATACGCATAATCCCGAAATCCCCAAATATATTCGTTTTTATCTTTCTTAGTATACTAATGCTACTACATTACAAGCACAAGCAAGGTAACGAAATTAGAAGGAATAACTCACATCGTCCCATTTCGCTATCTTCTAGTCGTAGTAATCCTCGGGTAGGGTATTCTCGTATTCCTTCGTCACCTAGACAAAAGAAATACCCGCGAGATAAGTCTTTCATGAATTTCTATTCTTGGAGATTCTAAACTTTACTAAAATCACGGTAAAATCGTATAAGAAGAAATTCCAGCATAAAAATGGCCATAACTTGCTCATTTTAACTCAGAAATTTCCTTCTAGGTAGCGAATGATTCTTAACTCATCATTAGTCCAAGGTTCCTTGACTCCTACGGCAGCCTGGTTCTTTGTTTCTTGCGCCGGTCTTTCTTCTTGATTTTCCTCAGAGTCCTCACCGGGTTCATCATCCGAGCTGTCATTCGCCTCCTGCATTGGTTCTTCTCTTATCATTGTTCCATCTTCTCGCAATCGTAGGGGCTCGTTTATTCCTAGTTGGATTCCTGTGAAGGTAGGTGGATCGGTGGATACTTCTATTGGGGGTCGTAGTATTCCCTGATTATACTCCGTGCCAATGGAAGTATCATTGAGGTCAGCTCTCATCCATTCGAGGTGGTCCATCAAATCATCATGGGCATAGACAAATATCGGTCCGATCTTGGTCCAGTCCGAAAATCCGGTGGGGTTCGTCCTCCTTCTTCTCTAAGAACGAAGGTTGCTTCCTTCAGCATTGGTCGGTGGTCCGCGAAGCAATTATCGTTTCCACAGCATATATTACTTCCAACTCGGTCATCTTTTGCCTATGGGCAGTTGTGAATAGTTCGTAACACTCCTTTCACTCGATTTGCATCATTCCTCTTCCAGATTTGGAACATTTCTCGGAGGGTCTTAGGTTGTCCTGCTAGGGCAAATTCTTCACATAAAACTCTAAGTCTCATTCGGAAGTTCTCGGTGTTTCGAAGGATCCTTTTCGAAAGTTCTTGGCTTGGAGACGGGCCTCTTCTATGGTGATCTATGTAAAAGAAAGATATTAGAAGGCTTATTCACCCATTCTATTTTATCTAAGTTTTTTTTTTTCTTGTTTCTATCTAAGTCAATTCTTCTTAAGTCTATTTCTATAATTATGATTCCTAGGTCTTAAACCATGCTCTGATACCAAATTAAACTATCACGCCCCAATGGGTACCCTAAACGTGACAGTCCGCCACATCAATATAAAGCTTAAGTATGGCAACCTTAGTCATTTCCAAAAGCTTTATATTAAGTGTAAGGCTTACTTTCACAATTTTAGAGGACCGTATGGGAATAATGAAGTTTAAGGAGATATAAAAACACATTAAGAAAGAGATTCACATAATTATTTGTTCATGGCATAAAATTTTTCAAACTTAGGGACAACCCCCTAAATTCAAATCTATTAACATGCTAATACTAAACTATACTTTATTCAGATTTCTAATATCAAAAGGAATTAACTGCCCACAGGGTCCACGTGGCCTTAACCATAAGTACGGGAACTGCAAAAGATAGCTATCGGGGTATAAGCTAATAGGCTTAGTGAGAACTATTTCCATAAATAACTCTTGTAACAAGATTCAACAAGTTGGTTAATCATACATATGTAATGCATCAAACACGGGGCAAGCAATCATATAGCTTTCCGGGAACTATATGTTGAATGGATTTACGCCCTCCATTCGGGGTTTTGGATGCTCAAAACAAGTAGTTTTAATAATAGAAAATTTAAGCTTGCGAGAACACATCGCCAAGCATTCAAAAAACTTTTATACTTGCGAGCACTCATCGCCAAGTATTCCGAACTTCTTGATTTGACCTTGCTTTCGGATCAACCGCAAGCATATTCCATTAAGCCGCAAGCAATCGCTTTCGGATCTTCCGCCAAGTCTTGCTTTCGACATGAGCCTACTATCCTTCTCACCCAAGGATAAAACCCAACCACCATGTAATGTGACGCACTTCGTGGTATGCATGAGTTTATTATTTATAAAGTCATAACATAATTATTTTCAACTTTATGGTGATCAAGGAATTCACACAAATCAATATTATACTAAAACAATCACTTAGAACAATTCGGGCTTCGATATTCTTAAATTCTTTCAGGGAATTATTTTACATGCATATCGGTTTATCTTTTCCTAACTCTAGTGCAACTAATTTACAAGCACAACAAGTGTAGCATTTAACGGAAATAAACTCACGATGCCATTGTCGTCTATTCTTCTAGCGATGAGTCGTTCACACACTCCACTTAATCGTAATAGTTCTCAGGGTGAAGAAATCCTTCCCCGGGGTCACCTAACCAAAGAAAACCCATAATGAGTTTTTCTTGAAGATTTTCTTGAATTTTGACAAAACAATGTCAAAGAACGTTAAAGTTCGTATAGAAGAATGTTCCAACTTAAATGGCCATAACTTGTCATTTTAACTCGGAATCGCGCATATAATATACGATTTCTATCTACTTCAAAGATCTAACCCATTTCCAAATTATTCCTACAAAAAAAGCCATATAGGCTCCGAAAAAGTGGCGACAAAATTCACTACGGATTTCCAAGAAAAATCAACTTTGTTTCAAGAAATCAAAATTTGTTTGATAAATACTTAGTTATCTATATATTGAAAATTCTCTTTTTATAACTATAATAACTCATTTTAAGCATGCTCAAGTGTCTTATTGTCCAAAATTATTTTCTTAGGAAAAACATGTCGGGTTGAAGCTTTCGAAATTATTTTTGTAAATTTCCTTTGAAATGAATACTTGTTTTCTTTAGTTTCAAAAACGTTTTGTTGGTTTATTTATCTTTCCTAAGTGGACTTTTGAAAATAAAATTTTCTACTTTCTAAGTTACATTAATACTATATTTGAAGTTTCTAGAAAATATGCTATTCTTCATTTTACTTGTGTAAAATTCCTTTGTTTAATTGTTTTTGCAAAAATCCTTTACTTGAAATTTCTCATTCTTTTTCTCATATCTCAATTTTCAAAAATAATTACCCATGCATGAAAATTTGGTTTCTTTATAAAAACAAAGTGAATGCTGAAGGACTTTTGTAGAAAAACTAATTTCTATAATCTTATTAACTTCTTCTTGTAACTTAAAAAGGAATAACTTACTATTTTCAAAACATAAATTTTCTTTGTCTATTTGTTGCAAGGATCTTTATTTAAAATTTCCTTAGTCTTATTTTCTTTCTTTATGAAAGGATTCCATTTTTGTCAACAAACATTTTCTTTTGAAAGACAAGGTAGAGTAACGAAGATTTAAACTAGCTTTTAAGTAAAAATAGTTTCTAAATTCAAGTGAATTCTTTTTGTAATTTGAAAATGAATGAGTTTATTTTGTTATCTTATATTTTTATGGTTTCACATGAATTTATTCCTAAGTGACAAAAAGCTTTCTTTTATTTCTTATCTTAGAAGACTTTGGACAACATCTAAATGAACATGATTATGAGAATAAATATAAACAAAATAACATAAAGCAAATTAATAGAGTCAAGTATTGGAGTCTTAGCTTTTTCAAGGCTCCCCGGACTAAGAAATAAACTAGTCCATAAAGAAATAAAATGAAAGAAGAAAAGCTTGTTTTGACTTGATGAGGACAAGTCTAAGACTAGAGACTAGTCTTATTTCAATGAGGAATAAACAAATAAATTGCAATGGAAAAGTAAATAAATTGCTTTGCATGAAATTAAAAATTGCAAGTGAGCTTATATGGCTCTAAAGAATATGTATAGATATATAAACAATAATAAATCAACATAAACATAAATGGATTGGCATGAACAAGAACAATACATGAACATAATGTAGTTTCCACAACTTGTAGTATTTGGAAACTCACACTATGGTCATGTAAAGTTACATGACATGAAGAAGAAGAAAGAATTATAAAGGGGTTACCTAAGAAGACTTTGATATGGTTATGTGGTATGGGTTTTTGTTGTTGGTGGAAGTTGTTGGGGAATTATTTTGAGAGAGTTTTGAGATAGAAATTTGAGAGAGCTTTGAGAGGAAAATTTGAGAGAGTTTTGTAAGAATTTATGTGTAGTGAATGTGTGAAAAGAAGTGGAAGAGGAGGGGGTATTTTATAGGAAAATGGGGAGTGATTTTTTTGTGTGATTAAAATAAATGAAAAATTAAAACAAATTGAGTGGGAGGAGAGAGATGGGGCGCCGGCCATTGCATAATGGGGGGGGGGGGGGGGGGAATTGATTTATTTTGTGACTTTTTGGAAAATAAAAGATGATTTGTAAGGTAGATGTGATATAAAGTTATGGAAAAGGTAAAAAGTAAGGATTATAGGTTTAGTGTGTAAGAGTAGGTGTAGAAAAAGTAGAGATGTAAGAAAAAGTAGAGATAAAAGAATAGTGTAGAATAGTAATGAATAGTGTAATGTAAAGTAGATATGACAATTAAAGTACCGGTAGTAAGAAAATATGCGTATAATAGCTATATCTGTTATTTTTACTTACCGAAAAATTATGAAACTGATATTTTTAGAAAACTTATATTTTTACAAGTTAACGGTATATTCGGAATATTTTTACTAGTCTGGGCTTCCGGACACGTTTTTCGAGAACTGTGTCCGATCGGGTTCGAAGGACACCCGAATTTCGCAAAACTGAAACTTTTGTGAAACCTATGGCGAGCTATTTGATCTAATTATCCCAACTTCGTTTTTCCGGGCCAAAGAAAACGGTAATGCCGGATTTAGATTGATGCGGTAAACTAGGGTTTTGTTGACCTTTAGGGTTTCGTTTGACTTCCGGTTAGGGTTTTGTGCTAAACCGAATTCCGAAAATTTAGGGGTTTACAAGCACACTTTATATGCAAAATTTGTAATGGTAGTGACTCAACAATTTATTTCATAAAACAATTCTTTTTAATGTGTTAAAACTTATTTTGATAAATTCCTTTTCAAGTATTTGGAAGAAACTTTATATTTTTATTATAAATGAGTACATCCTTGTTTTATTTCCTTCATTCCTTTTTTCCAAAACAAGCAAATTTTCCTTTAACCCTAGTCTTTCATAAATTTCATTTCTAGTGATAAAAGGTTAATTTATCAAAACTATATTAAGTTGTCGAAAACCTTTTCATAATTTGTTTATTTAAGATGATCTTAGAAAATGAGTCTTGTTTTCTATATTCCTTTCTAAAATATAAGCTTTTACTTTCCAAAACTTGTTCTTTCATCTCTTTTGAAAAGAATCATCTTTTATTGATAAAATCCATTATTGTCTAATTCTGTTTATATTCTTTTGAAAATGAGTTCCTTCTTTTTAGAAATTTGAAAATCATTATTTTTCCTAAGTGGGTCATCACCTTATGAATTTTATCTTAACTTTGAAAACTAGTTTGTTTTCTTAGTTTTATTTCGAAGTTTAAAAGAGTTTAAATCTTGAGCTTTTTGTAAAGACTTTTAATATTAATAAATTATATTACTAAAAGCTTAGGTTAACATAATATACAAAGAAAATATTTATTTCTTATGATTCCTTGGAAATCTATCTTTGTTATTTATGAAAACGTTGAGAAAACTCCATTTCTATGTTGTTGATAATACTTCATGATTTTGTGATAAGTCATATGATTGAAAACTTAGCTTTGAGTTCATTTAGTAAAACAAAATTCTATTTGTAGATTAGTTGAGACATTAACATTACGCAAATGCAAGTATCATGAGCATATAAAATAATAAGAACATAAGAAAATACTAAAAATAAATAATAATAAAATATCAAGTATTGGGAACCTTAGCTTCATCAAGGAATCCCGATCAAGTATTGGAGCCTTGGCTTTATCAAGGCGTCCCGGGACTAAGAATGGACTAGTCTCGAAAGATTTAAAGAGAATAAATAAAAGATTGTTTTGACTTGATATGGACAAGTCTAAGACTAGAAAGACTAGTCTTAATAATTACATAAAATAAATAAATTACATAACTTTAATGTAAATAAATAACAAATGAGCTTATATGCTCTAAATAAATATATATACATAGTATACATAATATAATAATAACAATAATAACAACATAATAAAGTAGGAAGCTTTATGTACAATAACAAAACATGAACATGTTGTTGCTTTTACTACTCATATGAGTTTCAAAACAACACCATAGTCATGTTAAGTTACATGACATGGATGAATAATGGATGGAAGAAATATTTACCTTAAGTATGTAAGAGGTATGGAGATGGTTAATGAAATGGGTATTATGTGAGCAGTGATATGTGGTAGATAGTTTATGTATGAGGGATGATTTTTTGTGAGGAATTAGTTTGAGAGAGTTTTAGTAGAGAGAATTCTTAAAAAGAGAATTTGTGAAGAGATTTTGAGAGAGTTTTGGTAGTGTAAAGAATTGTGTGAAAGAATGAAAGAGGAATGGGGTATTTATATAATTCTTGGAGTGATTTTTGGATGTAATAAAATAAATTGAAAAAGAAAAATAATTGAGATGGAGAGGGGAGGGATGGTGCCGGTTTTGGCTTTTTGAGAGGGGGAAATTGTTTTATTTTTATTTGTTTGTGTACTAAAGAAGTAACGTGTAAAGTTGATGTGAATAAAGGTGTATTGGAAATGAAAAAAGTAAGAAAATAGATATGTAGGTGTAAGAAATAGGTGTAAGAAAAAGTAGAGATAGGTGAATAGTAATGAATAGTAGAAAAGTACTATGAATAGTAGACTAGACAATTAAAGTACCGGTAGTAATAAAAATACGCGTAATAATGCGATATCTGTAATTTTTAGCTACCAAAAAATTCTAAAACTGATATTTTGGAATCCTTATATTTACGAGTCTATTGGTATAAACGGAATATTTTTAATATTCCGAGCTCCGGGACATGCTTTTCGAGAATCGATTCCGTTTAGGTCCGAAGGACACTCGAAATTCGCGAATCTGATATTTTTATGTTACCCTATATTATTACGAACTATTCTAGGCTATTAACTTAATTTCGTTTTCTAGGGTTTGAAAACGCGAGATTGCCGGATCATAAACACTAGGATTCGTTATGGGTTTGTTGACTTTTAGGGTTCCGTTTTGATTTCCGATTTTTCTGAGCTATTCGTACAATCGTATAATTCTTTTGAGTTTTGATCGTTTTATATTTTTTTACCTTGACATCTATGGTTTATCTTATTTTATTTATGATTATTTATTAGTTTTTAGTTCTCGGGATCGTTTAACCGAGTCTAGGTTTATGAATTGACTCAGTTTGACTTTTGTTGAAAATTTGGATTTTGTGATTCTCAAATTTTACTGAGGGATTTAGGATTTTATCATCTCGTTGTTAAGCGGTATTTGGATCTATCATTTCGATTCGCGTTTTAGGAATTGGGTAGATTATTTAATCGACGTACGGACGTTGATTATATCGGTAATTGGACTTTATATTTCGTTTCAAGGGTTCTCGTTTTCTCAAGATTGAGAAAACTTGCTTTTGTTCTTATTTGGAATTAAGTTTTAACTTGGTTCGATTTTTAGGGTTTCGTTTCCAGTGTTTTGACTCGGTCTAGAATTTGGTTTTTATCTTGAGTCGATTTTCGGGATTTAATTTTTGATACTTAAACTTCTATGATTATTTTTTAGAATTATTAAATATTCGGGGTTTACAGCTATGTAGGCACCTAAATGGGCGACTTAAAATATGTAAAAAAACTATTTTCGTGAATTTGTTTGATTTGTTAGTTTAGTTTAATATATGAATATTGATAGAATTTGATAAGATTTGATTAATTTGAATATTTCGAGTTTTTATGTTATATATGATTATTGATGGAATTTGATTAATATTTTTGTGTATATTAGACATATGTTTAGTGAATTAGATCCTAGCAAATAGTTTAAAATTTGAAGTTAGGGTTTAAAAGGAAGCAATATAAAGTGGTAACCATTTAGGTTTTAATAGGTTAGCCCCCGAACTCAAGTTAATTTCTGGTTTTCATTTTCAAAAATGATTTTTTTTCGCAGATCAGTAGCAAAACCAAAATCAACCTATGAAATAGCTATGAATTCCTTAAATTACATATTAATGTGTTATTGGAATGGTATATATATATATATATATATGTGTGTTTGTGTGTGTGCGCTTAGTTAATATAATTAGTGAATGTGTTATTTTATAGTGAACAGTATTATGAAATTAATGTTATTGTTTGATAATTAGTGAATGTGTTGATTTATTAAATCTAACTTAACTTAACCTTTTTAATGTACAAAAGACAACATTAATAATTTCATTACTCACACATTAATACATATAAAACAAAATATTAATGTCAACATATACATATACAAAATCATATATCTTAGACTACTAACAACATAACCATGCTCATTCAATTCAACATTTAAAATAAATAAACACATGAGATTTGATAAAATTAAATCTAGGTCATTTCATTCTTCCCTTCTTCAAGAAGTTTTCCCCGAAACTTAACTACCTTCTTACTCAAAAAGTTCCGGATATTTCTGTCTCATTGCACTCGCTACTTCCCAAACCGCTTCTCTCTCGGATTGGTTACTCCATTGGACCTTTACCATTGGTATGACTTTATTCCTCAATTCTTTGTCCATTTTTCCCAAAATTCTAATTGGCTTTTCTTCAGTAGTTAAGTCTGGTAGTATCTCTGGTTGATTGGTATCCAATATTGCATCGGAATCGGATATACACTTTCTAAGCTGAGATACATGAAAAACATTATGAACGCCAGACAAACTTGGTGGTAACGCCAATCTATAAGCCAATGGTCCGATCCTTTCCAATATTTCATACGGCCCAATGTATCTTGGATTCAATTTACTCCTCACACCAAATCTGAAAACTCCTTTAGTCGGGGATATCTTGAGAAACACATGATCTCCAAGTTCAAACTCCAAAGGTCTTCTTCTCAAATCGGCATAACTTTTATATCGGTCTTGAGCAGCTTTCAATCTCTGTTTGATCATTTGAATTTATCAACGCTTGTTGTACCAAATCGGGTCCAATCAATACTCTCTCGCCCACTTCATCCCAATGCAAAGGAGATCTACATTTCTTCCATATAACGCTTCATACGGAGCCATCTGAATCGATGCTTGATAACTATTATTGTAAGCGAATTCAACTAAAGGTAAGTGTTCATCCCAATTCTTTCCAAAATCCAATGCACAAGCTCTAAGCATATCTTCAAGAATTTGAATTGTCCTTTCCGATTGCCCGTCAGTTTGTGGATGAAAAGCTGTACTAAATTGTAACTTTGTTCCAAGAGCTTCATGAAGACTTTTCCAGAATCGACTGACAAATCTCGTATCTCTATCGAAGTGATGGTCATTGGTATACCATGTAATCTCACTATCTCTCGATGTAAATCTGAGCCAATTTTCAAGTGAACACCCGACTCTCAGTGGAATGAAATGTGACGATTTCGTGAGTCGATCCACAATGATCCAAATCATTCATTCTTGGCTTGTCTTTGGTAAAGCGTCACAAAATCCATAGTTATCTCATCCCATTTCCATTCCGGAATCTTCAATGGTTGCAATTCTCCTCCAGGCCGTTGATGTTCGATCTTCACTTGTTGACATACCAAACACTTAGAAACAAATCTTGCAATGTCCTTCTTCATTCCTTCCCACCAAAAATGTCGCTTCAAGTCTCGATACATCTTCGTGTTTCCCGGATGAATTGAATATGAGGAGGAATGTGCTTCCTTCATAATTTGATGTCTCAAATCATGGATCTCAGGTACATAAATTCTATCTTTGAATCTGATAATTCCTTTATCATCAACTCATCTCTTTTCTCTCTTTTTATCTTATTTTTCAACTTCTGGCTTCCGGGTTCTTCAAGTTGTCCTTGCTTGATTTGATCCAGAATCGTGGTTGCAATGATAAACTTGCTAGCATAATGTCAACATTTTCCATAGCTATCTCAATATTCATCCTTTGAAGATCTTCTTGTAATTCCCATTGATTAGTAACCAAGATTCCACATTCATCGTTTCTTTCTACTGAGCGCATCGGCTACCACATTAGCTTTTCCCGGGTGATATAAAATTTCAACATCGTAATCTTTAATTAATTCCAACCACCTTCGTTGTCGCATGTTCAATTCCTTTTGAGTGAAAATGTATTTCAAACTCTTATGATCCGTGAATATCTTACACTTTTCACCAAACAGATAATGTCTCCAAAGCTTCAATGCTAATACCACTGCGGCTAGCTCGAGATCATGAATTGGGTAATTCCTCTCATGGGACTTCAATTGTCTTGAGGCATAAGCTATGACTCGATTATCTTGCATCAACACATCCGAGTCCTTGAAGTGAAGCATCACTATAAATTACAAACTCTTCTCCACTAATTGGTAATGCCAAAATCGGTGCAGAAATCAATCGTTCCTTCAGCTCAAGAAAACTCCGATCACAATCTTCATCCCAATCAAACTTCACATATTTCCTCGTCAACTTAGTTAATGGTGAAGCGATTTTGGAAAAACCTTGTACAAATCTTCTATAATAACTTGCCAACCCCAGAAAACTTCGCACTTCCGTGACACTTGTCGGTGGTGGCCAGTCCAATACCGCTCTAATCTTCTCCGGATCAACAGATATTCCTTCCTTTGTAATGATATGTCCCAAGAATGCAACTTCTCTCAACCAAAACTTGCACTTGCTAAATTTAGCATAAAGCTTCCTCTCTCTCAATCTTTGCAATACAAGTCTCAAATGTTTTCATGATCTTCCATTCTTTGAATATACCAATATATCATCAATGAAGACTATCACAAATTGATCCAAATAATCCTTAAATACCCTATTCATCAAATCCATAAAAGCAGGGGGCATTTGTTAAACCGAAAGGCATAACCATAAACTCAAAATGTCCATATCTTGTTCTGAAAGCCGTCTTGGATATATCTTGTTGCTTAATCTTGAGTTGATGATATCCGGATCTCAAATCTATCTTGGAAAACAATGCCGCATCTCTCAATTGATCAAATAAATCATCAATTCGAGGAAGTGGATACTTGTTCTTGATTGTCACTTGATTCAATTCTCTATAGTCTATACACATCCTTAGACTTCCGTCTTTCTTCTTAACAAACAATACCGGAGCACCCCAAGGAGAAATACTTGGACGATAAACCCGAGGTGTTGCAATTCTTCTAACTGACTTTTCAATTCTTTCAACTCAGCCGGAGCCATACGATACGGAGCTTTAGAAATAGGTGTAGTTCCAGGTATCAAATCAATCCCAAAATCAATCTCCCTATCCGGTGGCAAACCGGGTAATTCATCAGGAAAAACATCAACAAATTCCCTTACTACTGGCACCATATCAACTCGGAGTTCTTCACTACCCATTGTAGTTCCCATATCCTTCTCCCACAATTCCATAGAATACATACTTCCGGGTCTCCTTCTTTCCAACACATGAAATAGTCTTCTACCTTCCAACTCAAAACTCACTTCCGCTTTACTACAATCTATTGTGCTTTGTAAAGATTCAACCAATTCATTCCAAGAATAACATCAAAATCAATTAAAGGTAGAACTAACATATCTATTGGCATGCTTTCATCAGAAATCACAACATCAACATTCTTACATACACATGGCTCTTTGGATTGCACACCAAAAGGAGTATTCACACTCATCACTCTATCATACAACACTTCAGAAGACAAACCACACTCATTCACAAAGCTTTCAGCAATACATGCATGAGTAGCACCAGTATCAATTAAAGTATATGCAGGATGTCTTGCAATCTGTATTATACCTGCCAGTGTATCAACCGAAGGAGCTTTCTCACATTGTTGCAAAGCAAACACCCTAGCAGCTGTCATTCCCTTTCCAAAGTTCGGTCCTTCATTCCTCGGCTTTTCTTTACAATTTGCCACATGATGACCCCTTTGTTGACAATGAGCACAAAAGATGGGCTTCAATTTAGGATCAGGACAATCAGAAGCTTTATGACCAACTTTCCCACATGCAAACAAGCTCCAGGAGTCCATTTACATTGAAACGATTCATGAGGCCCAAAACATATAGGGCATCGCCTATCAAATGGAATGGATGGCATAGGAGTCTTCACCACTTGTCCCGAGCTTGGTTTCTTACCCAAATATGGTCGCTTGCCTTTGTTAACATTACCAAACCTTGAATAAGGAGTGTAGGATGTCACCGATCTCTTGCCCATAAATGTCGCACGTCTATCCCTCTGAGCTTTATTTTCATTATTAATTTGTTCCACTAACTTCGCCTTGATTACTGTTTCGACAGTGTTGATAATTGAAACTTCTTAACCTCACTCTTAATCTCCATGTTCAAGCCATCTTGGAACTTTTGAACCTTCATGCTCTCATCATTGTAACTTGTACCCGCAAATCGAAGCAATCTACAATATTCTGCATGATATTCTTCAACAGTTTTATTTCCCTGCCTTAGACTCAACCAACTCGATATCATTTGTTCCCGCACTGTGGATGGAATGTATTGCAAGAAAAAGGCTTCCTTGAATCTGTTCCATGGTATTGGTCTCACATATCCTTCACTATTCAATCTCCACCAATTATATGCATCTCCCTTCAACATATATATAGCCAAATCAACTTTTCTATGCTCAGGCACTTCACAAGCTGCAAACGCTTTCTCTAACTCCACATCCAACCTTCCGTTCGAGTCGGATCCAAAACAGTTCCATCAAAATCAGGTACCAGTAACACAAATCATGCAACTTGACTTGTTCGTTCGATCTCCCATTGGTACTTGTGGCTCTTCTCTCACAGTTGGAGGATGATATTGCTGCATAAATTGTTGTGTTGTTGATACATCATTGTTGGTACTGCTGAACTATTGCAAACATATCCCGAAACATAGTGAGCACTTATTCGGATCTCCCGTAGGCATCTGAGGCATAGCTAGCTGATATGCTGGCATTTGAGGAGGCTGTGGATTCGGTACAGTAGAAGCCGAAGCCGGTGATGGAGTCGAAGTAGAAGCTGGAATACTAGCTGATGCAGAAGCTGAAATAGTAGAATGAGAAGGAGGTGGCATACTTTCTCTTTCCGAAGATTGTCAGGTACTCTTCGTGACCTATCCATCTTTTAACAAACATGCAACATGTATGATATAATAATTTTACAAGGTCAATCAATATCAACCAATTTAATAAACCAATTAAACATTTAAACATAAAACTGAATATAAACAAGTCCTATATGTCTAACTAACTCACCGTATCTAAGGTCAAGTCACCACTATTTAATCAAACAATTTCATAAACAAGGCTCTGATACCATCACCCGATCCTCTAAATCCCGAGACTTAGAGTACCAATCCCCAACCACATATAACGTTTTCACATTATATGTAAGGTTGTCCTAAAACTAACAGTTTATGAAAATTGCTTGATCAAATCACTATATTTTGTAAAGAACTTTTTAAATAAAACAAGATTGCTAACATAAGCAATCTACACATATATTTACATCAAATAAACATTGCTTTGTGTCAATACGTGACACTACAAAACAAATTACAGGTTCTTTCAAGACATGAGGACCCTAAAGGATCTTAAGGTCATTACAAAAGAAATTGGCTTCACTAACAAGCCTTCTATACATAGCTGGTCCTTAGCAAAAAGTCTTCTAAAAGTCCCGGGTCACCGGATCCTATTCATCCCACTCATCCAGAAATCTTTCGAAATCGGACCCATAGCCCAAGTCATCGTAATACTCGTCTCCATTACCTGCAAAGCAGCAAAAGTGAGCCAGAGGCCCAGTACACAATAACCAATGCATAACAAGTCATCCAATTCATGTAATACACCATAGAACAAGTGGTTATCTTTATTACATTTTGATTCACAAATCAACAAGAGGGTATTCAAACCCTGGTCACACTTCGGGAATCCAGGGATCCTGAGTAACAGCAGCTGCTCAGGGGGTTGATATAAGCAGTCCGAATACTTATATCTCCTATATCTATTTCATGAAGATAATAGCTTCATCTAGGGTTTAAAAGCCATTGCCCGACTCTACTTAAACTCAGTCCATAACATGAGCTTAGTTCACAAGTTCCCATAAACCTTGAACTAAATCATGGTATTTCCCCCTAAGTTTAAGCAAACGTTACACAGATACAATTCCCCCTATCGGCTACCCACTTAACCAAAAGAATCGCTATTGCATCATAGCGTACCATTGCATCATGGTAAAGTCATTGCATCATGACTTGGTTAAGCGCCTAGCTAACATGTCATTGCATCATGACAGGTTTGCTACTCCTCGGACCAGATTAAACAGCGTAATAGACATCCAATTCATCCAAATGTTAAATCGAATCAATTTAGGTCAAATTAGAAATGTCTTGTCCTAGCAAACATCAAACAAGTTATTGCGTACCTGAACCCGTTAGTATAGAACTAGGATCTCTCGGTGATGAACTAACCGAAGAATCCTTAACTGTAATAGAAATGTCACAGTAATCAATAAATCAACAATTATAAATTTCATTCTCACAAATATATATACATATTAAATCTATATCACAATTAATCAAGGAAATCCAAATAATCGAATACAAGGTCACAAATAAGCATTTAAACATCCTATTATATCTTAAATCTCTTAATAAAACTCAATTGCTCAAATAACAAACTTCGGAAAATTTTTGGAAAAAGTTTTTGAATTTCAAAAGCACAGGGGATAGGCCGGCGGCTTTGGGCCGGTGCTCAATGTTCTGAAAATGTACACTTCCAACGCTGGCAGCGTTCAAAGTGTACGCCGTCAGCCTTTGTACCCTACGCCGGCGGCCTTGAGTCGGCGTAGAATCCAAAACAAAAGTTTTCGAAAACGTCCAGAGAGGTCTAAGCCGGCCGCTTACCCAGATAAGCTGACGGAAGCCGGCGGCCTTAATTTTCACTGCCAGCGTTCAACATGATAGAATGAACGCCGGCTGACTTTCCCAGCGAAAGCCGGCGGCTTTCAACCAGCCTTAAAAATTTTGAATCCAACGCTGCCTCTAAGCTGGCGGCGTTGAATTCCCAGGTTGCCAGCGTATGTTTTAAAAACAAGGTTAAACGTGAGAAACTTAAATCCCTGTTTTTCAACTTTACAAAATCATATCTTAATACACTTTAATCCTTCCTCCACCACATATCTAACATCATAGCCTTACTCATATCTATACTACTCAATTCTAGCAATTCAAGGCATGAATTCAACATCATTAAACACTTCAAAATCTACTTCCATCAATTCTAAATTCTCCTACACAAATTCTCTTAACAACTTCCCAACACTTCATTAACATACAACAATGCATGCACAACCTCACACACTCATGTAACACTTTCTCAACTCATCCCATGCATGAACAAACCATTTGATCAACTTTAAGCTCAATTCATCCAATGATCCATACATCTATTTCAAGAAAGAAATAAAACAACACAACAACCTTAACTAAATTAATTCAAGTATATATATACCTTGTCTTGAGAGTAACTTTGATTTTCAAACTTGATATAAACCTTATCTTGATTTTAGAAATGGAGAGGGAAAGAAGAAGAAAAGAAAAGGAAGAAGAAAAGGAAAAATTCGGATAAAAAGTGCTGCCCTCCAAAAAGTAGGTTAATTAAGCAATTTTGACTTTAAGCATATGCCAAATTTACCCCTTAATGCATATATTACTTTAGGTTGCATTTAGCTTTAATTTGAACTCCATTTGGCTTACATTTAGGGCATAAATGCTACTTAATTACAAGAAACTCAATCAACTAACTTAAATGAAATTAAAGTTGATTTATTAATCTAACTTAACTTAACCTTTTTAATGTACCAGAGACAACATTAATAATTTCATTACTCACACATTAATACATATAAAACAACAATATTAATGTCAACATATACATATACAAAATCATATATCTTAGACTACTAACAACATAACCATGCTCATTCAATTCAACAATTTGAAACAAATAAATAAACACATGAGATTTAAATAAAATTGAAATCTAGGTCATTTCAATAGGAGTGTTGAGGTGAGGGGATAAATGTTTTGGGAGATTGAAGGATTGAGTATTTGAGATGTGAATTGGAAGTGTGATTAGTGTTATGATGATTAGAAGTAGAATTCATGTTGTTAGGATAGTGTTTGGATCATATAACAAGCTTTAGAAAGTTTGGACTAAGTTTGGAGAATTTTTTAAAAATGAACAAGTTGTAATAAAACAGGGGAAATAAAAAACATTTTTGTATAGGCTAAAATTTGAACGTACGCCGGCATCTGGGGTTTCTATGCCGCCGGCCTATAGGCGGTGTTGGAAGACCACAGAATCAAATTTCTTAAGGCCGATCGAACGCCGCTGGCTTTCGCTGGAAAAGTCAGCCGGCGTTCATCCTTTCACATTATACGCCGGCTACTGGGAATCAGAGCCGCCGGCGTATAGTGAGAGGTTGCCAGCATATCTGTGTAAGCAGCCGGTTTGCACCTCTCTGGACGTTTTGAAAAATTTTGGATTTAGATTCTACGCCGGCTCAAAGCCGCTGGCGTAGAATAAAGGCAGTCGGCGTACCCTTAAGCGCTGCTAGCATTGGCAGTGTTGATTTTCATAGTGTTCAACACCGGCTCAAAGCCGCCGGCTTTGAGTGCCGGCGTATCCCCTGTGCTTTTGAATTTTGAAAAATTTCTTCAAAATTTTTCAAAGTTTGATATATGATCAATGGCGTATTTGTTAAGTGTTCTATGATATAATAGGATATTTAAATGCTTTATTATGATTTTGTATTAATTTATTTGAATTTCTTTGATTTATTGTAGTTTCAATTAGTTAATTAGTACTTAGGCTAAATGTGAAATTTAATATTGATTTAAACAGTGATAGATCCTGCCCAGTCAACCCCGTTAATTCCCGAGCTATCTTAGGTACGCAGTAACTTGCTTGTCTCCTTGCTAGGATAGGCATCAAAATCAAACTACTTTAAATTAAGAAAATCCAATTGATATATGAGTGTTGATTATCGTTGTTTGCCGTTGAATCTGGTTCGGAGAGCGGCACCCTGCTCAGATTGGGGGCAGGGTACTTTCTCATTAATGGATAGAATGGTTTAGGAGAGATGAGTATCCGAGCTGCTCATATCAACCCCCTGAGCATCGTGATGCGTTACTCAGGATCCCCTAGTATTATGGGCTACGCCGGAAGGTGGGGCTGCCTAGTCTGTATGAACAGTAGGGACCACTCAGGGAGGCGGACGTAATACTAGATCCTTGTTGTCCGAAGTTTGAATACTCGCATGTTGTTTTACTAACTAAAGACTTAATAATAAACCAATGATTGTTGCATAATGCATTTAGCCTAAGAATATGTGATCCACTTCGCATTTTGTATTCGTTACTTGTGTACTGGGCCTTTGGCTCATATTTTATCTATTTCAGGTGATGATTCCGATGAGTTCTATACGAGTATAGGACACGGAACCGACTTTGAAGAATTTCTTGATGGGTTGGAGGATTAGAGATGACCATGGACCCAATGGACCCCTATGAATGTAATAGATTAGATGTGATTCTTTTTTGTTGATGATGTAATTATAGTGTTAGTTGAGTTGTGTCTTGAGGAGTTTTTCTAAGGCTTGTAAGAAGCCTTTAGATGTAATATATATGTATATATGTATGTGTTTAGCTATTTAAAAGTAAAGATGTACTCCTTTGCAAGATGTGTTGGTAGTATAGTAGTATAGTTTTGTTTAAGGTTAGAAAAAAAAAAAAGTTTTATCTTCCATTGTATATTATCTTTATGGAATTAGATAAACAATTACTCAAACAAATCCTTCAGGCAACCTTACATATAATCTTAGGGTTATATGTGGTTGAGGAACCGTTATCTCCTATTTCAAATATAGGGATGATAGCAGGTCCTTACAACCTACCCATTGGTTTTTGTTTATTTTTTTTCTCTTGACTTTAGTCGAGTGGCGACTCCAGAATATTTTAAAATTTCAAAATTTCCTTTAATTCATAGTCAAGGATTCGTATTAAATGGGGTAGGGTTTAGTACGAATCGAATTAAAGGAAATCGAACTAGAAATCGAAAACCAGGCTCGACAGTACTAAATTGTTCAACTTCATATTCTAGATACCTAATTGCATATTTTACCATTATTCATATACAATTCGCAACATTAAATCATTTTTTTTTAGGTACAAGTAGTACTGCAAACGAGCTAGTTACTTGAGCTCAACTTGTTTTAAGTCTAACTCAACTTGACTCATATAGCTAGCTCGAATTGAGACTCATTCAGCTAAGTGAGCCATAAACGAGTTAAGTCTAAACTTTTCTTAATGCTCACGAATAGGCTTGTTAAGGCTCGTTTAATATATTAATAAAATATTAAATTAATATAATATATTAATAAAATATCACTAATTTAATATTATATATAATCATTTATATTATGTTGGTCCCACTTTTATAATCAAGAAGGAGGGTTGAATTGATTAGAACCAAAATCTATAATTTTAAGCCTTTAAAATTATATCCTCTTTGTTTAAACCATGAAAACAAGTTGAGCAAACAAATAAATAAAATATAAATTGTTGGAAATTAAAAGAGTAGGGAAAGAAAAGTAAAGTCAGCAATGTATAGTGGTTCTACTTTGTGCATCAGACCACCCTTCCAGCTCTAAGCAGGAGATCCCATAATCCTCACAAGTATATTTCACTATATCCAATCGAATCAATCTACAAAATACTACAATTCACTCTGCTCGATTCTCATAGCTTTCTCAAGCTAATAACCAATATTATAGAGACTAATCTTGTAAATTAAACAAGCTAAGAGGAACAACAAGTTCCTCCTGTCAACAAGAAATAAGAATAAGCAAGAATTGTAGCAAGGAATGATTTCAGAAATTTGGAACATAAAATTTATAAGAAGCAGCATGTAATTTTTGAATAGGGGAGTTCCCTTTTTTTTTTTTCAGTCCCATAAAAAACATTTGAAGGAGACTTTTTGACATCATATATTGCTCTTAAACTTTTCAAAAATTTGTTGCAGGGTGTTGGGTAAGTCCTCCTAGAAAAATCCCGGATATATTTGATCTCTATCTTTTGATTGAATTTAAAATTTGAACATTACTTGATGCTTTTAAGCTTTTCTTCCAAAATTGTCTTGTACATATGTTTAAGAACTTATTCAACCCAATTCCAAATCTATTATAACTCAAACTTCAAAATTGTGTAGAAATGGATAAGCTTCATGCTAATCCAAATCTTTAAATGGTTCAAATAAAATCCCATAAAGATATGAAATATACCACCGTTATCTTTTTCTTTTTATGAAGGCAACTTCTTATAATAAACTTTATCCTCTAACTTTATCTCTTCACGCGCTATATAGATTTGAATTGCTAGAGAGAGAAACTGTTATTTAAAACTTGATAACTTGATAAAATTGATCTTGATTTGACCTCGTAGATATTAACTAACTTTAGTGGAACATGTTATTAAAATGTTTCGTGGTTCCCTAAACCCTTAAACTTTAGCCTAATTTCCAATTCATTAATTCTCATAAAATTTGAGTTCAACTACTGGTATAAAAGTATCAGTTCTTAAACCTAAACTAAAACTAAATATCGATTTGATTTAAAATAAGTTCCTAAATTAAGTTATTATCTTAAGTTCTTAATTTTTAATCTATTGATTATGAAATTATCCTCTAAACACTTCTAGAACTAGAGATATTGATCTAAAAGCTCTAAACCTAATATCCTTTTCCTAAAATATCTTTAATGTTATCCTTAGCCTTCCTTTTTCTTTATTTTTCCTCTATTTTTCCTTTCCTTTTATTTTCCTTTTCTTTAATTTCTCTATTCTCTCTTCTCTTTCTCTTTTTTCTCTATTCCTTCTCTCAAAATCAACTTCCAAAAATCTTAATTTCAAGAAGATTAGAGGAGGAATCAAAGTAAGAAATAAAGATAAGAAATGGCAATCAAGTTAGAAGTAGCTTAATGGACAAAGAAGAAGAAGAGGAAGTGTAGGCAAGACTAAGTGTGCATGTCACTGCCAAAAGCTAAGTATAATTGTTTTACTTTATTTTTTATTGTTATTTTTGCATATATATGATAAATTGATGTTAGTTATATGTAAGGTCTGTAATAAAATTAGTAGATGAGCGAGTTGATGAAGTTATGAAATGTTCAAATGTTAGATATGAAGTTATAGGAGTTGTTGATGTTAGGGATATGGAGTTTTTGTGCATTTGGTGTGGTAAGTGAGTGTGATGAGTTGTATGTCGCTTTTATGGTGTTTTAGTTGATATAGAATGTATAAAAATTTGATAAAACAAAGTTTGAAAAATAAGGGAATTCATAACAGTAGGCGGGTCAATCACAAGCGTGATTGAGCCTGGATGATTTTTCACAATCATGGCGTGATTTTTGACCCAATAGCTTTGTTTTGAAAACTTTTCATCAATCAAGAGTGTCATCTAGCTCTTGCTAGCCTCGAGTTGTTTTAAATTGCAAAATCCTAAGATCATGGGTGTGATATTTGACCCAATGTTTTTGTTTTTAAAACTTTCCATCAATCATGGATGTGATCCATCCCTTAATAGCCTCGGGTTGGTAAAAAAAAATCAGATTTTCAAAAATCATGGGCGGGACTTTTGTTTTCTCTACTGTTATATAGATTCGTATTTTGATCATAACTTTTTCATCCAACCTTGGATTAAGGTGATTCAAAGAGGTTTGGAAAGCTTAAAAGTGATCTATAACTTTTATATTTTAAGTCTTTGCAAATTCTGAAAATATCAAAGCCTAAATTTTTTTTTCGGCTACTACATATCTAAGCAAAGTTGCAAACTAGTGTTTGCTAGTTAAATGTGTGTAGTTAAGTATAAAATAAACATAGCTAACAAACCTAGGTTCAACTTGACTAAATGGAATTCAATGAATTGAAATGAATTTAGTAAACCAATCTAGTCCAACTTGGCTAAATAGACTTTAGCAAGCTAAATTTAATTAGATTGACTGAGTTTAATCAAAATAACTTAGTAATTGAATTAAATGATTAATTCTAATCAATTTAGTTAGGATTAAGTTAAAATAAGCTTAGTATATAATAATTTATTTAGAATAATATGTTAGGATAAACCTAAATAACATGGGGAATATGTTGTTTCAAATGCATGATTGCTTAAAAATGTGTATTTTTTAATATGATTGATTTGATGATGCTTTTGTAATAAAAGATCACAAATAAAGAGAAAAGAAATACTTTGATAAACAAAGGAGAACTATCCATATTTTAGCAGGATGATCTTTAGAGCCATAGCGGAGTTCCTATTTAGTGTGTGATCAAATAGGATTACAAAATTAGCTTAAGATAAGTGGATAATTAATCTAATTTCTTATAAGATTTTAATTATTGAATCTATAGACATAAATACAAGATTTATCTTTTGAAATGGATTTTGGTGTACATTTTATTTCTGTTTGGATTCCAAATTAATAACGTACGCAGCAACTTGCATGTTGTATGCCAAGATATGCATCTAAATGGGTTAAGAACTTAAAGATGACCTAAGTGATGAGTCTTGCTTTGTGCATGTGCTTTTGAATTTAGTCTAGGGAGCAGCAACTTTGTCCCGAGGGGCACAATAGTTTAGGCATTTGGGCCACCCCCATCATGATGCAATGATATTTATAAGTGGTTCAGCAGTTAGCTAATGGGCAAACGGTATTGGTGTAACATCTATCTTGATTGGTAAGAAGTAATATATTAGGGCTTATGATTATGGGACTAGTTAAGCTTTTTTACATTATGGATGGAGATGGGTAAAGTGTGTGTAATGGTTGTAACCCCTATATGAGGCTATTTTTTTTTCGGATAAATATAGAAGATATAGGTATTCGGGCTATCTATATCAACCCTATGAGCAGCTGATATTACTCAAGACCCCTAGGTTCGCAGGATTGTTCTAAAATATGAGTGCTCCCACATTGCTTGCTTTATTTAAATAAAATATAATAACTTGTTGTTTGTTGCATTACATTTAGCTAGACTCATGTGTCATTCCGTGTGTGTCTGTATTATTGTTGTCCTGAGCCTCAGTTCATTATTATTATTGTTCTCATTTTTTCAAGTGTTGTATTAATGATGATGTGTTGATGATGATGATGATGATGGTGATGTGGATGATGATAATGATTGGCTCGGGTTTGCAGTGACTTTTGAGGATCTTTAGTTGATGAAGGGAGTGGATTAGGATTGTTGGTTGGTTTTTTTTTTCTTTTATCTTTTTGCTTAATAACTAGAATTATATTTTGAGATTTGTAATATTCCTTTGAGGGCTTTATGGAGCTTGAGTTTTTTAATTTAAGTTTTTAAAGTTTGGTTTACTATCATGAAGGGTATATGAGATAACAAATGGTATGGTTTAGTTTTTGAAAGTTGATCTACTCATGGAAGTAAAATATAAAGTGTTTTTATAAAGTTTGTTTTTCAATCATTCAATCCAGTTGTTTTCATAATATAATTTTATGATTTCAAAGTTTAAGATTTGCTAGCAATGCTCAAAATAAACATAGCATTCAATGAGGCATGTGTATGTAATACTTAAAATATTATACGTGGTCAAGGGATTTGACTTGCCTGAATTTTTTATGGAAGGTAATTCCAACCCTTACATTATATGTGGATTTTAGTTGTTCTAAATCTTATCAGACTCATAATATGATATGAGTTCATGAATAACTGTTCACATCCTTTAATTTCAGGGCATGTATGTCAAGCTTTTATGAAATCAATGATGTTTTGAATAATTGTATGATAAATGGATCAGAGAGTTTTAGCCTTTCAAATTGTGTATATATAGGTAATGTCATATGCTAGCTGTTTTTTTATTCGTTAATAAGTCATGTAAAGATTACAATATATCAGACAGTTTTCTTATTCGTTAATAAGTCAGGTTAAAAAATATATTAATGAAGAGAATACTAAAGAAAAACTACAAAACGAAAAGAAAATTCGTAATTATATATAATTATGAATTATTTCTGTTATGCTGTCGTTTGTAGGCATCTTTAAAAGTTCGTAGCAAAATGACTGGCATGCAATACAGGCTTTAGCTATTTAACTTTTGAAAACTTCCAAGAAAATTAATAAAGGGACGAAAGCGCTCTTATAAAAATATATGGGAATACTATTAGGAACATACCTTTTGGGGATGGTAAATTATATGGGAAAATGAAATTAATTTTTTGAATGTTAATATCTGTGTGAATAATATCTTAAATTTTTCAATGTGTTAAATAAATATTCATTGGCAAATAATCTAAGGGTTGCAAACAACCTCTTATATTTTAATCTTACACTATGGGAATACTAATTTGAACTTATTAAAGTATAACACCTCAAAGTTTTGACCACGATATCATTTTAAAGAACAATGGTAAAAGAAATGTTCTATAATTGTCAATTTATCGAAATTTAAAATGATTATTTGTATATTTAATGAAATCAACGTTTAAGATATTATATGTGATTTCCCCAAAATTATTGGTGGCCCCAATGTCACTTAGGATTGTGAAAAAAAAAACAATGATTGAACAACGAACCAAATCAAACTAAATTGAACTATTATATCAATATCACCTAAGATACTATATGAAATTTGATACGGTTTGGTTTAAAGAGCAAACAACGTATGGTTCAATCCACATCCTTGAATTGGATCATATGGTTTGAACCAAACTGAGCAATTGTATCAATTGAAGAGTTAAAAAAAAAAAGGAAGTTAGAAATAGTTTTTTTTTTTTTTTTTTGTAATTATTGTATTAAAACATTTTGATTATTTTTTAAATTTTTTTATGTATATTGCGTATTTCATGAGAGTGGAATTATGGTGTATTTACAAATAAATTAATATTTTTATATTTTAGCCTCAATTTTATTTATTTATTTATTGATTAATCCAATTCTATTACCAACTTACCGATTTGTTTATGTATTTGAGAATGGTTGATTAGAAATTCAACAAGTTAAAATTTACACTTCATATTAGGATAATATATTATAATTTTGTGGAATCCAATATATAGTTATAGTTCAAAATAATTCAAGAAAATGAGACAATATACTATTATAGTTCTATAGTAGATAAAATCTCTTCCTACTATAACTTTTATAGATTAATTATCTAGATAACTAAATAATTTCAAATATCAATGTTTCTACTTTTATTAGTGATAAGAAATATATAATTAATACCTCCAGACAAAATATGTTTTTATTTTAAAGAAATCTCAAATCACAAACCGAATAGATTTGAATTGAAAAAAAAAATCAAACTGTATTACGATTCACTATAGTCAATGTATGAGCCAGATAGAGCCTTACTCCGCCCAGCCATTGTCAGAGCTTTAACTTTGGTTAGCTCCAAATGCAGAAGGATATAAATTAGGTTTGCGACATATTTTCAAGTGTTCTTTAAATGTGAATAAATGCAGAAGCTAGAAGCTTACCATTGTAGGCGGCAAGAATCTAGGTAGGGGTCCTATCGATTTGAAGCTATTTGCCTTACAGATGTCGAGAATTCAAGAAACACTCGAGAGACGACAGGAGGAAGAAAATCTACGTACAAGTCAATGAAGAAATAAATATCAATAACCTAAAAGAAAGATAATGCCTGGATATGGGATCTGGGAATAGCTCCATACCAACAAGCACACATACAGAAAATCTAGGGTAGAGAAAGAAAATCTAGAGCAAGAATCTCCATTGAATACTTAGTTGGACGCCATTTTGGCTTCATTATTCTATAGTAGAGCTTTCCGTTAAATTTTGTGATTTTTCATTTGATTTTTTCCATCACTTTTTCTGTTCATTAAGAACTTCTGTGGGTCGTTCGAGTGCATGTCAGCTGTTCCGGACAGTTTGCCACTTGAAAGCTTGCGCAACGCGTATCTTATTAGTTTTGGACATACTTGATCTACTAAAGGAAAATACGGAAGCAGAACTGACGAAACGGGAAAGATATTTTCATTTCCCCTTCCCTGCCGGATTGGGGACATAATCTTGCCCTAGGATACACACCTCAAGCTATTATAGCAATAGTAAATTATATTAACTATATTCGGTCCCTGGTTAAGGTAATTATAATAATTTTCTGCCTGGTTTAATGTGATGATGCAATCCTATTTAGAATGTGATGTAGGGGCTTCATAAGATGTTTTCAATGATCTTCTAGTTGGGAGTAATACATGATGATGCTTTACTTACACATCGTGTTTGGCAACATTTTGACAAAATGAAAATGGGAAAGAAAATGTACAAATGAAAGGGCATAAAACAAAAATAAAAGAATCAATAATACTAAATTTACTATTATCAACACTGAGTCTCAACATACCATCACAAATATAACCCTAGTTCACGTGCAAATCCCCTTTCACGAGTACAAAATTACTTAACTCAATTGCAACTTTGGAAACCCTTTTACACAACAACCAATAAAAACTAGATTGTCTATTCAAACCTGAAATGTAAAATGCATTGACTGAAATTTAATTTCTTTTCACATGTGAAATGGGGATCTACTATTCTGATTCAAGTTGTCAAGTTGCCATTTCCCTACATCACTACATGGTTTTCCACGTCTTCGTAACTCTTGAACAATTTGTGAGTTATTGCACACATGTACCACTGCTCCTGAGTCTAAGCATTATTCATTGGATTTCACTGTTACCATTTCAATTCTACAATCATGCCAATATGAAAATTTTTGGAATCATCAATAAGTATTATGACAAAACTGCTCTCTTCAACCAAATTTGCAACATTTGAAGAGGATTCCATTTTGGGTTTCTTAAGAAGACGACAAATTTTTGCACAGTACCCTTTCTTTTTATAATAATAACACATCCAAATCTTCATCTTCCAACAAAATTCACTTTATAATCATGGTTATCAAACTCATGATTTTTTAATTTACTGAAATGAATAAAATCGGTTATTTCATGCAAAATAGATAAAATTTTAAATTTGTAAAATTGTATATCAAGATTCATAGTTTTTATCTAAAGTTGATATCTAAACAATTTTCTATCCATTTTAATTGAGGAAAAACTTATAAGTTCACAAACATAAGAAAATGTATGGTAAACTCATGATTTTGATAGCCATGTTTAAAACTAGTCGGTAGATTCACATTATCATACTTACAAGATTTCTTTTTTATGTGTATATACCATCGAATCTTCTTTTTGATAAAGTGCGTATATAGTTTCTTCCTATAGTCAATGCAACTTTGATAAATAGCCCTCACTTGAAGTGTCTTAGGAGTTGTCACGTGTAAGTCACGATAACAGTCAACAAACAAATTTTACTTAAATTTAATCCAAAATGCAAATGCTATCTAGAAACGTAGAGATTTCACATTTGTAAACTATTCTTAGGCTATAAAAAGAAATGGTGATCTTTTATAAAGCTATTACAAGAGAGAGAATGTCTTAATATATTATGAAAATTTGTGCTTACTTGACTCAAAAAATAACTTTTGGGATAAATGTCAATTCCATCATTGCAATGATCAAAATATTTCAAAAGCTTATCCTTTGTGTTCACCTTAGGGTTTTGCTAGTAGAGGCTTGAGCTTGAAGGGCCTTCAAAGGACGTGTATAAGCTAGCAAGATAGAGGACTCATTAAGTCATTAGTGAAACAGTCAAGGGTTGTCTAATAGAGCCACCTAAATGCTTAAGTTAATAACGTGGGAAACAAATTTGATAGAGTAATGGCAAGAAAAAAGAGTGTGTAGATAAATTATCATTATCTCCAGAGGCTTATTTATATGAGAGGAGGTCATGGCAAATTAGACAAGTGGATCACCATAAAAGAATGTAAATCTCGATATATTAGGAAAATGCATCTTGATATAAAAGAACAACATATCTTCTGACTATGATAGTTTTCAAGATCAACACGAGTGATATAGAGATAGTTGGATACGCCTATTGATTGCTTGCCCAGGATGAGATCTTCCTAACAGATAAAAGTTCTTTAGGGGATCCTAGGGTATCTAATTAATAGTGGGTAAGGAATGACCAAGCTAATGCCAGTTAGTAAAATTTGATTTAGCTTTGCATGATTAGCTCAAGTAGACATTGGCACGGGACGGTTCTGAACCGCGAACTATATATCTCGAACCGTCCCTGGTGGTTCCTTAACTGGGAACCGCCCCGTCGGGGACAATTTTGAACCATCGGAGGACCCGCAGGTTCCAGTGGATCTTAGCAATTCCTCCATGCCGAACCGGTGGTTCAGATCCGGCTCGAATAGAAATTAAAAAAAAACAAAACGAAACATATATATTATAAATCTGAGACTAGATAATGATAAGCATTTTGCATTACCAAATATTTAATGTTGTCAAATAAAAAGAACAACTCCTTTGGCAATTTAATGTATTATCTGAATTTATTGTGCGTTATGCCTATTTGTCACCAAGGAAAAAAGAAAAAATAAAATAGAAAAGGATATAGTCACACCCATTCTGATATTTGTGATACCATGTCGACATAATGATGCTCTTTTGCATCAACTAGTCTTGCGAACTACAGACTTCATGACATAATGCATATGAAATGAATGGACCTTGGTTAGGGATAATATATTGTTTATATGTGAACTACAGACTACAGACTTCATGACATAATTCATTATTACTATCATGGGTATTGGTGTTATAATTAGGGTCAATGAACTGTGTGATTCTAGTTAGATATTTGTTGTTGTTGTAGTTAATGTGTTCATGTTGTTGTGGAGGTAATATGTAATGTTAACGCAATGAAATTTACTCGTCAACGTTTGCCTGTATGTCAATCAACTACTTTGTGTTCCGTAATTGTGTTTATTATTTGCTAACCATTATATTTTATTTCGAAAATTTTAAAATGTTTATTTTGGGTATATAATAAGTTGTAATTGTTTTTGTTGATTTTAGGGATTTTTTTTTCATTTTTCAATTAATTAAAAAAAAAACTAGTTCACGGTTCGCGTGGAACCAGAACCAGAACTGCCGGAACCGACGGTTCGTGGAACCATGAACCGCCCCGGCTCTGGCAGTTCCGGTTTCGGTTCCACGAAATATGGAACCATGAACCGGCGATTCTGTTTTGGGTCTGGAACCGACCGAAACCATACCAATGTCTAAGCTGAAGGCTTGTGATAGGTTAGACAAAATATAAATAGTTCGATGGATGAAACAATAAATCATCTGGGTCTAGGGGTTCCATATCTTGTTATGGCATATCAACACATTTAAATATAAATCTTAATCATTAGATTGTGATTTACTCGACTACCAATTGATCATGATAAGATATGACAAAGCATGACATCCCCAGATGGTGGAGATAATATTCTTTGTTTAAGCCAAAGTTGATTTTTCTTTTCATGAGAAATAACTTTCCACAAAATTCCAAAACAACGAGTCATTTCAACCTATTCAAGAAGTCATTCAGACCACTTGTCTCTAACAAACAATTTTTTTTATTCAATGTGGCATTGTCCATATCATTCTTGAAGTGATTCAAATGATATGATTCTCTCTTATTCGGAAAAATTGTGTTTGTATCTTACATGATGAGATCTCGCAATGTCCTTTTTTTAATGAGACATGAGATTTGAACTTAAAATCACATTTTATCATTGTTACAAAATTTACATCCCGATAATTGACATTTCATTCAATTAAAGAGACTTGGTATATTCCATCTCTCATGGTAAATCATATTGGTCACAATTTTGCATGTCCATTAAATTTTAAGCTAAGTTATACTCTATTATTAAACCACAATAGTGTCTTAATCTACAAATTTCTAATCTAACTCGAATTACCAATAATTCCTTTTTTTAAAATAAGCCTCATCAAAATATTTTCCAAAAGTAAAGACCATTTTCCTTCATTAAAACTCTAACCTTAACCACTTTCCTGTCTACACAACTTGTAATTATATGGAACTTCCATATTTTGGAATTCGAAAGTGATCATCTAATAGCTATTACACTTTTTTTTTCTTTTTTGCTTTAATTTGTAGATATTAAGTACATTTGAAGATAGTGCAACCTTTCTGCCAAACTTAATTTAAATTGAACTTAGTTGAAAATTCATAAGAGAACTCATTAGGTGCATGATTACCTTCTAAAGAATAGAAACAATGGACAAGTTGCATCCATCATATTCAACTTTATTTCTAAGGATAAGTTTCATTTACGGTACCTAAACTTTTTCGATTGTAACAGAAATGTACCTAACGAAAATTTTGTATCAAGAAAATATCCTAACTTTTAAAACTTTCATTAAAAATACCACTAGATGGAAACCGTCATTTTTTTGTCCATTGGTGGATGTGGCTATAAAAAATATTTAAAATAAATTTTCCTCCATGTTGGTAATTTGTTTTTTTTTTTTTCTTTCAGTTTCCTTCTCTCTCTCTCATCTCATTCTCCTCTCCTCCTTCTTTGCCTTAATCTTCTTGAAGAACCAATGCCATTAATGGAGCTTCAAAGCTCCAATTAAGACCTCAAAAATGTTACTAAAAATTTTAACATACAAGATCTATAGTAAACTTTAACTTTCCTATGAATTTTTTTCACTATTAGACCCACTTCATAGATTCTTCATATAATTTTGTTTTCACCATTATGACATTTTTGTAACCAAAAAGAAAAAAAAATATCTAACTTTCTTGTAGTTTTTTTTTTTTTTTCGATTTGGGGGCTAGGTTTAGAGGAGAAGGAGGAGGAGGAAGAAGAAGAAGAATAAGAGAAAGGAGAGAGAGCAAGAGAAAGAGAAGGGAAAGTTAAAAAAAAAAAAAAAAGGAACTTTTAAAATTATGTTCTGCCTTTTTTTTTATTTGAAGAAGAGAAGAGAGAGAGAGAGAGAAGATGCCATTAATGGATCTTGAAAGCTCAATTTTCAAATATGGGATCTTTTTATTTGAAGAAGAAGAAGAAGAAAAAGATAGAGAAGAGAGAGAGAGAGAATGAAGAGGCCATTAATGGAACTTGAATGCTTAATTTTTAGAACTGGGATTTTTTTTTATTTGAAGAAGAAGAAGAGAGGGGAGAGAGAGAGAGAGAATGAAGACGCCATTAATGGAGCTTGAAAAGCTCAATTTTCAGATCTGGGACTTTTTTTTTAACTATTTAAAGAAGAAAAAGAAGAGATAGAGAGAGAGTGACAAGGCCATTAATGGAGCTTGAAAGCTCGATTTTTAGATCTAAGATTTTTTTTTATTTGAAGAAGAAGAAGAGAGATAAAGAGTGTGTGTGTGAGTGAAGACGCCATTAATGGATCCTGCAAGCTCAATTTTTAGATTTATGATTGTGTTTTTTTTTTTTATTTGAAGAAGAAGAGAGTAGGGGGAGAGAGAATGAAGATGCCATTGATAGAGCTTAAAAGCTTAATTTTCAAATCTATGATTTTTTTTTTTATTTGAAGAAGAAGAAAAAGAGGGAGAGAGAAAATGAAGACGCCATTAATAGAGCTTGAAAGCTCAATTTTCAGATTTGCGATTTTTTTTTATTTGAAGAAGAAGAGAGAGAGAAGAAAAAGTAAAAAAAAAATGAACATTTTTTATATTTGTAATTTTTTTTTTTTTACTTAAAGAAGAAGGAGAAGATGGTGAAGAAGAAGAAAAAGGAGGAGGAGGAGGAGGAAGAAGAAGGGGAGAGAGAGAGAGAGAGAGAGAAGTAAAATAAAAATAATAAAAATAATATTTTAGTCGTAGTCTACTTGCCACATCAGCAAGGAAATAGAAAAATGGACGGTTTCTATCCATATGTACTTTAAGTGAAACTTTCAAAAAATTTAGATTCTTTTGTGAAATTTTAAAAAAGTTTAGGCATTTTCGTGGTATGAAATATTTTTTAGATACATTTCTGATACTATCGAAAAAGTATAGGTACCACTAGCGAAACTTATCATTATTTCTAATGATGCAAATTTGCCGTATCAAGTGTACATGGGTCTGTTTGGATTGTTTGATTTTCTTTTATATCTTATCTAAATTTGATTTGTATTTTGACTGTTTGATTTGTTTATGAATAAAAATGTATATTTTTCATTTATATCGATTTATTGATAAATAATCTGTCCGAAAAAAAAAAAGTTAAAATGATCAGAATAAGACGAACTAAATAGGCCCATAATATTAGTAGTTGCAAAAATTTTCCTAGCATAGACAAGAAAAATGCATCTACGATTGCTCGGGATTCTCATAAACCAAGAGGAATACTTCCAAGTAGCTAAACAATGTAGAGGGAAAAATAAAAAATTGAGACTAATTTAAATTTGCTAAATGACCGTTTTAAAATTTCTTGATCAGGCCAACAAATGATACCCTGAAGCCTGTTCAATCATTTCGATTAAACGTTTTCATATGCTAAAATCAATCCTCCTAACATTCGCAGATAAAAGTGGAAATCGAAGGAAGAACCAAGCTCGACAAAGCCAATTAATAGCTCCTCTCATAGTTTTTCTTTTTAGGGTGCTACTATAATCAGAAAAACTATTTGTGAGCTATTTGGGTTCAACTCGTAATGAGTCGAATTCAAGTCTAAAGTAAAGCTTATTAACTTAAATGAGTCGAGTTTAAGTTTTAATTTAGGTTTACGAGCTGACTTATAAGTAAGTTTATTTAGACTTACGAATAGACTGAGATAGACTCAATAAATAAGTAAGCTTATTTATTCAAACAAAAACATAATTTCTAAATAATTATACATATATATATATAATATATCTTAATATTCATTCATTACTCACCTATCATTTATATATTTATATATTTTGTATATTCAAGTTTTTAGAATATATATTATCTTTAAAGCTCGTGAACTACTCAAGCTCAAACTTAATAAACAAGCTTCTTTATCCGTATGAGCCAAAATCAAGCTCAATAATTTCTAAACAAGTTGAGTCTAAACTTTCAAAAGTTTAGCTCGACTCAGTTATAGCTATATTTTACATTATTAAATCTCAATCAGATTAAGCGAAGAATGAACAATTATTGGATGCCTTGTAGAAGGATTTATCACTAATTGGATAATTTAACTTAATTATATAGAGACAAACTCATAATTCTGACGGAAAAAGCTCGTGGACAGGTCCCGTTTGCATTCGATATATCATAAGTCACATGGTAGTGGTAGGACATGAAACAAATGACGACATTTTAAATATAAGGTTGATTTACTCAAACACAATCTTGCTACAGTTAACGATAAAAGAATGTTCTATCAATGAATTTTAGTTGAAATTATAATGAGCTTGGAGAAATTTTTTCCAACCATTGTACAAAGACCGACAGGTTGAGATCGTTCCAAGATTGTAGGTCGTGAAACTTTGATATGAAATCCATAATAGTATCCTGCAAAGTCCCTATTGTTACGTTTTATCAATCTTAGTAAAGTTGATAGTGATGATGCTACCTATTATCAAATTTTTTTTTTATAACACTTATGCCCCTAGAGCCCTATAATTAGGTTTGTTATTTTTATAAAAGCTGTTGCAGTCCTTTTCATTAATTGACTGAGAATCTTTGAGTTTTTTTTTTTGGTTCAAATTTTCTCATCTTATCAATCTTTCAGATTGTGGTGTTAAAACCATACTCCTGGTCTTATCAATTCCAACAGAAAAATTGTGGCAATAAAAAAATTCCATTTAATTTGATTATGGCTAATTACTTCTATTAGTTAGTCTAAACAAACTCTTTCTTCTATATAATCATCATGTCGTGGACTTATTAATTATATTGAACAAAAGACCCAATTCATAATAATTTAATCGTGGCGTCTTTTATTTATCAATCAAAGTATTTTGTTCAAATCTTTCTCTCGTTTTATTTATAAAAACCCTAAACTTCATTAAAAAAAATCTAAAACCCACAAAAAAAAAATTCATCTTTTACTGCATTTACTCAAATACAAATTCTATCCGTGTTAAAAGTAGTAGTTCGAAATTATATATCTAAAATGCTATATTTTTACTAATTATGTAGCAAGGAAAATAAATACATTTTTAAGAGAATTTTGTAGATTAAATATGATGAAAGTATTTTTAGGATTTAAACCTTAGGTTTGTCCCATTTATTTGGATTGATAATAATTTGCAATAATTTAGCATTAAAATAATAATAGTAGGGTACTTTTGTAATTAACAAATTTGCCTACTCTATTTAACTGTTGTATTTATATTAAGTAGTTATTAGAACAACAATCATAAGAAAAGAAATACGATAAAGATTCAACCAGAAATAACCAAATTACAGTCGTTTAAAGATAACAAGCATAATAGCGGTAAGGAAATAAACTAATATGTAATTACATAGGGAGTTGTCTTTTGACTATGAAAAGTGTATATTTGTAGTAGATGAACATAAATATGTCGAGTTGTGTATAAGGCCCTGGGGAATTACTACATCCTTTTTGTTATATAAGTACGTTGACTCTTTTGTTAAGTATCAATTGGCTTTGCTGTATATGACGACAGTGAATCACATGATATTTATTTTTTCAAATGCTTGTTGAGTATGAATTTGTCGAAGTAGTTATGTGCTTGTGTATTCAGATAGTAGTAGTTGTCCCTGCTACCATGGTCAAAGTGATTTGATTTCCTCAATAAAGATTTTGTTCAAACAAGTTTAACTTCATGAATGATTGCTTAGACATTTATGTTATGTTAGCACCTAGCTTACTTAAATTTTGTGCTTGGAAATTGCTTATTTCCATTAATTTATGCCATGGCATGAAAGGACCTGAGGCTTATACTTTCAGAATCATTTTTTTCTTTTCCTTTTGAGTGAAAAAGGATTTTAGCTTAAACAACCCGGTTTAAAAGCAAATAGGTTTTGCTCTTGATTCTTAACCTAAAAATCCCCTGATTTATTCTCAATTTTATTTCTGATTGGGCAGCCAATCACCGGCCTCTCTCCTTTTAGTTGATTACTACTCTTACCTTGCTTTTAGCCACTAACTACAGCTCTCATGAGAAGGATGCAGCTTATAATTTATACTTTGTGCGTTAATATGCCATACATCTTTCTTATAAGTATTTAGCATTGTGCTGATGATTTACATGTGGCATTATTGTACATTCTTGTATTGTTATCTATGTAAATGACTAAATTCTACTCACAATATGAGCTGAAGGTTATGATATATAACTTTAGTTTTCGAAGACCAAAACTTGCAGTAGAACCCTAAAGATAGGCTAGGAAATTTAGAACCAAAAGTGAAGCAGCTAAGTATAAAGGATTAACTGCTTCAAAATAGATTGCCATGTTAAATTAAAGTTTATTGTATACGAGGTGACATGCAGAAAAAAAGTGTATTAACGCTTGAAGTTAATAGTTATTATACGATTCTGTTGTGACGTCTTATTTATCAAAATTCAAATAAGATGGATATCTATTGATTTTATTTTCAAAAATTTACATATTTATTGAATCCCATTTATGCCATACCTTTAACTTAGGATGTGATGTGCCTAAGATCCCCAATTTAGATCTCAAGCACAAACATGAAATGTAGCAATGCTAAAATAGGATCTGTTATGTTTTGATTTTAAAAATAATGAAGATGAACGATTGTTTAATGTATTTGTTAAGGTTTAGAATTACAATTACTACTACTGTGTCAACTCTGATAAATAATTGAACAAGGTTATTGTTTTGAAATTCTTGGGTTGATATTATGTACAATCTTTTAGAGTCAACGTTATTAATTAAATAACTGAAACTACTTGAGATTAGTCCAACTAATAAGATCGCCACAATAAGAAGAATAGATATTAATTAAGAGCATAAAAGGGAAAATGGTTTCAATATTAAAAGAAAAGGTCTTATAGTAAGATAAAATTATATTATTAATAAGTATTTATAATAAAAATAAAAGAACCTTGCATATTAACTAGTGAAACCAATAGCAAAACAGTAAACCACAATAAACATGAAGTAAATAAATTGACAAGTTTTACTAAGATAAATCTTGAAATGTTGCTAGGTGTTTTGATGGATGTGTATAGCAGATTAGTTAGATACAGTAGCAACTGATCCAACAATGAGTTGAGTATTGTCCAATTAAAAGTGAAACGACTCATATATATAATATATATATATATATATCTGTGTGAGTGTGGATGTTATGCACCCTATCATCTATAAGATGGTTGTTTCCCATTGAGATGGTGTTTCTCCCAGTTACAGCCATTTAGACAGTGGTCTCTAATGTTTGAAATTTGAATGGTGCATCGCAAATCATACTAACTAGTATTTGTTGTTACTCTTTTAACTTTATCACTGTCTTGGGCCTATTACACCCCTATTTACTCTTGAGTAGTTAAACCTATACTCTGGATTCTGATTTCTATCAGAATAGCATAACGAGATCACCTCCCATGTACCAAAATCTCAAAGCCAGTTATGTAGAAGGCCTCACTTCAACTAAGGACAATGCTTCATGTAGCAAGCACTTATTCTAGTGCTAAATATTTCGTTATAATGAAGTCCACTAATGGTTTAAAAAGTAAAATAAAATAAATTCTACTTAACCCCAGTCATCATCCCTCATCTCATCTAAGATTTTGTTGGAATTCACTGGAACACTCACATATGAGATTAAAATGATCATCCTAAACCCTACATAGTTTGTTTTAGTACGTGATGCCCATTTTGTTAAAACCTACAAGCCATTAAAATATTAGTTATAAATAAATTATATTAGAATGTCGCAACGTTTGGGGGTAAGATCATTTTGCATCATAACATAAAAAATAATGTTCAAAAAATGTCACAACATTTAGTGAGTAAGTTCATTTTAGGTCACAATGTTTAAAGAAGTAAATCAACTGAAGTCACATTTGCATATGTCAACAAGAGAAAATTTTAACTAAAACTTAAAAAAAAAAAAAAAAAAACTTCTTTTAGGGCTCTATTGACATAAACCAATAAAAAAATATTTAATTAAATATCAGAAGATAATTTTTGAGACTTTGCAAACTAAAATGAATTTACTCTCAAACATTGTAACCTTTCAATGTAATTTACCCACTAGTTATACTTGTTTTAGATAATCTAAAATCCAAAACTTATTACTTAATTTATTTAGAAATATTAGTGATTGAGCTTTGCTTTATCGTTTATTATAGTGAATTTAGCTTATTCTTCACTAGCTTGATGCACTGTAGCATTAGTGTCGCTGTCTAAAATTGCTTAAGTTATTCAATAATGCAAAGTTTATGTTTTACATGTCTACTGTGAGTAGTTCTTTTAAAATGACTAGATATACTTTCAAAATTACATCATGTAGCTTAAACTCGATTTAGTTGTAGATTAATAGATTTTTAAAAATCTTTCATTGCTTTTGATGGCTCATTTATATATATATATATATATATATATATATTTCATGAATGATAATTTGCATTGTTTTTTATATAAGTTAAAAGAATTCTAATTGATTTTATTACTTAGGCAATTTTTTTATTACATGGATTTAAGAGATTTATAGGAAGAGTTGAAGATAATTATTTGAATTTTGAAAATTTGGGAGCTGTTAAAGATTATTGAAGAATATAATCAATTAATGACATGATTGTACACCCAAGAAATGAATAATTGCAAGTTATTAAAGCGTTAAAGTGAAAGATTTGATTAATTTTCAATTCATTTAAGATTACATATCATTTGTTGATTTGTCATATGACATGTATGAGTTGATGCACATTCATGTCCAAAGCTGTGCACTTCTTGTTGAACTTGTATGTTTAATGTGGATTTTGATGAGACAATATAATGCATAATTAACTATTCAATTATGGTAAAATGAGCTTAATAAGTCAAACAATATAATGAATAATATGCTAGAATATATATGTGTATGTTGCATGTTTTTGTGGAGATTGTGTAGGTTTTAGTAGGAACAAATTAGTGATGAACAATCTCATTTGGGGAGCAAGTCGAGAGTTAAACTGCTTCATTTACTAAGATGCGATAAACTTAAGACCAAAGCTCGACAAGTCCAAAAATGTAGAGTCATTGGTCGAGGGTCATGTTGAGGGCTTAACGAGTCCACTTCTCAAGGCATGACAAGCTAAAAGTTTAAAGCTCGACTAATTCAAAAATGCACAGTCTTGTTCAAGGGTCACATAGAGGGCTCAACATGTTAAATGGTAACAATGCAACAAGCTCAAGCTCAACATTCAATAAGCTCAAACATACATAGCTCTGGTCGATGGTCAACACCAAGACATGATGAATGTAGGGCGCGACATGTCTGAGGCTGAACAAGTTTGAATCCAAAACTCGATGGAGTCCACGTGAGCTAAAATGAAGGCGTGACATGTTGTGGCGCAACAAGCATCAGGGCGCGGGAATTTAAATGAATGAACCGATATGGTAAAAAGAGCCATTGAAGCACATTTAATACTTGACGACTTAAAGACGTTATCTCTAGCGAACATTTGAGTTTTCAAGGGCTATAAATACTCTATCTTGGGAGATTCAAAGGGAGTAAAGTGTGGAAGTGAAAAAGTGTGTTTATTTGTAAACAGACAAATCATTAATTTTATTATTCTTTTGTTCATTAATTTGCAAAATCTACAAAAAGAGAGAAAATTATTGTTACTCTGTTCTTGTATTTGTTATCTAATAGAGAGCATCTAGAAAGTAAAAGGAAATATTTTATTTACTATATGTTGTAAAGCAGTGTATTGCTTTGCTCAAGGATGCATTTTTTGTGATTAATAAAGTGATTGTAAAGTCCTTGGTTGGAGACATTAGTGGATCGTGGAGAGTAGAAAGTGGGCTGAGCTCCACATTAAATCTAGACTCAAATTTCTATCCCTATCTCTTTTATATTTCATATTATAACATGTTGTTATATTATCTATTACTATTAAAGTTAATTTTGATCTATTACATTAAAATCAATTGATTGAGCTTTTTAGGGCGAATACTCAATTCATCCCTCCTCTTGAATATTTCCTAATGCATTTTCACATCTTGTGTTTATCCTATTTTGAGAATTTTTGTAAATTTGTTCTGGCCTATAAAAATTTAATTAAGGTTTCTTGAGAGACTATTTTGAAAATTGGCAATTTAAAATAGATTATTAAAGAGTATTTAGAAGGAGAAGAGAAGAAGGCATCTCAAGGTTTAGAAGAATTGTTAGGTCTCAGAGCTATTGAATATAATTTGGTTTATTCTTTCTATCTCCTTGTTATTATTTTTTTCTTATGTGTTAGATGGTTAATTGTGTATTATCTATGAATTCAATGGAAGAGTATTATTTGATAGCTAAGTGTGATTAACCATGTGATAGAATATATAAGTTTGACTTAATAATTTATCTTTTACCCAGTATTTAATCATGTTATGCAAATTGACTTGTCTTTCTATTTGTGTGTAATGAAAAACAAGATTAGATATTAGATGGAGTTGCATGCAATCCCAAGTATATGACTACATAACTCTATAAGATTTTGATCATACCTAATAGAGGAATTCATAGATTGAATTAATTAATGAATATCATTACAAGAAAACAAGCCTTTAGAGACAGAAAATCTGTGACAGAAATTAGAAAATGTAATTATAATTTTACAAATAAAATCTACGACGATGGTTTTTACGACGGAAATTTACATTTAGAGACATAATTTTTGTCTCTAAAGCCCAATTTTCTTGTAGTGTATGGTAATTGATTATAGTAATGCAATATGAAGCAAGCAATTATGAAAATTCCAATTAATAAATAGAAGATTAGTGATTATTGAGTCCAAGCAATCTCCACCACGATCTATATTAGGATTTTCACGGTATAATATTATGGAATAATAATTTTGAATCTTATTTCTCAATCATATAAGTAACATCAGTCGTGATTTACAATGCTTATATATGTTTTGATTATTGATACTGAATCATAATAATTTTTATAATATTATTTGTATTGATTAATATTAATATCTTTTTTATTTCAAGATAGATAGTATAAAGTATATATAATATGGACAATCGTAATTTTGTCTCTCTATGGATTCAACATGTATTCATCAAAATACAATGAATAAAAAAATAGTTGCTTGACAATGAAGTGTGATTAAACTGAATGCATTTGATATATGCAATGTTAACAACTATCAACTTTCTTCATGGATTTTGCTTTGTTGTTAGTACTCTATTTTAAGATGCTTAATGCTAGCTTACATGTTTTTAACACCTAATGAGACAAAATGGTCGAGTTGGTAGTAGGTATTTCAAAAACTTAGTACATTACTTTTAGTAACCACTTTAGCTTGATAGATCAATGTTCTATAGCAAGATACATTAATTAAGTCATTGAAAGTGCTCCACCAACAATATAAATTACATTTACAATGAGACTACCAAGTGAGACAACTAAGTGGGTCTAACTAGTCCTCATTTTTAAAGTATAAATGCCTTTATTTTTCAACAATATGTTTTAAAATGATTTGCTAACATCTTGGTGCCCATAATCATATAAGAGTAGGAAATATCACATAAACTACCTATTGTTAACCTATCTTCATCTTTTCATTTCTAGCATAATGCTTAGTTTAATGTTTAGCTTGTAAATTCATTACCAAGAACTCAAATTTATTTCAAGCTGATAAACCTTAAATAACTGTGTCTTTGTAATTATTTGCCCCATTCCATATCATATGTGATTCCACTTTCTCATGTAACACTCTCAATAGAGGATATTACCCTTAACCTACCTACCTTTTATGCCATTTCATGTGCTTGGCCTTAATCCCATAAACCTTTGAAAGCGTACTCCTTAGACACATATACTTGTTGGTGTCCTGATTATATCTTAAATTAAAGTTTTCAATGCCAAGGATTTTGAATGCTCTAATATGCATGAATAGTGTATGTTGTGTTTGTTTGATCATTAAGTATAACTTGCAATTCCCTTGAGTTAAGCATCAAACTTTTGAACCTAGTTTTTAACCTAGTTGAGAAAACTCTTTTAAAACCCAGATGCTTAATTGAGAGGGAATGTCAATTTGAGATAAAGTTAATTGTGCGTGATTATCCTCATAAAAAAGAGGGAGATTGTTAAAATTGTGTGTTCAATAAGGATTTTGATGAGGAAATTAGTTGCATAATTAATCACTTAATTGTGTTAAGATTACACTTAACTAATCAAACAACTTGGATGAACAAATTGCTAAAATGTGTGTGTGTGTGTGTGTGTGTATTGTTTTCTGCAGAATATGCAAGTGAGTTGGACCAGTAAGTCGGTGGGGGTGTAGACCAGTGAGCTGATGCAAGTTCAACTAGGAACAAGTTCAAGCACGACAAAGATCGTGAGCATGGTTCAAGGACCAGCTCGCTAATGCAAAATGGATAAGCTCTTTGGCATGGCTAAAACTAACCATTAGAATTTTTCTTATTCGACCGTTGAAGAAGCTTTTAGGGGACAATGATTAGTCTTTAAGAGAAAGCTATAATAGAAGTTAATGAAGCATTTTTATGGGCTGATTGAGCTTAGTTGTTGCATACAAAAACTTGTAAATCCTCTCAAAGCTTTAATTGCGATTTGTATAATTGTGAAAGAGATAATTATAATGTTATTTTATCTTGTTAGTGATATTAATTTGTAAAGATATTATACTTAGTTTGTTGAGCGTTTTAAGCAAAGTCTTGAGTTGAGTCTATAGTGTTTAAGATTGTAAAGACTCAACTTAAGCATTTGTATTGTTGAGTGTTGAAGTTCTCTATTAAGGCATTTTGTTTTGTGTGGAATAAAGTGGTGAAGTTCTCCACTGTGGGAGGCATTTATGTAGACCGTAGAGATTAGAGGGTGAACTAAACTCCATGTTATATCGTAGTGTAAACTTTCATATCCTTATCTCTTTAATTATATTGTTTATTATATTTGTTGTTATGCATGATTTAGAATTTAGTTTTTTGAAGAAATTGAAACTAGGAATAATCTACATTTCTCAGGTGTTACTTAGTTTTTTCAATTGGTATCAAAGTAAGGACTCTAGATAAGTGCTTAATGCAACTATAGTTTAAGATCATGACTAGTAGGTTTTATGGAAGGATAAGTTATAGATAGGCTACCCATCCTAACCAGAACAAATTGTGCATATTAGAAATATAGGATAAGGATTTTCTTAAAACTCAACATCACTTCTTATGGAGTGTTATAGAAATGGCCTTATAGTCATGAAAGGCAAAAATGATCTAATTATACTAAGGTTGAAAAAGAGAAAGTTCAATTAAATGAAGTTGTTATAAATATATTATATTGTGGTTTGAATGAGAGTAATTTTATTAGAATATGCACTTGTAGATCCGCAAAAGAAATTTGGAAAAATCTTGAAAATACCTATGAGGATCAACATGAGTAAAAGATACTAAAATTAGTCTTCTTTGTGGAGAATTTAAAAATTTTAAGATGGGCAAATGAAATAGTTGGTTAAATACATAATAGATTCATACATATTTTAAATCAATTGTCTATTTTTGGCATCTCATATACTAATTTGGAGACAAATTATAAAATTCTTAAGTCCTTGTAAAAGTAATGGGAGGCAAAAAGAACTACCATTGAAAAGGCACATGACTTAAGCAAAATGAGCAAAGAAGAACTTCTTGGAACCCTCAAGACTCATGAAATGATTAAGAAGCATAGAGAGGAGACCATTAAGAAGGAAATTGCACTAAAAGCCTCTTGCACAAGCTCGAGTGAAGAGTAGGAGGGTGAGGAAGAAGATGATGAAGATCTTAACAAGCTTACAACAAAGTTCACCATGTTTTTTAAGATAAATGAGAAGATCAAAAACAAAGAAGATGTTGGCTCTTTGAAATCCAAGAAGAAAAAAATCACATGCTTCAAGTACATCTAACCGGGGATATTTAACAATATTGCCCATGCACCAAAAAAGAAGCAAGGAGGAGAAGAAAAAGTGCATATGTGACTACATAGAGCGATGAAGACTCATCCGACTCGAATGAAGATATATGCTTGATGGCCCTTGATGATGAGGTATGCTCTATTTCTTCACAAGTTCCTTATGATAAAATTTGTGAAATGTCTGATAAAGCATATAGAAAATTGATTGAAAGGGAGAAAAAGAATAGCTTGCTTAAGTCTTGGATAATTTTAGAAATGAGCATGAGGAGGTTACAATGGAAAATGAAATGTTGCAAGAAAAAAATTAAAACTTTAAAATTGGAAAATGATAAGATGAATGATAAATATAAGAAAATGAAAAGCAAGATTGATAAATTGAGTAAGATCAATGATAAATTAACAATTGAGAATAATTTACTTGATCTTGAGTTAAAACTTTTAATGGAGATGATAAAAGTGATGCTTGTGGTTGTGATAACGTTACATATGCTGGTAGTAGCAATAATGAAATTTTAAAGGAGCTAGTTGAACTTAGAAATGAACATGAAAAGTTGAAAATAGCTTATGTGATGCAAATGCTACTATAGCCATATTCACCAAAGGAGAGAAAAATTTGAGCACTCCCTAGAAAGCAAAATGTTGATTCTAATAAGTATGGAATTGGCTATAATAGGAACAATAGTTGTAAGCCCCAAAAGACTTGGTTTGTGAGAGCCACTCATGGGACATGCTATTGTGGTGAGCTTGGCCATATTGGACATAATTATGCAATAAGAACAACAATGCATTTTGGTCATAAAAGCAAGTTTGTATGAGTGCCAAGAAGGGAAATACTTGCTCTAACTAATTAAAGGACCCAAACAAAAATGGGTACCAACAAGATGATTGTGGCTTAATAGGTACTTAGAGGGGCTTCAAAGGTGAGATGAGGTATATTCTCAACTTGTTTGAATTTGATGATTTATGCCTTTGATGCTTATGGTTAAAAACATGTTCGATGTGCTAAGGATGAAATTTTGTATGATATGATACTTTGTGCATGATTTTAACTAATTTATGTTAAATTTGGCTTTGAACTTATGAAAATGGTTTTTCATGTTTTTGGTGCATAAATATTGTTAGACATGTTTAACATTGTTGTCTAAATGATAACTCCTTTTTATTCTATTCTTTTCATAGGAATTTAGGTATAATTTGATGCATTCCTAGATAAATTCCTTTGAATCTGATGTTTTTAATGTTTAAATATTGTTTGTTAGCTCCTATAATCAAAGGAAGAAAAAAATTAGAGTTTCTTAGATCAGATTTAGAGCAAAACAACAGCAGAAATGAAAGAAAAATTTCTATTGAGCCCTGTAAAAGTAGTTGTTAAGGCCTAAACATCAAGGCAAATTTGTCTATCGTGCCCTGCATTGAGCCCTCGACATGACCCTCGATGAGTGTTATAAGGCGATTGACCCCTAGAATTGAAGAATAACTGCTGTCATGGCATACTATCGAGCCCTAAACCCAACTCATAACAAATGATGGATTGATAAAGGCATATTATTCTCGCTTTTTATTGATTAAATCATGGTTAAATTATTATTGATTTTATAGAAATCATAAGGAAATGGTACTTATATGCACTTATTGTGATATTTCAAGTCTTTAAGGATTTAAAATGCAAATGCAAGCAAATTAGAGGAGTTTTGTGCAACAAGGGAGAAGTGGACAATCAAGCCCAACTAAATGAACATGTAAGCCACCAATCTATAATGTACACCGGACACTTCAAACGACAACATAGCCAATTTACAATAGAAAAAAAAAAACACCCTTCATGAAAACAATTCAAGGCCGATAAATTGTGAAGAAAGGTCGTTAGCTTTCATGCCGGCTTATAAGAAAGCTACCTTCAACACCACTCTGGCCGCCAGTGATTTTGATTTGGAAATAATTTTTTCATTCAAGGTCAGCCAATTTAATTTCAAGGCGGCCAACCTTGAAGCTGGCCTTAGTCCCTTATGTGTCATTTCATATAAATGCCTCTTGTGGATTTTGCAAAACAAAGAGATGAATCCTAAAACGAAATAGAACCTCTTTTTCCTTGCTTCTAGATATAGATTAGGGCATAGATAGTAGAAAGTTTTTCTTTTTAGCTTGATTGTGGATTCCTCATCGAGATTAAGTGAAAATATCATTTGAACATAGATTTGAGCATGAAATCCCTATTCATGGTGATTTCATTCATTTCATTTATTTCATGTTATGGATGATATTTAAAGCTTTTTCCTATTGATATTATTAGGGTTCTGAGTTTCTGATTTGTATTGTCTGATTGATGATTACTGCTGTTGATTGATTCTTTGATTATATTTGAATCGTTAATGCTATTTCACTTATCATGTGTTTTAAATTGATTTTGGAATTCATGTTAGATTATGATTGCAATTGGAAAATTCCTTTCTAATCAAATCTAAACTATTCACCAACACTCATTACTTACAAAAATCCAGTTTGTAACAATTAATTGATTTTAACAAACCCCTTTTATGAAATGCAACAATCCTATTTTCACCAAGATGACCCAACCACATGTGTTATAGAACAATACTATCGTTATTTAATTCTACAATAATGCCTCCACTAATAACTGTATTCCTTATTAGCTTGTAGATATTCCCTACAATCCTCTTCCCTTTCATTACTATCAAACACCCTTACTCACCCTAATGCAATCTTCATCAGTTTTATAACCAAGACCATTTGCATGCAAAGTGCCCAAAGAAATCATATTCTTTTTTTTTTTTTATTTTAGAACATGTCTAACATTAGACATAGTCCTAACAACACCATCATGCATCTTAATGTTGATTTATTCCTTTCCAACAACATCACACACTTTGTCATTATCAAGATAAACAATACCAAAATTACCTAATGTGTATGAAACAAACTAGTCCTTATTAGGCATCTTGTGGAACGATCATCCCATATCCAGAATCCATGAGTTTGTGGATTTACATAGTGAAATTGAAAGCAAGTCCCCACCGCTATAATTTCAATCAATATTTTGAACAATATTAGCAGACTTTAATGAATCATCCTTCTTGTCATCATTTTGCTTCTTATTATTTAGACAATCCTTTCTCATGTCCCCCATTTGTTGACACTTGTAACATTACTTTTGCTAGATCCATCCTTTCCCTACCTTCTTCCACATTCCTTGTTACCTTTCACATAGAGCCCTTCATTCTGATAGCCTTCAGCATAATTCTACCTTTGCTAATTGTGGGCTAACAATGCTACAGTTATCTCTTCCACACTAATTATATCTTTCCCCTATGTAAGTGTAGTCACTAGGTGCTCATACAAAGGTGGTAAAGAACACAACAAAACCATAACTCTATCATTGTCTTCAATCTTGACCTCAATTATTTGCATATCACAAACTATTTAATTGAAGAAATTAATATGCTATGCTAGGTCTAAACCCTCTTGCATCTTCATCCAATAAAACTTTGTTTTAGATATAGTTTATTCATTAGAGACTTTAACATATACCGACTTTCCAATTAATTCAAGACATCTATTGGTAAAGAACAAGCAAAATCATGGCTCTACCCTTGTCTTCAATTTTAACCTCAATTATTTGTAAATCGCTAACTGTTTCATTGAAGAAATTAATATGCTACACTAGATCTAAACCCTCCTACATCTTCATCCTATATAACTTTGTTTCAGATATAGTTTATTCGTTAGAGACTTTTACAAATACAAACTTTCTAGTTTCTTTGAAACCTCCATTGAAGATGAGAGGTCCATGACGTGATACAAAACGTCATCTGTCAAACGTAGCCAAATCATGGCTGTCGTTCTTGCCTGCTATTCCACCCTATCAAGATCCTCTAGTGTATATGGTTTCTTTTTTTTTTTTTTAACGCTTTTAACATTCCTTGCTATGCTAGTAAATCTTTTACCCTCTACTACCATGATAAAAAATTCCCAATTCCATCAAACTTCCCTACATCAAATTTTGCAATAGAGTTCATCATCTCAATGCTGCTCTAATACCAGTTGTTGAGAAATAACATAGAGAATAATAAAATAAAGCAAAACAAGAAAAGAAGATATCAAGAGCATAAGGAATTTATAAGGTTCAACAATGTGCCTTCATCCTTGGGAGTAGAATAGGTGTTTTGTTTCTTAATAGTGAATATTTAAGGTTACATCAACATATATATAACTTAACCTTATCCCAGTACTATTTACACTATGTTGAATTCACCCACAAAGGCAGATGCTGGAGTGGACCTCTATATATGAGCCATATACAACACATAATATCAATAGTAGCACTGGAGGCATGCAAATAAGTCTCTTTCCACTGAATTGGAAAACTTTTGTCACTCATCTTCACAGTCATCAACTCATATCCATCACTATCAACAATAACTCATGATTTTATTTTGAAAATATAACAAATAATTCTTTTCTAGCATTTGTCCCACAATTAATAAATTTTGACTAATTTTAGGCTCAAATAGCACATCAATAATATGTTTGATACCTATTGGAGTCTCAATAGTAACAATTCCCTAGCCTTTGACATCAACTAAGTCGTCATTCGAGATTTTGACTTTTAATTTATATGATCGATCTAACTCTCTAAAACTGTTAAATTAGGAGTCAATTTGTCCCTGACTATCAATGAGCTAAGTTTTTGTACAATTGCATAATGCATGACTGTCACGTCTCAAAAGAGGGTCTAATAGGATTAATCTAAAGCTATCATACCACGTGTGCACCCATAATATGAGTGTACAAGACTCTATTTATCAATTTCAATTATATAATTGATATATTATATTAATGGATTTCAACTATGGAATCCGATTTTTCAATTTCTATCAAGATCGCAGAGAATCGGTATCCCTTACTAAATAATAAAATTGAGTTCTAGCTTAAAATATAAAGTCTCATTTGTTTATACAAATTAAAAATTTTACATTCTAAGTTCAGTGCCACTTATATATCTAACTTCACTATAGACTGATGGAGAAGCACTCTTCACACATCCCTTTCCCAATCCCAATTAGCGTTAGACCTGTATAGAAACTACTGGGGAGTGAGCAAAACCACAAGCTCAGTGAGTTCATCCCTCACCACTACTGGTCATGCAAGTTATCAAACATTAATTATGTATTCATGCAAATCTATCTACACACAATATAAAAGCATACGTAATGAATGCAAGCAACACATCTATGGGAGAGTTTGGATCCATAAACGATGTAGATTTACTTGTCTACATTTCAGTTGTCTCCCATACTTACCCGCATGGGAAACCTCGCCTTACTTGCACGAGGCTGTCTGGTGGTAGCGTCCATCCAGACTTACCTAATGCTTAAACTCCATTGGTAACAGCAAATATTCCCCAACGTGTTCACGTGATATACACTGGTTAATATTTAAGTATATATAATGCCAATTTAATGGCGATTTTCACTAACCATCACCAATTTATGGTGAATCAGGCAAGTAGACTCCGGCTCACGTAACATCTACTACCAATACTGACCATCACCTACTAAAGGTGAATCCGACAGATAGACCCAACTCAGGTAACATCTATCACTACGTGACCAGTGGACCCCGACTCAGGCAACATCCACTGTCACAACAATACTCAGAAATGTCCCATGTTTATATCATAAACTCTTTTAGTATAGATTCATCCTTTTCAAAGGATATAAAAAGCAACCTAGAATATTCCAATTCAAATTTCTTTAAAATACATTTCAAAATACTTTTGGTTTCAAATTCGGAACATTTCCTACAAGGGGATCAAGCACATGCGGTGAGTATATCCAATTAGTTTAGTCGAATTATTATCTTTATCCATTTATTCAGGTGATCATGCAGATGATAGCACTCACATCAATCAGTCATTCCATATACAAGCAATATAATCAACATAACAGCAAACAGTAGCAATCACAAGCAAATAGTAGATCATCAGAATCCCCTCACTTGTGCTCCTTGCTAAATTGTTGTATAAGCTACTGGAAATTCGAGAATTGATTTATTTTCCCTATGAAAATGAAATAATAGATATTTATTATTCAACTAATCTATACTTTTATTAGTTCCGAAAAAAAGATATTTGAAACAACATATTCACTATATTAATTATGGTATAACTTATACTATAAGTTACAATTTTTTTTAATTTAAACGTATTTTAGAAATTACGTATTGATTTCTTTTTATAGTCTTACTAGTATATTAATCTAAGTCGAATTGATTGAAACTAATCTACTAATTCAATTACTATATTTACTTTAATTAGCTTAATCAACTTAATATAATTTTACTTAGTAATAATTCTATATTAGCTCTATTTATATTATTTACGATTCATTGTCACTTATTAAGACAAAATACTTATTAACATAATATAAATAACACAATTGAACTTCTATGATTGTCTAAGTGTCCTATCTTAATATTCAATTTAATTTTTATTACATGTATTGGTCCTTTTATGGTAAAGAATATTCACTACTTATTATTTATTTTCATTTTTCTTTTCTTGATCTTAGAATATTTTATATTTTATTTTTATCAGATAATTACGGAGTTCGTACTAAGTAATTTATTACGATTATTATTATCATTTTATATCGTCCCTTAGCTTGACCAGTTATAGCAACAAATTCCTATTTGTAATTATTTATTTTCATTTTGTTTCTCTTGATCTTATTTGATATTAAATATTTTTATTGATTAGTCATATAACTCCTTCTCAATAAACTGATATTTCATTATTACTGTTATTATCAATTTTAGACTGTTCTTTAATTTATAGAAACTAATATTTATTTTCTATCTTTTAATTTTATCGTGTTCCCTTTATTCTACTTTATGTATTTATTTTGTTATTTTTAGAAATCACATTGTTCATAATTTTAACTTATTAAATTTTCCATTCTTATATATCTATTCTAGATAATTGTTCAGAATATTTATAATTCATTTTTATTTGCACAATATATTAATATTAGCAATAATATTGTAAGTGATATTTTTCAATAATTTCAGGAGTTGCTAAATTACATTTTTCCCACTTTATCATTCCCTTTTCGAGTATTGTATTTATTTCTTATTTATATACTATTCTTCTTCATTGCATATATATATGTTATTATATATAATATAATATGATATATACTGATTTGGATGGATAACCTTGATTTGGGAAATTTTGCATGTACACCGGCATCAAACGCCGCCGGCGTTGATTCCCAGATGCCGACGTTCATGTAAACTTTTATTCTATTCAAACGTTAATGAATACTGGCTCAAAGGCTACCAGCGTTCAACGAACGCCGGCTCAAAGGCTGCCAACATTTAACGAACGCCGCCGACGGTGAATTCTAGAGGCCAGCGTTTATATAAGAATTTCATGTTTCAAAATTTGTGTAGCCTCTGTTCTAGACTATGCCGCTTCTACGCCGCCGGCCTATCCCTATAAGCCGTCGGCATTTGGGGTATAAGCTGCCAGTGTAGGGGCGACATCTACACTGTTCATCATCTTCCTTATTTTTCTTCTGTTTCGAACTTACTTTTCTTGATTCATTTATATATTATACTTGTGTTTAAACTCTTTCCAAGTATTTTTCCATACTTTACATGTATCATATGTAATATATCAATTCATATAACATCCTATAATCATCAAACTCTATGATTTCCTAACTTCTACATATATGTGGAGTTTTAGGATGAGATATTACCTTGTTTAGACGTGTTTGATGATTTTAATCATTCTTTCAAAGCTTGTATCGACCCTAGATGTATAGAAACATTGTTTAAGACCATTTTTAACCATTTTAAACAAGTTAAAGTGAATCAACTTACCTTGTCTTCGCTTTCCAAGCTTCTAAAATTGTTTTAATGGAGTTTGTTTGGAGTTGTTTTTTTTTTTTTTTTTTTTTGAGTTGTATTTAGGGTGTTTGGGTTGTCATTCTTTATGCAAGGAGGAGGAAAATTTGGATGTTTCAATGGATGTATTTAATGCTTTGTTTCTTTACTCTTTAATATAGTGTATGTGTGTATATATATATATATATATAGATGAAGAGGAAGAAAATTCCTCCTTGAATGTGAAGCAAATTGGCTCCTCATTGTGTGCTGCATTTATTGAAGCTAAATTTGATTGGCTTTGGATGTTGAAATGTTTGACTTCATTATATATTATTGGAGCAAGTTGCATGAAGTTTTCGGTTAGTAAGAATTAGGAGGATCTCGTCCGTGAATTATGATCCATTTGCACCGAAAATGATAGAGAATTTAATTTAATATTATTTAGTTAATTATAGCCAATTGAGTACAAATATGATAATTATTTTAAGTGTTTTGCCTCCATTGGCTGCATACAGAAGAGTTTCAAACAATTTAAAAAGAATGAGGATCATGAAAATAAAAATTAAAAAAAATAAAAAGATAGGGTATATAGAAATACAAAAATAAGGAGAAGATGATGAATTTATAACTAACAACTATGTAAGGAGTGAGAAAAATATGAACTTGTGAAAAAAATCAATTTTGCGGGTCTAAATGATATGTATGTTAACTGGTGGTTTGATAATATTTTTAGATGAAAAATTCCGTTTTCTTGTTATTAAATATTATGAACATTATGGTATACATAGCATTTCTATTAAAGATTTGTATATATGTGTTTGAATTTTCTCTTTTTGCTTGGAATTTGTCGTGTCTAGGGAAAGTTTCAAATGGAAAACAATGAGAAACGTAAAACGTAATGAAAAAAATACAAGTGAGTTAGGATGAATAGAAATACAAAAAAAAAAAAAAAAAGATGATAAATTTATAACCAATAAATATGTAAGGAGTGGGGAAAAATATAAACTTGTGAAAAAAATTAATTTTGTGGATCTAAATAACACGTATGATAAATACTAATTTGATAATATTTTTGGATAAAAATTTACATATTAACGATATTAAATATTCTGAATACGATAGTATACATAGAATTTTTAGTTTAATATTTCTACTTTTCAGTTTTTATACTTGCTATCGTAAATTATATTTTATCTGTTTAAAAATTTTGTTTGGTGGTATTTTGATAAATTAATAATTATATTTCCCTTAATTCGAATTTATTATAAATTTTTAAGGTTTGAAATTACATATGGATTCATTTCTATTTATAAATTTATTCTAGACTTTTTACTAGATTAGAAATCTAATTTAATTTTATATTTATTACTTAGTTCTTTTTACTAATTATAAATTACTAGATTATATCAGAATTTTAGTTTCTATAGACTCAAAATTATTTGACTTGAAGGTTTTAATATTTTTCGAACATTAAAACTTAGGTTCTTAAATATTAAATAGTTTTCTTTATTCTTTATTTCGAATATTATGAACTTTTAAAGTCTTAGTGATAAAGATTCTTTATTCTAATTTGGAGTAATTTCTGATATTTTTATTATAGTTCTTTTATGATTCTACATTTTATTTATAATATTTATTATAATCGGATTATGTAAAATCAAGGGGATTATAATAACTTATGATAACAAATTATTGCTTCTCCAGATATTGATTTCCTACCATTTATGCTTGCTACCTTTGTTGCCCTTATTGATAATTGTTGTTTTTGCATACCTTCTCAACATGCTTAAATTGCTTGCATGATCTACTTTGACTTGTGGCCTAAACTAGCAATAGTATTATTGATGACCCTTCTTGTAATGGGAATAAGGAAGATATTCCATCTTATTATCTTTTTCGCTTCCTTAAGTAAACACTATTCTCCATATCTTTAAACTCACCAGATTGCTTTTTTTTTTTCCCCATCATTTTGAGGTGATTTCCATTTTTGCATTATAAGAAAAGCCTCTTCAATTTTTCTTCTTGTCTCATTGCTCTCCTTTGTTCTTGAGCTTGAAAAGCACGAACAAAGCTTTGTTAAGGAAATTTTAGTTAAATCCTTTGAGCCTCAAGAGAAGAAATTTTGGACTAAAATTTTTCTAGCAAGCTTACTAAGACCTTCTCAACAACTCTTTGATCCGATAAATTCTCACCAAAATGTTGAATTTTGTTAACAACTTCCACAAGTTATCTACATATTCCTTGACGAATTCATCATCCTTCATACTCAAAATTTCAAATTCCCTGTTCAAATTTAGAATTTGCATTCGTCATGTTTTGTCACTCCCTACATGCCTCTCCTTGAGCTTGTCTCAAGCTTATTTTAGAGTTTCTCACAAGTCATAAATCTGTAAAAATCGAATTCAAGACTATAACAAAAATATAAGTTAAGGCTCTTAGACCTTTAACTTCTTATTCTTCATGAGCTTTGGTTTGGTTAAAGGTTAGATTTCCTAAAGGTTGTATTTTCCTTTCATTTTCAACACATTGCCATAAACCAAGACCTCTCAAGTGGACTATCATTTCGACAACCAAACTTCATAATTTTCATCATTAAAAATGGGAGGCAAAGGAAGTGATATGTTGTTGGAAGCTATTTTGAAGTTCCTTTTTCTTTTATTTTTTATAGCAAAGGAAGCAATATCAGTCTCTCTCTCTCTCTCTCTCTCTCTCTCTCTCACACACACACACACACACACACAGATCCCTCAAGATCTTTTATAATATCTAATATGATGTAAAATTTATATGAAGAAGATGTTTTTATGTTTCCTTACATAGACTTTGCACATATGATGACCAATTTATAGAAGACTCTTACATGTTAGGTAATAGTAGGTCAATCACTATACCTACCATAAGCCTAGAAAAATCTCAAATAAAACTTTTGGAAATAACAACTAACATTTCTAAACAACAATTACTAAACTTTTAGAAAATATTACAAAAATATCTTAACTATTAACTCTAGAAAATTCACACATTCCAACACATATTCAACAAACCAACTTAACAACAAATAGTGGAAAAATTTGCAATTGTGGAATTACATCATGTTGATATAGGAAGAAAGTGCACTATAATATCGAGTTTAAAGAATGACTACACTAACTCAACAAGGAATGAATGATGCTTACACGTGCTATCCTCTAAAACTTTGTTTTGCATGCAATTAACCTTTAAGTTAGGCTTCCATACGTGTATTTCTCTAAGACCTACTTCGCTAGTTGTTGTACATGACTAAAAGTCATGAGTTGTAATGGTCTAAGTCTCTTCAAGAAACTCATTCACTCATGGACAATCAATGAAAAATAATGGAAAACTAGCTATAGTAAAAAACCCTTATCATATGTCAATGTCATAATACTCTGTGAATTAGTACCAGTTGAATGCACCAGCTACACATCAAATATGTATATATATTGATTAAATTCATATAAAATCTTCGTTCTTGTCTCCGCCAATAATAGTCTCACCTAGTTTTGGGTCCTTAGGTTGCATTTTGTTTCTTCTAATGTGGAGTGATATGATAAAAATTCCTATTTTCATGTTTATAGAGAATTCATTTTGTCAAGTTATGATCTTTTTGTATTCTTTCCCTCATTCAAAAACTTGGGATATTTTATGTTAAGTTAAGATTTCATTGCTTATTTTATGCATTGACTTAGTTGTAAGTAGTTACATGTTGCAGTGAAATCACCATCAGATATTGGTTTGGATGCAGTGAAAATGATGCAACACAATAACATAGTCATAATCATAGCATAAATTTTGATTTCAAGGATGCAATCAAGTAAGTTGTCATAGGGCACTCAACTTGTCAAACATGCCAATAAGATCAAGATTAGGAAATTTTTTACAACCTTATATGGTTTAGGTCGGGTTATGAGTCATAGTTATGACTTGGTGAGAAGCCCAACTCATTAATATTTACTAAAATTTAAAATAAAAATTAAAAAAAATCTATAGGAAAAGCCTAACGTATTTTAATTTTTGTAAGACTCTCTTCTAACTCATATTAATTGTGATACTATCTTTGAAACTCAACTCATATTTTTGCATTTATTTGGATTAAATGAATATTAATATGTATAGTACATTATATATTGTTGGCTTTATTATGTGTAAAAGTTGAATTTTTACAAATAATATGTGTTTTTTTTGTTTGAAAAACGAGAAAGATGTATTTTTTTATATTATTTGGAGATATTTTTCTTTGTTTTAATAGCTTAATTTGGATTTCTTAATTTATTTTAAGAGTTAAGCTAATTTTTTGTTTTGATTTTATGCTTAAACTAATTTTAATCAAATAAAACAGGGCAAATCGAGTCGACTCGATACCCTATAAGAGTGAATTTGGGTATAGTGATAAATTTTTTTTTTTTTTTTTATGGTCTGGTTTAGGAGATCTTACAAGGAAACATGTCAGGTTTGGGTTTTATATGACCCTTCCTACACCTGCCCTAATTGTATCTCTACTTGAAGGGTCTAGCATTGGTGAAAAATGAAGACTTAGATGTGTTAATACGTATGTCTATAAATACATATTGTGAAAGAATTTTCATGAGTTACAAAATGGAAAAGGAAAGAAGATAGCATTTTGTTAAAGGTATCATAGGTAGTATCAAGAAGTGTTTAGACTTTTTTATAGTCAAGACTTGATTTATTAACACTTGTTTGTTGATGTATTATTGAAGTGTGTAATCATGTCTATCAACACTATAAAGTAAAACTGCATCAATAGAAATTACATAATTTTAATTATCTAAATACCATTGTAAAATTACATATAAGAAATATGATTTATTTTAAATCATAGAAGTCACATGTATCACATTCCATTTAAAAATTTGAGTGCGACACTTAATTATTGCATGTATTGCATCAACATATGCAAAATGGTTAAATCGCATGTTGAGTATGCGACATACGTAAAAAAGATAAAATTACATGTCAACATGAGATTTTGCAATGATATTTATATAAATAAGTTCGTGGTGAATCAGCAAAGGGACAAAAACCTCCCATTTTGAAAGCAAAAATATTAAGTTTGAGGTCTTTTTTTATTTTCTGTGTTTTTTATTCTAATATATTAAGTTTTATTCCATCGTATTCTGATTATTTTACTATATTTTCATCATTTTTGAATGGATATTTATTAAGAAACAAATATGGACGAAATGATTTTACTCATAAGCTGATCAAACAGATATGATATAGTTACGTTACAAATATAATTTATATATACTATACATATAAAAAATCCAACAATCTAAATAGAAGTTAATATGATTAAATGATTTTGTTCATCCACCATTAAAAATCGACGATTCACGATATATGCCAGTCTTGATCTTTTTTTGAGTTAAGACTACAAGTTTATGACGTACACGAATTTCTTGCATTACCCTCTGAAATCCAACGGATCCTTTCCTTATTCAGCACGAATAGCAGAGGAACAAGGGACGCAATCTCAGTGTGTGGTCTCGGTAGACGTACAAAAAGGCCAAGCGTCGGTAGTACATAAACAGTACAGTTAAGAGGTCAAGCTGTGCGTCGTCATTACGAGGGAGAGACGTTGACAGGTGAGAGCACGTGACATAAGCCATCGTTAGTCGTTCCTCCTTGGGGGTGTAATTGCACAGTGGGCCTTGCGGGGGTATCTTCCCCACACTTGGCTCTTGCTGTGCAATGTAGTTGCACTGTCCCTGAAGTGACGAAAACGACCTAGTCACTGACACATGATGGTGACGCAATGGAACATCGTTCCTGTTGCAACCACCTTGATTTCGTTTTACGGTCGAATGAATAGCCCATTGAATGTTTCTCTATTGCAAGAACAGAGTCTCTTCGAGCTTGGATGAATTAACTGGGTCGAGTCCAATGTGTCATAACAGTAAGGTTAATTCCAGCTATTAAGGACTAAAATGTTGGGTTATCAGTAAGTAGATCAGTAAGCAACGGGAATCTTAGAGATGTGTCCTGATTTTGTGATGTAGCGAGGGTGAAACCATACATTACTTTATGTTATCAAAAATAAGAATATGTCTAAGAAGAGAGTTCAATTTTGCTTGCTTGTGGACATAAACATCAATAAAGATTGCGTTCATATCGTCGTATTATTAACTTAAATTTCAATTTTTTAATAAGTCAGAAAGGTTTTTCAATTTGTTAATTAATAACAAGAGCTGATAGCTAGGCTTTTTTGGTTCAATGAAAAGTGAATGAAAAAGTCATGAATTGAGCTAAAATAAAGGAGATTTCCCAATTCAAGAGGGAACACACGAGGCCTGACCAAAGAAGAGGACCAAATTTCGGCAAAAAATAAAAAAAGAGAAGATGACCAGATGAAAAAGCAGCCAACACTGTGGGTTGACTGGTCTAAAACATTGGTTTTTTTTATTGAGTTTGTGCAAGATGATATTTGTCGTTCAACATGGCAACTTAATTTTTAATGTTATTGGTATCTAGTTTTCTATTTTGTTCTAAATATTCACTACTAGAAAACTAATTTTTAGATATAAATATTTTGCAATAGAAAATTTTTGTTTCTCAAAATATGAATATGAGAAAGATTTGCCATAGATTTTTTATTAAAAAAATTATGACATTTTCTAATTAAAATATGTTTTTCGGTAGAATTTACAACGGATTATAAATAAATTTGCAATAAAATTTCCTTTGTTGCAAATCTATTTCTGATTTTAGCTGGTAATATAATTATTTAGTGTCGTTTTTTTCTTTTTCAAATCCTATTACAAATCTGTCTCTAATTTTAGAGAAATATAATACTTTAGCTTCGTCTTTTTTTTTTCCTTTTCAAATTTCATTGTAAATCTGCCCACAAACTAAATTAATATGTATAAATATACATATATTATTAAATATATATTCATGACATATTTTTTATTATACATATTATACATTTGATATTATATAACTAATCATAGTAAATAATATATCTTGTAATATAGATAATAATAATTTTATCATAAAATATATTTATAAATACAACTAATATTTATATTTGTTTTGTATTATATTCTATTTGTAATAAACTAATTTATTAATGTAATATATTAACATAATATATATTAGAAATAGTATTTAAAATAAGTTTATTATAATAAAAATATTATTTTTATATTTTTTATATAATATTTTTGTACGTAATGTCGTATTATATAAAAAATTTACAACGTAGTATATAATATTATAGTGCATAACAACAATCAAATATATAATATATAAGAAATGTACTTATTATTTTCTTATCAAATATGTTATTTTATATAAGATTATACAGTTTACAAAAATAACATATATATAATATATAATAAATGTATTAAAAATACATGTTATATGAATATATATTTGATAATATATGTGTATATAATAATTCCATATCATACACTATTTCTTCTAAATTATATATTATATAATTGAAAACATTATATCTTTGAATGATGTATTATATCCTTTTTATCAAGTTTGTTATTACAAATAAGATTTTGTATAAAACTTATAAATATTATTTATAGCAAATATAGATAATAAATATATTATGAATAATATTACTATTTACATATATATTTAATAATATATATAAAAGTACTCATTATAAATTTTACATGATGTATTTATTTTTATATATTGAAATATTTTATATTTTTAGATAGTATCTTATACTTTTTTATATAATATGTAATTATATTTTATAAATTTAAATATAAGATATTATAAAATTTAATAAATTCAACTTCAATTGCAACTGCCATCGTAAGTAAACGCACATACCAAAGTAATATAGAAAATATTAGCTAGTATTCATTAGGAATCATTAACATCTACCTTACTCACTTATAATGTATTATCTAGCTAGAGAAAAACATAGCAAAACATTATGAACATAAAAACACCAAGTTCGAGTTAATTCTAATTATATACATATTTTCAAGGCAAAAATATAAGATAAGTCTGTCAATGCTGGAATGAGCTTAAGATTTGCTCCACTTAGTCCCATCATATGATTTCTTAACAAACTCAACGAGTCATCTGCTAGGTATACTTGTACTATCAGATTCTTTAAGATAAGTTAGAGTCTCTCCTAAGGTCAGGAACTCTAGATCTATATTAGATCACTGGAATCTCTTCACAAGCTACTAGAAAAGCTAGATCTACATAAAAATAAAAAAATCCTTTGATTAAAACTCATTTTAATGAATTTCAAATCAAGTGATAGAAAGTTTCACTATCTCTATCTCTAATTGATTATGAGCAACTTCATTAGCAGCCTAGATCTATTCAAAAGAACGATTTCTTAATATGTTCGGTTGAAATTAGATATAAATCTACATGGTGCACTCACATAAACTCACGAATGAAGGTTCGAGCTACTAATTACAAGTATCTAGACAATATTCAATTAAAACACATTAAAATCACATGAGTTAAGTCTTGGATTCACAAATCCTAAGCTAAAATGATTATTTCTCCATGGATATAAACATTAAACACAAATTCAAGAGAAACAATATGAAATAAAGATAGATGTCACCTATTAAGCACAAAATCATACAAAAAGAAACGTTGGGTTAAAATGAATTTACCTTAAAACTTGAATTTCTCACAAAAGAAAAGTTCTCTCACTAAAAATTCTCACTCTACTTTATTCTACATTAGAAATTTGTTACATATGGTGCAATACGATTACAACGTCTATGCAAGTTTATTTATATGCATCATGCACGCAAATCATAAACATTTTATCCGATGATGTAGCAAATTCTTTTTAACAAACTTTTTACAAATCTTCACGCACGTTATTTCAGGACAAGGTCACTTTTCGCAGTCAAAATCATGGCCTCAAATGTTGGCTGCAATAGAAGTTGTGTTCAAAACATGAGAGCATAATCAATTTTAGCTTGAATTGCAAATATAACCATCGGTACGATTTAGGGGACAGTTTGCACTTTTGCTTGTATTTTTGCCCTTGATTTAGTCTTTGTAGGCATAGTTGAGTTCTATCTTTAACAATCTCTGTTGTTTTGCTCCAATCTCTATATAAATCACCTTTTTTTCTTTCTTTTATAATCTTAGGAGTTGAAAAACAATAATTAAACAATAATAGAACAAATTTATAGGAATTTATCAAATAAAAGATCAAATAAAGCATGAATTCCTATGAATTGAATAGAATGTAAATGACATTTTAAATTACGGCACACTTGAGCTTTTGCTGTTAAAGCAAATCATCATGCATGAACCAAACAACAAATCATGTTGAATAGGAAAAATAAATCATAACTAGAATTTGACCAATTCAAACTTAAAGTTTTCATTCAATTTAGCCCAATCAACTAGTAACCTTAGCATCCTACTGCATATAACTGCATTCAATCTCTCTAGATCATGTTATAAGGTTACTTTTGTAAAAACACTAAATTTGTCCAATTAGATCAGTCTTTACCTTTATTGTTTAAGTTAAAACTTAAAGCAAAAATTATCCAGAAGATCAAATGGAGTAAGTGAAACTCAACCAACTTTATACCCTTATATTTATAAGTATGCAATCTCTTAGTTCATCTCTAAGCATTACACTCAAAAGTGAAGGCATATATATAAGCTTATCCCCTAAATCAGTTTCCTTATCTGTACTTTCAACCATTATTCATTTTTCTTTTTGTTTCTTTGATATAGCTTAGTTGATAGAGGGATGAATCATTACTCTTCTAAGGAACCAAGACACATCCATATCAACTAGCTTTTCTAAGTACTATTCAATTTCATTTAATTTTGATAGGTCATTAGCAGAAGATTCAAGCTTTACTCTTCTAAAGGACCAAGTCCTATTGATACTATTAACCATTTTATTTTCTTGCTTTTTCTTCATAATTCAATTAATAGAGGAGTCAAGTCTTGCTCTCCTATGGGACCAAGTCTTGCTTAGATTAACTTAAGATAATTTTTTACATTTCATGGCTTAGTTTTATAATTGATATAGGATAGTACAAGGAAAAATCATCCAGTTACAAGTATCATTTGAACCTTCACTAGAGACTACACTACTAAAAAAATTACTTTAGGTAACATTATGCATTGCAACGGTTTGGTAACCCTTTCCATAGTTTTAATATTTAGTTAGTGCAATGGTTTTGTAACTGTTGCATTAGCTATTTATGTTAGGCAACGATTCATTAAGAAAATGTTGCCCCAGACATCTTAGACAAAAGTTGTAAATAGCTGTTGCTTGCTGTACATCAAAGGCAATGGCATAAGACCTTACCTTTAATTAAGAAAATTAAAAAATAAATTAAAACATACTAGACACAATTTGTAAAAGAAAAAAAGAAGAGGGAAAATATAGGCGCTAAAAACTTTTGTTCTAACCTTTCACATTTCATAAAAGCTAAGTTTGATTACCCTAAACCCTAATTGCATCTTTCTCTCCCTCAATCTCTTTACTCCAATAAACAATAAAAGAATGAAGTAGCTTAAAGGTCAGCTCTCTCTCTCTCCCTTTCTTTCTTTGTCTCTGTTTCTACGGAGCCATCATCAAGGAATTTGTATGATTCCTTTCCTTTTTTCCTAATAGTGTTGGTTCTACATTTGAGTTTAAGTTTGATTGGATTCTCATTTTCATTGATCTATTTTCCCATTCCTGATTTCGTTGTGTTGTTTCGTATTGATGTTTGATCGATTCTATTTGCAAGAAAAGTGAGTGAAAAACATTCATTGTCATGAAAATGTAAGGTATTAGGTTGTGAAATTCCACATTTAAGATATTTTAATATAGATTTATTCTAGGAGTGGAGTTAGATGAATGTCATTGAATAATTAGTTTGTGAAGAAGTATGGGATTCTATCATATTATTATTGGTGTAGTGACATTGGTGTATGTTTGATGAACTTAGAATAAATAATGATTGATTGATGGAAGGTAGTTATAATTTCGTTTAAGTTTATGAATGATTATGAGAAATAGTGAGGGTGTGGTTTGGGACTTGGGATCAGCAATTTTAGCGGTTCCTTCAACTGTCTATGCTTTGCTCTATCACTGCAAGAAGTTATTTGATTTTAGGGGGATTATTAAAAAAGAAGGCAACTTTTAGGCACTTGGGAAGTCGAGTAGAGTTGGCAACTCGTGTTCACTAAGATTTCTTGTCTCTCTAAATCTGATCCTTAGGGTTTGCACAATCAATGCATTTCCGATTGCGAGGTAGTTTCTAGGTTTAGCTAATTGTTACAATTTTTATCTTGGTTTTATAAATTCAAGCTAGGTTGTGGTTGGTTTAGAACATGTTTTTAACAAAGTTGTTTCCTTTTTTTTTTAATTTTTCTGATTTGGGAACTTAGATCAAAGCGATGCAAATTGTTTGGAATGTTCAAATATTGATTTCTCGGGGCTGAAGATTTGGGTAAGTTATTATGTTGATTTATTTAATCTGACATTTTATCGAAGAAATTTTGTTGATTTATATTTGAAGGTTGGTTTGGAGTTTGCACCTGAAAATCAAGTTTCAGTGAGCAATTTTGTCCCTTTTGTTATATATTCAACGGTTAGGGCTAGAACATGGTGCAAGTCATGAACTTGTTGTGATGTGGAAGTGTATCAAAGAACTAGCTATGGATTAGTTTAAATTGTGAAGTTTGAAACTTACTTCCGTTCAATATTGGATGCAAACAAAACACCATGTGGGAGAAAATCATTTATTTATTAAATCTTTAGCTTTGTTAGTAATCATTTTAATTTATGTTGGATTTGTCTTGAACATTAGTTTGTTTGTTTTATGTTTTATTTATAATTTTGTGTTGTATATATGTCAGGGATGCCATTAGTACATTAAGGTGGCTAGTTATTAGGATATGCATTCTATTACATGTTGGTTGACTAATAGAATGACTTTAATTACTAAGGCTACCTAACTGTCTACCCTGTTTTAAATTAAAAAGTTAAAAAAGAGAAGAACATGAATTTGCAGTCATATATGACCCTAATCTACTTTTAAAAAGTCAAACAGATAGATCCCTTAGATTTCTTTTTTGTAAGTAGTTCATCAAATTTTGAATGAACAGGGAGGAAAATCATTGTTTTGATCTCTTGGAATATTCTTGAGTACTATAATTTTTTTAATTTAGAGAAGAAATGAAGAGACTCTTTTGGAAGGGAAAAATGGAGATTGATTTTTATAAATTTTTGTATCATTTTTTTTGAAAATATAGGTTTTATGATAAAGCACAATGTTTGGAAGGTTCTTTCTCATTATATGTGGTATAAAGGTTTCATTGATGATAATAATTCATTAAGAAGACAAATAAATAATTTCTGCCTAATTGTTAAACCATATAATAATGGCAATGTTGATGTTAATAAAAGCAAAATTAATATGATTAATTAGCAACAACTGATTATTTTTATATATTATGTTATAAATTTGTTAAGAATGTTTTTATGCGAACTAAGATTAATAAAAGACTCAGAGATGCACATGCTTTTCATTTTTCTTAATAAATAAATAAATGGAGTTTAACGTTAGTATCAGTATTAGTATATAACTTCACTATCTCTAGCCACACAATGTCTTTGATGAAGTACTATTATTTAGATAGACTAATTATGGTTAGTAGTAAATGATACATTATGTTTGAGTTTAGCGAATGACCATTGCCACATGGGTATTGTGCTTGTATATTTCTTTTCATGGAACATTATTGGCTCTACTGGTGAATCAATAGCATAAAATATGACTTGGTCATCCCTCTTTTGATAGATGAATGGACATTTCCTTTCTTCATCTGCGTTGAGATAGTGAAAATGAGTTGTAGTCATCAATTCAAGTTTTTCATCTTATGAATTTTCTGAAGACATGTTTGTGCATGTTTGTAGTATTTATGGGCTTGTTTTCGTGACAATTGGAGTAAACTGGAAAGCATTAAAAATGTTCACAAGGTTTCAATAAGTTAGCACTCAAGACAAATTCTAAAATTTCGATATTGAATTCAATACCCATTGATGAAGGCAATTAAACAGCTTCCATAATATTACTACTTTATGAACTTACTTGTTTATGAACTTACTAGTGGTTGTCGACCACATTATTATATGAATTTCTAGGCAATGCGGTCTTCTTTATGAGATTGTCTAAATAATTGTAACGCCCTAAACTAAGGTGATTACAACTCGCCATGTGTCCTCTTTTAAATAGAAAACGCAAAGGCTCTAAATCCACAATATAAAAAACATAATCTCCATAATACTCCCAGATGATACATCAGAAAATATAAAACTTGTATCATATAATAACTTTTGAATCTCCTGTTTATTAAAACAGATCCATGTTAGCAAAACTATAGCAAACTAAGAAAAGATCTATCTTCAAAATAAATGACATAAAATCCTTCAGTTATAACTATACATAAATACAAATACTTAAATCCGAAATCTTCAATAAGAAATAATCAAAATATTATTCCATAAGTCTTCAATATCTCAAGAAAAGGTTTTGCATAAATCCTGTATCCGATCCTATTCTTCTACAAGGTGGTTTGGACCACTATCGCTATCCCCATTATCAAAGAAAATATCATAACCCCATAAATCATAATAACTTCATCATCACCTTTACCTGAAAAAGAAAGGAATGAGCGAGAACGCCCAATACGCCAGTCCACAAACAAATGCATATGCACAAATAGCATGTATATATAGTGTAATTACTCTAATGCAAACAATAGTTTATTTTCTTATTTAAGCCAGCAAATCAACACAGTTTAGAACTATGAATTCCTAGTCCCAAACCCGAAGTAACTTAGACCCCATTAGAAATCAACCAACTCTTTTAAAAATAAGAAATTATATACATATATTAGTGAATGGGTACCCCAAACACCTGTGGCCATACTACCAAATCACCTAGATCTACCAGAATCATCTTCATGCACGAGTCCACTTGGGACAACCTCATACATAGATCATCAATGTGCCACATCAGTGTCACTGTCTGTTAGATCTTTACTGGTCATAGGCAAACACAACTTGGAAAACAATTTAATTCAGCCAAATAGATTTAGATTAATTATTTTTCTGTTCCTACAATCAAACAAACAAAATGCTAAACCTACACACAAAAACAACAAACAAGGAATGGTAGTACCTTTTCAAATTTTAGGAACAATTTCTCCAAATCCACAAATTCTTAATAACAACAACAAATCTCCAAATCTCTTGAGTAAAACGTATAATAAGAATAATAATTATAATCATAAACTTCAAAAATAAACCCCAATTCATCCAATTCTCTATAAAAAAAAAAAAAAATCATCCAAAACCCTAACCTTATAAGAAATGCACAACTGCAAAATCTTCTTCGATCAAACTCCACAAAACCTAATTTCTCCATAAAACCTTAATTATCCAGAAATAACAGAAAATCACCAACAAGAATCATTCTTTAATAAAATTATGGATAAAAGAGATAAAACTTACCTGTATTCTCTTATGAGTCCAAATTCTAGTTTTCCTCAATTAAAGTCGGATGAAAACCCAAAAATTGCAAATTTCTCCAAAACCCTAGATTGATAAACCAGCAAGAACTAGCATGATTTGTCTAATATACTCTTCTCATATATGAATCTACAATAAAAGAAAGATATAACTCATTTGTTTCCATCAAATTCTTCAGTTGATTCCCAAAAGATCATATCTTGATTGATATATATATATAGATATGGTTTCTCCAAAGAATTCCTTCAAAATCCAAACAAAACCTTAAGGAATCGAATTGATATATGAAAATCTTGATAAAGAAAGGCGGAATTACTTACTCTTTGATCCAAATCCGATCTCTACGTGATTCTCTCTTCCAAGAACACTCACGAACTCTAAAAACGCTCTCTGGACAGCAAAGGAGAAAAAGACATATAAGAAACAGAAACCCTAAAGTTCTATTTATATAAAAGGATCTCGGGCAGGAAAAGCTGGCACGTACGCCGACGGCTTACATACTTACGCCGGCAGCCTATGTGCCAGCTTTCACCATTTCCATAAAAGATTCGAGAGCTTTTCGCTAGCAGCCTTCATTTCAAAGCTGGTGGCCTTTACATCAGCCTAAGCCCTTTCATCCAATTTCTCGTGTACCTCTTCCCTGAGCTTAAATCTACTTGTTCAAGGACAAAAATATTCATTTAAGCAACATGGATTTACCTTTTTACCCTTCATTATAATTTATTTACTTGTATATTACATAATCATTGTTGGGTACAACTTTGATATTGCGATAAGCATCCAATGCGATATATAAGTTTAATTTCTATTTCATTATTAAGTGGGATAATATTATTGAGAAAGAATGCTGGTAAGAGTATATCATAGTGGTATTGCTTGTGAATGAGGTTACAATGAGATCAATAATAGCTGATATAAAATGTTTATATAAATAATCGAAATTATATGAATTGGTATCTAGTATAAGTGCTAGTCATAGCACTGTGGTTTATTGCTATAAATCTACGATGAGGAACTTGGTCTCTTTATAAAGTATGGTTTATAATGTTATAGTTAGAGAGTCGTCTGAAAAAGTTAGAGAAAGTGGGATTGGAGATGTTATTAAAAGAATTTTTGTTATAGTTTTTTTAGGACTGCATATGTGATACGGATGTAATGTTTAACATGATAGTCTCTCTCTCTTCTCTCTCTCTCTCTCCATATATATATATATATATATATGATCCAAAATGAACAAAGGTATTTAAACTTTGAAAAATCGAAAAAAATCTAAAAAAAAAAGAGAAATGGTTAAAAAAGAAAGCTCTAATAGGTTTATATCTTGGCATATCTTTTATGTTTAATGTTGGACCGAATTTTAAACTATGTTAGAAATCATATAAGTTATTATCATGATATTTTTAATAATATTTAGATGCTAATTCCATTACAGGACCAGAAAGCAAAATGAGTATTTATGTAATGATATTCAACTTTCTTTGTACGAATGCAAATTACAAGGCTATGTAATTAAAGGCTGAATGTAATTCACTCCAAATAGTCTTCCATCCCATGTCCACATTTCCATATATGCTCTACTTCTTCCATCTTTTGGTGCCCATATCATATCATATCATATCATTGAATGATATTTTCAAAAATTTGTGTTATCATACTGTTTTGACATGAATAAAATCAGTATTTTACATAATCAAAATCTTTGTTTATTGATTTAGTTGTTTTAATGCATTTGACGAAACTATTACTTCAAGGAATTGATATATTGATTGAGATGGAAGTTTGTTTGCTCTGCAGCTTTTACTTGGGGGGGCATTGCTTCATTCTCAAAACAGTGGTCTCAATTCTTATAGATGTGGAAAGTTGTGATTTGTTTATCGCATTCGAGTTTCGGACACAGGAAATACTAAAGCTTACTAAAATATTTAACATAAATAATTATTATTCATATACTCATGGGTAAAGGTGATAAATGATGGATGGCATATCATAGATCAAGCAACGAGTATATTAATGGATTGGAAGGTTTTTGCATATGGCTTTTGCTGAGACAGCTCAAGGAGAAGAAATTGCTTGTCCATGTAAGAAGTGTTGTCATAGGTATTGGTACCAAAGAAATATAAATTATGAACAGTTGATATGTGATGGCTTCATTCTAGGATACGTGGAATGGGTTTTTCATGGAGAGGGATCATCATCAAGCTTTAACCTAAATACTATAGGTGATAGTGAAGTTGATGATAGTACATTACATATGCAAGATGATATTGATGGGTTATTGTATGACAATTTTAGAGTAGCTGATGAATTTCAAACCCATGGTGAAGAGATTGGAGAGAGGTCAACTACTAAAGCTAAGAAATTTTATAAATTGGTGGAGGACAGTCAACAAGAGTTGTATCCTGATTGTAAAAACTTTTCAAAACTTTTCCTCATGATCCGACTGTAACTCTTTAAATACCTTCATGGACTGAGTAATGCAACATTTGCTAATCTTTTAGAGTTATTGAAGGAGGCATTTCCTAATGCACAAATTCCAGAATCTTTCAATAAAATAAGAAATATTATAATCACCCTAATTTTACATAACCCAATTATAATAATTATCAAAAATATAATATAGAATAATGAAGAACTATAATAAAAAGTCATACAAATCACTCCCAATTTTTCATGAATTAAAATTATTAAAGTATAAATAAATAATAATAGATGATGAACAGATTGTTATCATAAAATCGGTTTCCTTAAGTTCAATAGTTAGAAAATAAATCCTATATTCGTTAAAATAATAAAAAAACAATAATTTTGAATTAATCTTAACATTTTCTAATCTTAAAATATATTAAGAAAATTTATAAATACTAATTATTAAAATAAATAAACTCTTAGAACAAGATTCTACGCTAAGAGTCAATAATTCAACAAATAATTGTGGCTGATCATAAAATTTCAAAATACAATAGAAGATAAGTAATTTCTAAAACCTATTTGTTATTAAAGATACTTTAAAGATAAATCATTAGAATTATAAAAACATGCAAAAATATGAAAAACTGATCCATACTCAAGAATCTAAACCCTAAGTAAATATTTGAATTACATCAATACTTTAGATAGAATATTTTGAGAATAAAATTTTAATTTAATTAGTGTAACCTGAGTATCTTTATAACTAGTAAAATAAACAAAATAGTATCTATAACATAGATATTAAACATATGACCAAATAAACACTCTAGAATAAATCTATGAATAATAATATACTCATTTATAACTTAAAAACCCGAATAAGGAATTCTTCGACCCTAATAGATATCAAAGACAAGATTTCATATCTTGAGCAAATAACTCAAGATATAGTTAAAAAGTAGCTTTACATTTCAAAATCAATAAAAGACAACTCCTTTATAGAATTCGTTGGATTATAAAATAATAACTAATATACAAACTGCTAGTATTATAAACACACGATAAGAACAAAAACAGATCCATAACTAATATTTTAGTCTTCAGAAAAATATTTGGATCACACCATTGTTCTTGTTAGGAAATTCTGAGCCTATAGGAATTAAAATCCTAATTTAACTTACTAGACCCAAAAAATCATAATTGTGTAAACTTTAAACTCAAAACTGAACTCAACAAAAACATAGAAAATTTGTAAAAGCTTTAAATGAATTTCTGGAGATAAAACTCTTAGATAACTGACATATTTGTACATGTTTAACTTATAAACTACCCTAAAGCTAATATAATTAGTTAATTAAATAATATTATATTAATATATACACATGCATTCGGTTATAGGAATGGAAATTGTGCAAATTTTCTTCAGCCCAAAATCTTCATGCAACTTGTCCAAAATTTTCTCCATCAAGTCCACAAATTTAACACACCACACCAATTAATATTTCCCACATGAGCAGCATAATTAATGCAAAGTAAAACAAGGCAAAACAAGTTGTATATGGGAAGGAAATTTGTTCCATTTTGGCTGAAACTACTCTTGGAAAGCTACCTTCTTTCCCTATAAATACCTAACATTAATGAACAAAGAACAAGACAATTAAACCACCCTTTTGTAGCCAAATTCATCCTTCATTTACACCGTAAAACACACATAAACACAACTCCATAGAATAGCTCCAACAACAACACAATACAAGCTTAGGGAATCAACAAAGCAAGGTAAATAAAAATTCGTTCTAAATTAGTTTAAGTATTAAACATTAGCTTAAACTATGTTTCTATTAATATAGGTTCGTGTTAGACCAAAGGAAGGAGTATAGTATCACCACAACAGCCCAAACAAGGTAATATCTCATCCTAAAACTTCACATATGTGTTATGATATATAGAAGCTAGGAAATCATAGAGCATGATGATTATAGGATGTTATATGTATTGATATATTACATATGATACATGTAAAGTATGGAAAAATACTTGGAAGAAGTTTAAACATAAGTATAATATATAAATAAATTAAGAAAAATAAGTTCGAAATAGAAAAAAAATGAGGAAGATTATGAATAGTGACAACACCGGGCCTACGCCAACAGTGTACTTGCCAACACCGACAGCATAAGTAGATAAGCCGGCGATATTGAGTTGGCATACACTGGAACAGAAGCAATGTAAATCTTGAAAACACGTAAAATTAAACGAACACCGGCGACGTAGAATGTTTACACCGTCGGCGTATGTTGTAATGCTAGCAGCCTTTAAAGCCAGCATTCCTTAGAACTCAAAGCTTGTAATTTTTACATGAACGCCGATAATATAGAGCTAAATGCAGGCAGCATTGGAGCTGGTGTACGTGCAAAATCTCTCCTGGAATGAATCTGTTAATAATAATAATAATAATAGAAGGTAAAAATATTATGAATAAATAAATATAAATAATTTTAAAACTAAAAAGCTTAAATATTTGTAAGTGGTATACTTTAATAACCATTTACAAATAAAAAAAACACTTTAGCTAAATTAAACAAAATAATTAGATTATAATAATTATCTAATATATATTTTGTATATATAAACATATAAGAATGAAAAATTAAAAATAACGTGATTTCCATAAATAACATATAATAACTTGAGATAAGATCAAGAGAAACATGATGAAACTAAAAATTAGAAAATAAATATTAGTTACCGTAAAATAACCAAACTAACAAATGATATAAAAATAACGGTGATGATACTGAATTATTAAACACAAACTTTATAATTACTCGATGAAATAAAATTTAAGTTTAGTAAATACTCAATATATTTATTCAAGCTTTAAGAAAACTATGAATATGTTAGAAAAATAATTAAGGAAATAAATACTAAAAGTAACTATATAAATAATGGAAGTTTCAAGACAGTTAAGGTTGACAAATGAAGAAATAATTAATAAGAATTCACTATTAATATGAATACTAACGGAAAAAGAAACTTAAGTAAACTTAGAATAAAGAAAACACCTTAAATAAAATATAGATATCAATTAAAATCAAGAAAAGCAAAATGAAAATAAATAATAGATAATAAATATCAATTACCTTAAGGTAGATATACTAAAAAGATCATATAAATAGAAAGGGCTGCAATACTGAATTATCAATTACAACTCAAAATATTTTATAAATTCAGATGATTTCTATTATATAAATATAAATTTTACAATTTTACTAGATGAATATAACTTATATAAAGTTAAAGATCTTGACTAAATAACTAAAAATATATAGAATTAATTAAGACCTGAAAGAATATCATCAACTCTATTATATATATATATATGTGTGTGTGTGTGTGTGTGCGTGTGTGTAACAATATAGTAATAGATACCTGCTATCTTATTTTATAGGAAAAATAGAAAAGTTCTTGGACTTCCAATAGCCTATTATGACAATTAAGCAAGGATAATAAGTGAGTAACTTTGACTTTATCACATTGCTTGTGTTTGTAATATAATTGCATTTGTAATATATATCAACTGATATGCATGCGGGATTGGGTATAATGCATGATGATTGGTGTATGTTTGAATGCCAATTATCATAATAAAAGTGATAATTCTATTGTTTGATAAATATTGAATAAAGCATGTTGATGATTGTTTGTGAATCATATGATCACCTTAAATTTGACTAAAAACTACTGGTATCATGAATGAAAATGGACATGCATTGCATTATATGTACATTGCATTTTAAAAGGAGTGATGACCCCGCTCGTATAAGCATATCGATTCTCTAGTGACGTGCCTGGTTTTTCTAGATGACATTTTCTTAGTTCTTCCAAGAGCACCTTTGTTTTGCTTTATTCCACGGGAACTAATTGGTATCGAAGGAACACCACTCGTGGTATCAACATGAAATGGCTAATACTTAATGGTATTTCTTTGTTCCAAGGATAAGAGTGAAGTGTTTTAAAGTAACCTGTGAGAGTTTAAGATACCCATTCTTCATTGGTTCTCTGATTCTCCTGGGCACAGTATATCGCTCGTAATGGCTTCCTTCCAACCCCGATGAGAGGACGTAATCTACATCCTATTTGGATTCCACATATCCAAACTTGTACTTACTCATATGGCTGATTGTTGCATGACATATGCTTGTTAATTAAACTTGTTTGTTATTGCTTAATGTGTAGTCTAGTCAGGTTATTTCACTGAACCTGTAGTTCGCTTACCTCCCAACAGTTTTTGTGCAGGGTTAACACTAGCTGGGATCGGGTTAAGAATGTATGAAGAGAGCTTCTCCAACAGACCTTATTGAAGATAGAAATGTAGGATATGATAAACTTAGAATGTAAATTAAATAAATTGCATAATAATTGAAATTTGTAAGTTGTAAGTTTGAAACCCCATTTCCACTATTTAGTAGGGGATACCGATTCTCTGCAATCTTGGTAGAAAGTAGAAAAATCGGATTCTATAGTTGAAAATCAGTAATATTATATATCATTTAAATTATAAACATTAATAAAGAAATAGAGTCTTGTACACTCTGACTTGCAAGATGATTCTCATATTACAGATGCACATATGATATGATAACTTTAGGGCAATCCTACTAGGCCCCCCTTTTAAGGTGTGACAAATATTATAAATCCCGGAAATTTTCTACAATAGTACACGACTCTAAAGTAGGATGTATGAATTAGTTAATAGACTTAGATTCTAATCAAAGTCTAAGAATAGATCAATACCTAGAATTTGGTTAGATAAAGGATTTAGAAAGTGAATGAAGAATTTCTTTATCCCTAACTGATACCAAAAACGAGAGTCCATATCTTGAATGAATAATTCAAGATATGATTAAAAGAAAATCTAAATCTCAAACCCGAAACTTGATATACAAATAGATTTAAATAGAAAAATATAAATATAGAGATTAAATGATTGTTTTTGAACCTAACAATGATTTGAGCTTAGAACGATGAGTAGTAATGAGCCTGTACTTAGATTTAAACCCTAAATTTAAGATTCTAGTTAAAATTAAACGCTACTAATAAGATTTTATGATAGGTATTAAAAACTGAAGATATATATATAGTTTAGCTTCTGTATCAAGTATGATATTAAGTAAATAATTATCTACGTTTATAGACAGAAAACGATAACCTAAAGATAAACCGTTAGGATTATAAATACACAACAAAAACATAAATTGTTGTATAACTCAAGATCTGAACTCCAAATAAATAATTGAATCACACTATCGTTCTAATCATGGTTTTCTTAAGCTATTGAAGCCTAAAATAAAAATTGACCTAATGTGTTCCGAAAACCTTAATCACTAGAGATAAAATTATACAAATAAATAATCACGTATATATAAAACTTAAAATGGTATTATTGGATAATCTAAGTATTTGGTATACTCCTATAAACATATTTTTATACAAAACTCTCAAATATTAGTTAATTTGTATCCGTATAACTTATTAAATTATCCTAAAACTAAATTAAAATAATTAACTAATATATATATATATATAAGTTCGGCTGCAATTCGATGGGAAAGTTATAGGGAGAGAGAGAGCCAGATTTGATCCAATAATTCACTCAAATTAGTCAACAAAAATCAACTCTATACCCAACCATTAATTGCCAAGTAAGCCATTCATTAATGGCATGAAAAAACATATTAAATGCAGCCAATGAGGAAGGAAAATCGAAGGAAATTCGGAGGAAAGAACGCAGCCGCAAGTCTTCTTCCTCTTCTTCTATATATATATGATTTTAAGACTCATTATGAAGAAACAAAAACCCTCATTAATTTCCAAACTTTCCAGAACGAATCCACTCTTAATTAGCAACAACACACCCTGAAAAAAAAAATGAAACAGATCAAAACACTCAAGTACGAATCAAAAGGAAAACAATACAAGAAACCCTTGGATACGAGTTCAAAGGTAAGTAGATGAAATTCGAATGATTTTCTTTCAATTCTAAGCATTAGAACTGACTTAGGTTAATCATAGGAACGTAATCAACACCAATACACGCTTCGAATTACATCGGATCGGCTCAACCGAGGTAAAAATTCGAAACCCGAGCTGTGTTTTAGTAAGAATCGAGATCTAAGTATATATGTTTATAGAAGTGTTAAGAGTTGTTGTATGACTATATACTATATATAAACACTTAGAAACGGTTTAGTAATGTTTTTAACGTAGAAAATTTAACAAATATGAATCAGATCATCGAAGAAGATGATGAACAGTGCTAATACTGTCTAAAAGCCGGCAGTGTAGTCGTTCAACGTCGGCAGCTTACATGGATAGGCCGGTGATGTATAGATGGTTTGCATTGAATAGAAGCTACGTAAAATATATGTTCATGTAAAAACAAAGGAAAGTCGGATACCTGGGAATTCTATGCCGGCGGCGTATGACCGGGGTACGTTGAAAGCCAACAGCTTTCAAAGCCGGTGCAACCGATATGAAATAATTTGCAAAACCAAATCAACACTGGCACCTGGGTTTGAAACTCGGCGGCTTTGAGCTGGCGTATACCCAAATTTCTTCAACGAAAGCTTGTTTTGACATAAACAGAATATATAATATATATACATATATGCAATAAGCCTACTGATTATACATTATATATATATGATAATATAATATTTATTGAATACTTAAGTAAATACAAATATTTAAAATATTTTGATTAATAATTGATAATTCTTAAATCCTTAGAATTAAAGAAAATATTTGGTGTTAATAAAAGTTAGTAATAGTCAAATATTTGTTCTAAATAGATAAAATAGGTAAGAATGGAAATTGAAATAAGCTAAATTTTCGAGTAATGTGGCTTCTAAAAATAACAAGATAATTATACGAGATAAATTAGGAGAAACACGAAAACACTAAGTAATAATAAATAACTATGATTTTCTATATTAGGTTCGGTATAGAATAACATAAAATTAGTATTAATCACTATCAAAGCTTGATAAGTATCAAGTTTAGGACACTAGCCACATTAGGAATTTAGTTATATAACCTATAATATATTGATAAATACTTTATTTATCTTAATAGGTGACTTAGAAACACTAGAGGATCTTCTTGCTGATTATTACGATTGAGTCAGTATGAGCAGGTAAGTAATTTAGTCATATTGTACTGTTTGTACTTGTAAGTAGTTGAATATATAATGCAAAGATAATTAAACAAATGTTTTGTTGAAAGTATGTTGTGATCTGATTATATGATTGTTAAAATATCCTTATAAAAGTGATAATGCAATGATTTGATGTTGTGAAATAGTATAATGATGATTGTGTGTAATGTATGATCACCGTGAAATTAAATAAGAGCTATTGACTTAACAAAATAATCTGATCATGCATTGCATGAATTGCATTATTGCATATATATTGGGATGACAGCCTGCTACGTATTGATATTTCAGTTCTCTGTTAATGCTTGGTTGTTCTAATGTGTTAGTTCTTCCAAGGTTTTCTTTGTTCCGTTGGTTCTACGGGAACTAAGTGGCACCGAAGAACGCCGCTCGTAGTATCACTTTGAAATGATTAATACTTAGGGAGTTTCTAAGGTGGATGCAGGAGATGGTCAGTTTAATTGATTATATTCAAAGTGATAACCCTAAAACGAGAAATCGTTGATTCTCCTGTAAACTTAGTCTCTCCTGAGCAGGTGGGTCATGGAGTAATGGTTCTTCAACCCTTAAAAAGAGGGCGTAAATCTTTTTCCTGTTTGGATTCTAGATCATCCAAGCTTATATATGTGCATATGGTTGAGTGCTTGCATTGCATATGATTTGCTAATGACTTGTGTGATGTATAATATATTTGATTATTCACTGAGCTGTGGTTTCACTCATACTCCAACAGTCTTTTCAGGTTTACCTTACGACCATGGTTAGTCACTTCCAGGAGTATGGCTTCGGTAAGAGCTTAAGAGCTGGAAGTCTATGGTTATATTTGGGAATAATGGTTTATTTTCTTAGAATAGATTAGTTAGTGCTATTGTATCAGTTGTGAGCTTCAAGAAGTTTACTTGGTTTGTAATAGTTTTGTAATGGTTATTCACTAAATTATTTCTTACATGTATTTATCATTTCTTATCAAGCAACTAAAAGACTCTGTTGTTTTGAAAACCTGTCATTCTCTGAAGGTAATCTAGTGATAGTATTCAAGTGAGACTTGTTTACTTCTACTAAGGTACCCTCGGGGTGTGACAAATATAGTGAGAGATTTTGGTTTAGATTATAGAAAAATACATGCATGTCTACATGGTTGCATTATTTTGGAAGGATGATGAAGAAGCAAATCAATGTCATGTATGTGGTGCTTATAGATGGAAAAGTGTTAAAGACCATCAAAGAATAGTGAAAACCCATTTAAGCACCAAATTTCTACAAAGGTGTTGAGATACTTCCCATTGAAACCTAGGCTTCAAAGGTTGTATATGTGCTCAGAGACAGCAAAGTTTATGAGGTGGCATATGGATGAACGCCCTAAAGATGGCTATATAAGACCTCCTACTGATGGTCAAGCTTGGAAGGATTTTGATTTAAGGCATTCTAATTTTTGTAAAGAACTTCACAATGTAAGATTAGGTTTGTAAAGAACTTCGTTCAATGAGCATTGCTTACATCACATGGCCAGTTATCTTAGTAAACTACAATTTGACACCTTGGATGTCCATGAAGCCTGAGTATTTGATGTTGTCTTTGCTTGTGCCTGGCTCGAGTAATCCTGGAAAAGATATAAATGTTTACTTGCAACCATTAATAGAAGAGCTAAAAGAGTTATAGGAATTCGAACCTGAAACTTATGATGCTTTAAATAATCGAACTTTTAAGATGCATGCAACTTTACTTTGAACCGTCAGTGATTTTCATGCTTATGCTATGTTATTAGGGTTTAGTACTAAAGGACAGTCAGCATGCCCATCTTGTAATTATGGAAATGCTTCTCAGCAGTTGAAATATAGTAAAAAGATTGTGTATATAGATCATCGTAGGTTCTTGAATACTAATCACCCATGGAGATATGATGCACATAGAGAAAAATACAAGTGACAGCTTACTTGGGACACTATTAGACATCCTTAACAAACCAAAGGATCATGTGAATGCTCAATTTGACTTGCAAGATATGGGAATAAGGAAGGAGCTTCAACCTATTCCTTTTAGTGATTTTCGTCATGTATTTTATGCTAAAGCTTGCTACTCTACGACATTTGGGGAGAAAAAGTTCTTTTGCAAAGTTATGAAAAATGCAAAATTACCTCAAGATTGTGCATCAAATATTAGCCGATATGCTAAAGCTTACTATTAGTGGAATTTGTGTACAACAACAGTTATCAATTGAGTATTGGGATGTTACCATATGAAGCATTGTGTAGTAGAAAGTATCTATCACCATTGTTCTAGGATAATTTGGAGAAAGTTATGGTTGAACCTAAATTGATACAGGAGACGATAGATAAGGTCGTTGTGATAAAGTAGAAGATGAAAGAGGCTCAAGATAGACAAAAGAGCTAGGCATGTTTGAAAAGAAAGGAAGTAGAATATACTGAAGGAGATCACATTTATCTAGAAATAAGCTTGATCAAGAGTCTTCATAATAAACAAACAAAAGGAAAACTAAGTCCCAGATATATTGAACCAATTGAGATCTTGGAACAAGTTGGAACTTTGGCATATCATCTGGCATTACCCCCAAATTTATCTGATGTACGTATTGTTTTTCATGTATTAATACTAAGAAAATATGTAATAGATCTAGATAAAGCCATTGAGTTGGAACCAATTGATTTAAAGGAAAATCTAACTTATGAAAAACACCCCGTTCGGATATTGGATAGTAAAGTGCAGACTCTCAAAAATAAGGAGATCCACTACGTCGAAGTGTTATGGGATCCTCAAATTGAAGAGATGACATGGGAACTAGAGGATGAGATTAAAAAAAAAAAAAAAAACTATCCTCATCTTTTTGAGAATTCAGGTACACATGAAAGCCTTGAGGATAAAGCTTATTTTAGGTGGTGTTTTTTTTTTGGGTTGGGGGGGGAGGAGAGGTGAGGGGAGAGAGAGAGAGAGAGAGAGAGAGAGAGAGAGAGAGAGAGAATATAAACCCTGAGAATTTTCATATTAGTAGAAATAAATAAAAATACAAATATAGAAAATAGAAGGTCAATGTAGGACTCAACAAAGACCTTAGAATAAAACTACGAGTAGCTATAAATCTATATATAACTTTAAACCCTAAAACGAAGTTCTTTACATAGTAACAGATACCTAAGACAAAATTTTGTTGTGGGTATTGAAAACTCAAAATATAGAAATAATTAAAATAAGATTTCAAGTGCATTAGAAAGTAAATAAACAATAAAGTTTATAGTTAGGAAATGATAATTTAAGAATGAACATTTAGGGTTATAAATACACAATAAAAACAAAAACAAATCCCTAACTAATAATCTAGACTCCAAATAAATGTTTAGATTACACCGTTGTTCTAGTTAGAGAATTATGAAACTTATAGAGACTGAAATCAAAATTGGCCTATTAATTTTAGAAAACCCTAATCGTGTGAGATAAAACCTTAAAAATAATTAATCATGAAAAACCTTAAATTCAAATTTGAACTCAAAAGATAATCTAGAGAATTTAAAGAAGCATTAAATAAATTTTTGGAGACAGAACTCCTAAATAACTAGTATATTTATACCTATTTACTTAATAAACTATCTTAAAACTAAGATAATTACTTAACTAAATAAATTATCATATTATTTGTAACCTTTTCAGTGGAAAATGGACTTGATTTACGGCTGAGATGTCCTCAATTTTCTAGCAGTTGAAATTTGAAACAAATTGGGTTAAGTAGAGCAACAAAAGTAAAAGAAAAATGTTGAGAAACCAATCAAAATTTCCCAAACAAGCAACCATTAAATGCAATAGTTATCACGCAACATAAGTTAGTTTCAGTGGAGAAATTTGCTTATTCTTGGCCAAAACATCACTTGCAGGCTGCCTCCTCCTTGTCTATAAAAACAACACTTATAACTTAACAACAAAGCTTTTAACAACACACAACAACAGCCAAAAACAACAATAAAAACACACACAAACGCATCTATTAACAAGCTTCAACGAGGCACACATATACAAGCTTAGGGAACTAATAAGTTAACATAAGTGAGATTCGTTATAAGTTTATTTATGTGTTAAAAATTAGCTTGAACAATGTTTTTATCAACTTATGTTCGTGTCAAGCTTAGGGAAGGACTGAGCATCACCTTAATAGCCTCAAACAAGGTAATATTTAGCCTTAAAACCCTATCTATACATTATGATATGTGTAGAAGGTACGAATCACAAGTTATAATGATTATGAAGTGATATATGTGTTAGTACGTCTTGAACAATAGCTGAGGAGTATAGGAAAACACTTAAAATAGCTAAAACACTAAGTATAATACATATATACTATAAGAAAAATAAATTTTGAACTAAGAAAAAAGAAAGAAGATGATGAACAATGTCTACACTAGCCATACGTTGGTAGTGTACATGGCAAGACGACGCGACATACATGGAAAGACTGATGGCCTATATGCCAGTGTTCCCTGAAACGACGTTACGTACAATTTTATTTCACATAAAAATGCATGAATGCCGGCGGCATATATTGTCTACACCAGCGGCATATGTAGAAAAGCTGTCAGCCTTTGAGCTAGTGTGCACTAGATGCAAAATTACGTAAAATTTACCTAAAGGCCAGTAGTCTAGGATTCAACATCGATGGCATTGGACCAGCATACATGCAAAATTTTTTCCCTGGACGAAATCTGTTTTGTCCATAACTTATAATACACACATGCATATATATATATATATATATATAAAGAAGAGTAAGAACAGAAGATAAACTTGAATAAATAAAAGTAAATATTTTAAGACTAGTATGTTTAAATAAATATTAAGTGTCAAACTTTGGTAACTATTATAAATAAGAAACACTTTAGCTAAATTAAACAAAAGATTAGATTATGATAAGTATTTATATAAGTATGCATATAAGAATGAAAAATATAAATAAGTCATAATTAAGAATAATATGATTCTCATAAATAACAGATAATAATATGAAATAAGATCAAGAGAAATATGATGAAAATAAATAATAAAAAATAAATACTAATTACCATAAAGTGGTCAAACTAAAAGAATGATATTAAAGTAATAATAAAATACCGAATTATTGAATACAAACTCTACAATGATCTAATAAAAAATATATGTATAAAATAAACTACTTTAAAACTATTAGCTATCAGTAAATAATACCTTAGACGAGATAATATAAATCCAAAAAAGATCAAGGCTAATTTTAGGACACTTAGACAACCAATAGGGTTTATTTATACATATATATGTCTATATATATTCGATTAGTAATTATTTAATTCATTTAATATGTGAAACCAATTAGTTAGTAGATTTCCTGAAGATTATTATGACTTATCAACATGAGCAGGTGAGTGACTCAAATTTATTACATTGTTTGTGTTTGTAATTAGTAGCATATAATGCAAAGATAATATACAGTTGATGTGAAAAGCATGATGAGAATGATTTATGATGTGAATTGGTTGCTTGGGATACCACCACAAGTTAATGAAGTGATAATACAATTGTTTGTTGTTTTGAAATGGTATATCATATGTTTGTGTGTAATGTGTGATCACCATAAGCCTGATTAAGAATTATTGGTTTTATAATAAAAACTATCATGCATTACACAAACTGCATTATTGCATATTTCAAAAGTATGACAACATGCTATATATTAGTATTTTGGTTCTCTGTTAATGCTTTGTTTATCTAAAACTATTAGTTCTTCTAAGATTATCTTTGTTCCATTGGTTCCATAGGAACGAAGAGTGCCGCCCGTAGTATAGCTTTGAAATTACTAATACTTATGGAGTTTCTAAGGATTGATGTAGGAAATGGTCAATTAAAATATCTTGAAGTTAAAGGGAGAATTTAAAAACGAGAAATCATTGATTTTCCTGTATAATTAGTTTCTCCCAGGCAAGTGGGTTATTAAGTAAATATCCTTCAACTCTAATGAAAAGGCATAAATCTCTTACCTATTTGGATTATAGATCATCCAAACTTGTATTTGTGCATATGATTGATTGTTGCATTACATATGATTGTTGATGAACTTATTTGATGTGTAATATGTCTAGTTATTTACTGAGCCAGTGGTTTCGCTCACACTCTTAAGGACCTTTTAGGTAGACACAACGAGCATGGCTTATTTCTTTTAGGAGTATGACTTCGATAAGATTAGTAGCTGGAAGATCATGAGATATTAAAGATAAATTTATTTACTTTTAATTCCTAGTTATGAATTAGTTAGTATCTAAAATATCAGTTTATGTATTTCGAGACATATGAAATAGGAATATGGTCTATATTTATTATATTATCTAAGACTTGTGTTGTTAGTTATTTTGCTAATTTATGGCTTACATGTGTTTGTTATATCTTATTGATGCAACTAAAAGATCTTGTTTGTTTGAAAATATATCATCTCTGAAGGTATACTAGTAATAGCATACATATATAGATTATATGCTACTATTAGGATACCCTCGGGACGTGAAAAAACAAATTTTCTTTACTCATATATAATAATTGTTAAAAAATTTCCAAATAATTACTATATCAATTTTCTTAAGTAATTCGTAACAACTTTATCTCCTCCTTGAAAGAAACCTTATCGCAAGTGCACTAACCCTAATTGCATTGCACTATGGTTCTTAAAAAGAGAAAATGATACTTTTCAATGACAAACATATAACTTCACGATTTTTCTTTTCTCTCTCTTAAAAAATAATAAAAACAAGTATAGTTCTTAAACTTCTTTCTCCATTGGTTTTTCTACTATATTTACAAATAAAGTATTACTCGAGTTGTAACTCAATTGTGTGGTAAATTGCACCATATACACTGGACAATTCATATAGCAAAATAACGTGAATGAAGATAATGTGAATGTCATATTCATAATGCATAAATAGATATATTAATCCCTTGTAACAAAGATGTCCTAAACACGAGCTAAATAACATGCGTATGAGGCAACTTGAGCATAAAAGGTACATGATTATTGCCTAAGAACCCTTTCTGCTACACTTAAAAAATTTATTGGCAAGGTAAAATTAATCTAATTATTTGAATTAGTGATAGGATGACATAATTAGATCTATTTAGGATGAATTAAAGAGTTTTCAATTAGTAGGCTTCGGACAGGGTTCATTAAAATTATCCTACACATTTTTAACCTTTCTTAACAAGTTTAATTATTAATCAAGTTTCATCTATATTATTAAGCCAACAAGAGGGTTTTTGGAATTCATAATATTTCAAGTACAATTTTACCCCTTCTTATATATAACTAAACAATAAAATTATTTATTACAACAATTTAATTTGAAAACTTCATAGAATCTTTAGTAATTTTCACAATTTTCACAAATAATCATGTCTTCTTTCTAAGTCAATTAATAAAACATGTGATATAGTTACCAAAATGCTTGTTCTTTTGATTTATACATATTCACGGTCTAAATCTATTTAATTAACAAACATTTTTATGGATTTCACCAAACACAAGCTTTACACTTCGACCAATTTTAAAAAAGATGCAAAAGCAAAGATAAAACTTGGCTTTATTGGCTGATGCGGCCATGGAAATTGATGTCGAGATAATTCCTCTATTGGTAAGAGCTTGGCAATCCTTCCATAAAAATCTAGACAAGCCTGTGATTGGAAATCTTGCCCATAACAATAAGATAGAAGGAAGTGAAAGCAACTATGAAAGCATAATGCATGGACTAAGGAGTAAGTTTATGAACTCAACATTTAAGAAGAGAGATGTAGAAAGACATAAAGAGAACATATCCAAAAATAATGACTAAGTTAAATGAGATGATAAGAGGAAGAACAGGTTAAATGGGATCTTCTACTTTATTACTACAAAAGAGAGACATGCGTGTGTCTAGGTTAATGTGATTCAACACTAGAGAGAACTCTAAAAGGAGGCATAGAAACAAGGGCGAAAATTAATATATTGCAATATAGATACTAGGGTATGTGTTTATATATGTTTATTTTCCATTTTAATTCTTTTGTGAGTTTGATTGAAAATCCATTTTACTATATGTTACCTTATACATTTTATTCAATTTTCAATTTAACATATTGTTATTCTACCGTAGTGGCTTGAGAATTTAATTCGACCAATATAATTTCAACACTCACAAATAGTGAGTTTCAATCCTCATTAATTAAGAAGAAATTTTCCTATTACTCAACTCTGTGGCCTCCTCCACTGTTCATCGGCAAGGGGTTTATTGTGCCTTTGTTGCTATCGTTTTATTCTATTCTAACTTTTACAAGACTTTGCACACATCATTGAAAAAAGTTAGAAATTCAAATTTTATACTTTGATTTTCAATGAAATACTGTGGAATTACAATTGTTTGTGAATATAAAACATGTTATCAACACTTACTTGTGATATTGGATTTGTATTTCATATTTAATGATTTATATGATTTTGCTTAAGGAAACAAATGCCAAGAAACAAAATTTAGTGTGTTTTACATATCTTTTTAGACATAAAATATATTAATGTAATATTTGCCTATGAAGATGCTAAATGAAATATATGTGTGTGTGTGTGTGTGTGAAGAACACCCTACTCGGTTCTTTTATAGGTGTTATTTTTAATGTATTAACAAAAAAATTAAATAAAAAATAAATTTGTGAAGTCTTTTGTTCCTTTTATGTTTTATTTTTAAATTTTTTACAAAAAAAAAAAACCTTATTTAATACTAATTCTTTACAAACCTTTATTTATTTATTTATTTTTTTTGCATGTTTGTGTTATTTTATCTTTTACATCCAAAGTTGATTATCATTGCAAATGTCAAGTTTGTTTTTTGATTCATTTTTTTTTTTTTTTTACTTATAAAGAAGTTTAATAATGGTTATTATCTTCTTTCATACCACATTAATGTAGATTTTTTATTTAGGTTGTTGTAATTGCATATGCTTTTTGGCGTAACTTTTTTAAGTTAACATGGTTTACCCGACTTTTCCTTGTTGGAAAAAAAAAAATTACCCTATTGATATGAAAATGTTAAATACTTAAATATATGGCAATTTCAATTTTATATAGAAAATTTTCCATTGCTATATATGAAATTCTCCAATTACTACTTTTTTTAGTAATATAGCAATAAGCAAATCAAATGCCAATAACATCTATTTAGCTTAATTTAATAAATGCATTTCAATGTTAATGCAATTGTGATAAATTATTTATTAGTCATTCTTAATACATTATTAAGATCACTTGTGGATAATTCTTTTTTTTTTTTCATTTTGAATCATATTTTAAAAATTATTAAAACATTATTATCATTTTTGCAAATGGCAGGCCCCTATTTGCTAGTTATGTATTATTAGAATATGTGTTTTCTCATGAAGTTTTTTTTACATTAGATCATATTAATATTATATATTAATGATTTAAATGATAAAATTGTAACACCCTAAATTTAATTAAGGAAGTTAGCACCATGTATAATACCTTTGTTACACGCTCAGGATTCCCTTTTAAGGATTTTGTTTATGTTGAAATTGCTAGTTAGTTTCAAATTCTGTTTAATTAGATTATGCAGACAACTAGTTTGTGATAGGAAAACAATCCAAATAAAAACATTTCTAGCTTCTACTCAAATGAGTAGATCAACTTCCCCAAATATAAAACTTTAAAAGATTATTACAACAAATAGGCTCCACAAGGCCCTTTAAAGAAAACACAATTTCAAAAGATAAATCCAACTCCATATATAAAATAAAATAAAATAAATGCGTATACAAATAATCTATCAACCTTATCTCATTTCACTCTTCTTTCTAGAATCATCGAAAACGCCCGTAACCCAAGATAAACATCATCATCACCAACATTGTCACCATCAATCATCATTATCGAAATACCTAGAAAAAGGAAAACAACAACAATAATGAGCCAAAGTCCAATACATAGTAACACAATTACACCAAAGTGATATATGAGCTTAACTAAATGCAATGCAACAATGACAATTTATTATCTTTAACTTAAAGTAAACAAATCAACACTTGAGCACTCACAGTCCAAAACAATCCTAGAAACCAGGGTCCTAAGTAACAATAGATGCTCAAAAGGTTTATATAGACAGCCCGAATACTATATCTACTACATAAAGTTACAAGAAAATGCTTCATCTAGGGTTTACAGGTATTACTCATTTTTACTTACAACCTAGTACATAACATAATTTAGTTGAATCGTTTATAAATATGAACTAAATCATGGTATTTCCCTCCAAGCTTAAGTAAATGTTACATCGATATCGTTTGTCCCATCATACCCAATGAGCTACTTATGAATTGCCATTGCATGATGGTAAAGGGTGGCTTAAGCACCTAAACTATCATGTTCCCCCTACCCCCATGGGATAAGGTTATAGCTCGCCGAATTGGATTCAATGGCATAAGAACAAGCAATATTCATTAATTATTAAGTCGTCTTAAAGTTTTAATTCATTTAGGATGCATATTCTAACATACAACACACAAGTTACTATATACTTTTTATATGAAATCCAAACAGAGTGTCAGAAGCTCTTTTAGAAGATATATAAGATATCCATATCTGTTCAAGAATTAAACTCATATAAGAAATTAAATTAATTATCCATTATATCAAACTTTTATTAAAATCTTATTTGATCAGACATTAATTAAGAATCCTACTAGGGCTACGAAGATCGTCCTACCAAAATACGGACAGTTCTCTATTGTCTATTAAAGTATTTCTTTTCTCTTTGTTTATACTATTTTATTACAATAACATCATCAAAACATTCATTTTCTAAACAAGCATACATTTTAAACAACGTACTCCCTATATTAATTAAGGTTTATCCTAACTTATTAACCAAAATTAATTATTAGCTATTAAGCCTATTTTAACTTAACTTAGCCATATTGATTACAGTTGATCATTTAATTCAATTACTAAGCCAAGATGATTAAACTTAATCAATCTAATTTATTTTAACTCATTATAACTTATGAAGTCAATTTGAACTTAAGTTTATTAACTAAGTTCATTTTATATTTAACTTCCACATTTAATCTAATTATTTATTAAATCTATAAATTCACTAAACTCATGTTTTTATTATCATTTAAAGAATATAACATATCAAATATTATTCATCTACTTCATTTTATTTCATTTTTAATTTTTTTTTATTTTTAAACAGCACCAAGTGACAGATCATACCCATGATGGGGGGATGTGATTGTCTTCACCTGCCTCATCACGCCATAATGGAGGCCATGATCACCAATGCATGTTTTGTCATGCATGTAACAAGGAGGTAACGTCATTTGTCACGGTCATGATATAGGTTGTTTCCTTTGAAAATTCTCATTAGAGGAGATCATGTTCTTCGAAACAGCCATGATCTAGGCCGTGATGTTCATCACTTGCAATATGCCCATTATCATGCATTATCTTTTGATTAGAGGAGATCACGGTCCTCGTCACGCCCGTGATCTTCCTTGATTTCGTCTTGCATCACAGGTCGTGATGAACAAAGGGAACTTGCTATATTTTTCCTTTGTCTTTTACACAACTTTTAGCTACTTATATCCAACATACATAAACAAAACAACTTGTTATTAGTATACCCATGCTTAATCTTGTCCTATAACCATTTCTATTTATATTTCTATATCAGATTTGCACAAATCATTTCATCAAACATGCTATCTACATATACATATACGTATCCATATCCATATTTTAACATATATGTTCATATCTTACTAATTTATTAATTCTATTACAAGATCTATATCTATCTAGTTTTAATTTAACATTTCCATACATAAACAATAATCAAGACAAGAAAAACAACTAAACTTATCTTTTTAGCAAATCTAAGGAGGTTGGTCTTCTCTACTACTACTACTACTAATTGGGTTTATTTAGCTTTTTCAAGCTAATTCCCTACTTAAATCTTGTTTTTATCTTTAATTTCTCTTTTAATCTTTTGAACTTGAGATTTGTGGTGTGATTTTGAAGAAAAGAAGAAGAAAACAAAGAGATAGGTGGCAGCAAAGGAAAGGGGGCGAAAAAGGAGAAATTAAAGATATTTTCAGGATAAAGGTATTAGGTTTGAAACTTTCAAATTTATATCTTTAATTCTGAAAGTATTTAGAAAATAGTTTCTGAATCGACAGGTTAGAAATTAACTTAAAATAAGAACTTAATTTATGAACTCATTTTAGATCAAATGATATTAAATTCGATATGGGTTTAAGAACTGGTATTTTTAGGAAAGCAAGTGATTCCAAAATTTATGGGGGTTAAAGATATAAAATGTTGAGCTAAAGTTTAGGGGTTTATGAATCATTAAACATTTAAACAACATGTTTAGAGGTTTAAAATTTCAAAATCTCAAATTTCAACTTAATTCTCTTTATAAAATTAATTTCATTGATTTATCATAAATCATATTCTTTTTTTTTTTTTTTTTTTGCATCAATTAAACTATCTAAATCTAATTTCTAGCTTAGGGAAATTTGGGATATTTCACAAATAATCATGATGGACCATTTTTCCCTACAAATTGCTATTAACATTTCTTAAGAGGGAGCATTTTTTTGGACCTAGGCTTTCTATTACTCATCATCTATCACACAAGTACTTGCTTGCTAAGATTGTCTCTCCTGTTTCCCCAACGGTTCCCTAAATTATATATCCTTCTTTTTTTTTCTTTTGAACTATTTTATATAAAGCTAACCATTTTCTATCCATGTGAGATGAATGAACATATCCTATGCTTGCACCTGATACTTAAAATAAACAAGAGAATATATAATTTAATATGATCTATCTATACTAATACATCACTTGTTGAGATAAGTAGTGGGCTTTTGATAAACTGTGATAATAATTGATTGTTTTCAAATAACTATTCATATCAAAATTTTACTATATATTACTAATCAATTTATATGGTAATTTTATTAAAATCTCCATGGCGAACATGGGACTCACTAAATCACTCCAAATGTTTTAACGTATGATTGCCCTAACCTTCATACTTTCCATTGCAAGTGAAGACATAAAATGCATGAAACGTCGTTACTTCATAGTTATTGATTCTTTGACGAACTTAACAGTACGTATCAAACCAATTGGATTCAGAACTTTTGCACAGGAAAAGGAAAGAAACAGGACAAAGGACATGAGAAGCCTATGAATATTGCCCTGTGCCTAGCTAAGGGAAAAAAGCTGCCATTATTTGCAATTTTGGTCCAAGTGCACATTATGACGGCTTGATTAGTATGAGCGATTCATGTACAATAAGGCCCCGCAGAATGACACTACGAGATTGTTCGCAAATACTTGGATGTATGTTCTTGTGCTTCATAGGAACCAGACATAACATATATATGGCCAATGGGTTGGACTACATATAGTGGAGTATCCATGATTGAAATCGAATGTCCGTTCTTCTTTGGTTTATTCCACCTGAAATAAATAGGAGCACTCTCCCAACATGCATGTTTGTTCACTTGTATATTCGATATATTAAATTTAAAGATATTCTGAAAGTTGATGGCACAAGACTTGATATCTATTTTGATGTCATTAATTTAAAAAGTTTCTTCAGATTATACCATCAATGAATAAATATATTACACTCGCAAAAGTAACTAATTCCATATTTAACTTCACCTCACATACAAAAACATAAGAATTACTAGATTTGAATCACTTAATTCACCTTTTCTAAATTTACCTCTATTTAGAAATCAATATTAGAAAACATCTAGACATCAAAATATCCTAAACATAATTATAACATCATTTTCATCATTTTAATCAAATTAAACTGCATTTAAAATGATTTGATTTGAAACCTGAAAGCATAAAAAAGAACTCAATTCATTTAAAGGCTAAACTAAACTATTTTAAATATGATTCAAATCGATTTAAGTTTGAATCAAACCAAATCAAAAGGGTGACCGTTATACCATCACTTAATGGCACAATAACCATCATGGGTCAATGTAGTGGTGTAACAAAAATTCTCTTCATCTTTCGGAAGCCTTTGTGCTCCTCGTCATGGTCCCCGAAAGAATCCATGCGTAGTGCCCATGGTTACATTGTATGTCGTAGCTTTAGTGAATGTAAATAGCGTAGTGTTTTATTGAAAACGCTCCAATTGACAGCACCGTTATGCTCTAAGATTCGGAAAAAAGTGCCGTGATTTTCACTTCAATGTATGCACATCATTTTAGTACTTGAAGAAGACAGATTAATTGGATAGGCACAATTGTTTGGCTTATTTAGAATTCTTATCTTGCAACAATATAGAACATTGCCATAAACAGATATAAATGTCTTCCAATACTAATAATTGTGCTTAGAATTAGGCATAAGATGTTAATATGGTTGAAATGCCCAGAATATCAATAAAATAGAATAAAACGAATGGCAGCGTTGTAATTTAATTGAATGTTAAAAATGGAAAAGTTTACACATGTTAAGGAATGAAGTTAATATTGAAACATATGTAAAAATAAAATAGAATAGAATAGAATATTAAGTCTAGCATTCTTACAAATATAGAGACAAGCATAACTAAGATTTCCTTTTTGACCCTAACTCTATAAATAAAACTAAACCCTTCTCTGTCATCACTCCATCACGCTTCCTTTGTTTTGGTATCGGAGGGAGAAAAGATAAGGAAGAGCTTTACAAATCATGAAAATTCTATGAATCCCGTCGTTTTCTTCATGGGGCCACCGGAACTTTTTCTTACTGAGACCGGTCCACTCTTGTAATTTGTTGAAAGTCCCAAATTTATACAGAACGGTGATAAAATTATTAATATATTAATTAACTCTTAATGATGTTTGGGCTAGATGATTATACTAGTAAGACTACAGAATTTTTCTTACAAATTAAGTAAGCCTAAACCACAAACTTCTAATTACATGAATATTAGGAGTAAGTTCGGAATTATATGTCAATACAGGATAGATCATAAAATTATCATTCATGACAATTCAATATCAACAAGTGATGAAAACATATCAATTATTTTATGACTAAGTCAATAATTGATTTCAATTGTCGAGTTAATATCCATAAGGAAGTAGAGGTTATCAAAAAGATTTCTCAATTTAGTGTTATAATGAGATGTTTGATAACCGTATTGAAACCGAATAATTATAAACAAAATCAATATACCTACGAATTTGAAATGTGACCCAAACAAAGTACCAAAGGTGTATAATATTTACGATAAAAATGAGAAAATATATATCTTGTCGAACTTAATTGCACAATGACGTAAAATTTGGAAGACTCCATTGATCAAACATTTGTGTCATTCATATTCATATCTATAACACTCTTCATGAATTACTTCAAAAATTATTGGTTTGAGGAACAACAAGCACCTGAATCACTAGACCACTACTAATATGCCTGTAAAATAACCACAAACTTTATGGGTCCATGGTTTAAAATTTATCTGATATTTATTTATTAGAACCACTAATGTTCCAAATTTTTGAGGAATGATATAGATTTATCGATTATAATCACAACTAAAGAATCTCATCTTGTAAAATTAATAGTGAAAATTATTTTATTCATTTTAAATGCCACTTTTTTTTTCGGTAGATTAAATGCCAAATTTATATGTGTAAGTTTATGCCTTTAAGAATGAAAGAAATGCTAAAATCAAAAGTGCCAGTATACATAAAATCATATATATATATATAATGTATTATATATGTATATAGATACACCGAGAAAGGAGGAAAAAAAAAGCCGCCCATCATTGAGAGAAGACATCATTGCTTCTTCGAGGCATCATTAGAAAAGTATTCTCTTCAACATTTTGGTATGTTCGGATGATGTGTATTTTATTTTTTTCTTATAAGTATCTAATTTACATTGTATCTTATTTGTACCTAATTTATATCTAATTTTATGGTTTATTTATATGCAAAAGTGTTTATTTTGCGTCGATATCTATTTTTGATAAATAATCTGATTAAAATAAATATGAAACTGATATCAAACCAATAAACGAAATGGAGCTTCATCTGCATATGTGTGTATATGTATAACATTAAGAAGAAAGCAATTCGAGCCAAACCAAAAGTTGAAGCAACATCGAATGTAAGAGTTACTTGAATGGTCTATTTTTCATTTGTATTTGTATCTGTATCAAAATAATATATATAAATATATTCTATTTGTATTTATATTTTATATGTATTTGATTTTTATGAGAACTATCAATTTTTTTTTATCTGTATCTATTTTATCTAAATCAACACAATGATTTCCAAGCAACAAAAGCCAGTTCTGAAAGGCACGTGAAGGCCCAAGTCAACCCTTCACAGACCCCATTCATAACATAATAGCAAGCCCACGTCCATTTGAAAGCTAATCACATTAAAAATAAAAAATAGAATAAAATAAAATAAAGTAAAAATGTAAGTTCCAAGAATCATCTAAAATTGCAAAATTGAAAATACTTCAGGGTTTTTTTTTAGTTTTTCTTTACAGATATAAACATTTTTTTAATATGTTTAACAAATTATTTATTATAAATAGATATACATAAAAAATAATAATTCTTATGAAAAAATTAAATAAATTAAATATAAAAAATTAAATGTATTTACATAAATCATTTTAATATAAATATAAAAAAAAAACTGTCCAAACTGACAAACTTTTAAAACTCCTTTGAAGTATGGAGCTATATGACCAAAAAAAACAAGAAGTAGCTAGAGCTCACATTTTTTACTACGTGACAACTAGGTTATGTTGAGAATACTTTAAAAGGTTCGATAGCCGTTTTAACTTTGATGTGACAAACTTCAAATCAAATTAATTATTTTCAATCTAACCTACTTAACATACCCAGCGCCTAATCCCAAACGGCCCAAAACCTATTTGAGGCCCAATAGCAAAATTTCCCCCCAGAATAACTCGAAACCAAACCATGATAAATTTACTATGGGCAAACTGTAGCACCGAACCATGTCATCATCTCCATAAATTTGGACCAACTCTAATATCACATTTAGTATAGAAAATTGAATTTGAAAAAAATTATAATTTCATATTTTATTCTCATTTTTGTGTTTACATGCATTTATAAAAGGTAAATCACGATTCTCCAGGCTCAATGATTTCAACTTTAAATAAAATTCAATTTTGCCTTCTCTCATTAATCATTATTATTAAAATACCTTTTATTCTCTTACACATTTATTATTTATTATTTATTATTAAGAATATTTTTGACAAATAACATGTCATAAAATTATCATTTCATCACCTATTTCAATACATTTCATTCCAACCATTTTAATACATTCAATTTCAAACAATTTCTACGTATCAAATATGACATGAGTTCTCATCATATATCTATGAAAAATTTCATCATAATTGCATTTTTGAGTCAAAAAGTGATGACATATCATTGTGTTCGGTTAGTGCTTTGTATGTGCAAACATATATGTAAACATAGTGGTTAGAAGATGGCCATTACCATAGTAAATTGATCAATTGTCCTTATAGGTAAAGACAGTGTTATTATCGCTCTTCAACAAGGTCATGCTTGTCCTGCTAGTACGATCTTGAAGTTATTGAAATATGAAAGCATAAAAGAGTGATAAATGTCTATTGTTATTATTTTGTGCAATAAAAAGAAATATTTACTATTACAGGTAAAGAAAATGATAGATGTTATAATTATACCATTGCCTTTTAAATAGTTTATGTGGTAGCAAACAAAAGATAAATATTAGGTAACAAAATCTAAACTAAAAAGAAGACAGATAAGTTTAAAATAATTATTAAAAAAAACAAATCTTTGGCAATATTAATAGCAAAGCAAATTTTGGAATCAATATCCAAAATTATCCCTTGATTCAAAGTTGCAAAGCTTAAAACCTTATGGTTATGGAGCACTTCTCATCACTAGATGATGCACTTCTCATAATAAAATAAAATAAAACACTTTTTTGTTGAACTTTATCACCAACTCTTTGAGTATTTCTCTCCAAAACCTTCTTCTTGGTGTACTTCTCACCATCTATCTAAAAAGAGTTCCTTCTACAACCACATGTGCCATATTTGTATATTTATCTTTATTTTGCATTCTATAATTTTTCTACAAATGCCTAAATCTCTTACACTTGAAATAGTGAGGCTTCCATTTATGCTAGCAATCTTCCTCTTGCCGACCAAATTTTTGCGATTTTCACATTATCGAATCTTTCCTTTCCCCTTTGAAAAAGTCTTAACTAGTATGCTAATTCAACTGTTTGATCTAATGCTCCTTGCCTTATTGTTCTTCTTTGCTCCATAAATTGAATAGCATTAATTAATTCTGCAATAGTTATCTTTAACAAATCCTTAGAATCTTCAAGTAAAGAAATTTTTTTATTCATACCTTTCATGTAGGCTCGCAACAGCTTCTCCACAATTCTTTGATTGGGAAATTCTTCACCATACAATCTAATTTGATTATACAATAGACATGAACTTCTTGCTATACTCTTTAATAATTTAAGATTCTTTCATCCTTTAAATCTCAAATTCTTTAGGATTCAAAAATTACATCAGCCATATTTGACTATTACTTTCAAAGTCTTCTTTAAACTTATCAATACTTCTTTTGGTGACTCACATGCCATCAAGACCTATGAAGCTCTTATTCATGTTGGAAAAATGATAAAAGAGAATGATAAATGTTTGTTGTTATTATTTTGTGCAATTGGAAATACATGGAACGCCTTTTAAATAGGCAATATGGTAACAAACAAAATATAAATGCTAGGAAAAAAAAATCTAAACTAAAAAAAAAGACATAAGTTATATTTGAAAAAAAAAACAAATATTTAAGTATAATAATAGGAATGCTAATCTTTGAATCAATATCTAACATCCCCCCCTCTCGAATCTTATGGTTATGCAGCACTTCTCTCCATTCTTTTTAATTGTGCAAAGCACCTCTCTTCACTAAATGATGCACTTCTCATAAAAAAAAAAAAAAAAGCTTTTATCGATGCACTTTATCACAACTCTTCAAGCACATCTCTCTAAAACCTTCTTCTTGGTGCACAATTTACCATCTTTCCAAAAAAGAGTTCCTTCATCAACCATAGGTGTCATATTTGTATGTTCTTCTTCATTTTGCATTCTACAATTTTTCTAAAAATGTCTAAATCTCTTACACTTGAAACATTGAGGCTCCTCCTTGTGTCAACAATCTTCCTATTGATGACCAGGCTTTTTGCCATTTTGTACATCAACAATTGTTTTCTTTCCCTTTAAAGAAGTCTTGGCTAGATATGCTCCTTTTGATTAATTCCCCCTACCTCATTATTCTTCTTTGCTCCACAACTTGAAGAGAATCATTAACTCTATAACAGTTATCATTAACAAATCTTTAGAATATTCAAGTGAAAAAAAAAAATTTGTCCATACCTTTCAAGTAGGCTCACAAGACGCGTCTCCTCAATTCTTTGATTAGGAATTTTCACCAAACAATTTAATTTGATTAACAATAGACATGAGCTTGCTGCTATACTCTTTAATGGTTTTAGATTCTTTCATCCTTTAAATGTCAAATCCTCTTGAGATTCAAAAATTGCATTAGCCTTGATTGAATATTACATTCAAAATCTTCATTAAGCTTATCCTGAGTTCTTTTGGTGACTCATAAGCCAGCAGGACCTATGAAGCTCCTATACATATTTTATTTTGAAGGATTATAAAGAAAGATAAATGTCTACTTTTATTATTTTGTACAATTGGAAATATATAAATTGTCTTTTAAACAAGTAACATGGTAACAAACAAAAGATAAATATTAAGGAAATAAATCTAAGCTAAAAAGAACACTAACAAGTTCAAAATAATTAAAAAAAAACCCAATATTTTGGTATATTAACAGCAAAGCTAATCTTTGTATCAATATCCAACAAAAGAGTGATGAAAGTGAAAATATGAATTTTTTGTTAATTTAGAACTCTTTTTTAAATTATTCATCAAAGTAGGCTTTAATTGAAATTAATTACTAAAACAATCCATCTAATTCACATGTTTTAAATGGGAGTCACTTCTTACAGAAATCTCACATGTTCCCAGTGCAAAACATGTGTAGATACCCACATGTTCCCAATTCGAGACACGTGTAGAAACCCACATGTTCTCGATGCAAGACATATGTAAAAACCCGCATGATCCCAATGTCAAACATGTGCAAAACTCACATGTTCTCTATGCGACTTGTATTTAAATACATGGGGTCACTAAACTCGCATTTTCAAGATGCGATTTTAGTGTCTTATTTTTGTAATTAATTTTTGGGCTGCTCCTATTTTAGTAATTTTTTTTCTAAGGTAAAATTGGCCTTTCACCCCATGAAAACACGTAGCAATTTTCATTCAATTAGAGGTGATGTTATAACATATGAGGTTCTACTCAACATTATAGAAACTTTTTATTTCTTCTTTAAATTTTTGTCTTCATCTATAGAAGAGAGTACCATTTTTACTACCAATGAAAAGCTATTTGTGATTATTAATCTTATTTAGTAACCAACGACCTCGATTTAAGGTATGTTAGTTAAGGGAAAGGAAATCAATGCAAAAATAAAAATTTTCAAAAGTTCGTTCTTTTAAGGAAAAAAATCTCGAAAATACAATAGTAGGAATCTTGAGTTGCAATAACAATGACATGTCGCACATGAGTTGTGAGTTGGACTCACAATTTCTTTTGTGGTGCTATGAAATCATGATTTCAACTCATTTCTTTTGCCTTAACCTCATTCTAGTTAGGGGTTTGGTACTTCATTTAGGTCCTAGAAAAATGTGTCAAATTTTTTTTTCATGTTTTTAAAAGTAGATTTCGAATTTTAGGTTCTAAGTGAATTTCGTGTTAAGTGTTGTGCATTTTCGTAGGTCGGATTATTATTAATTAGTTTAATTGAATGTTTATTACATAAAAACATTTAGTTGACATGATTATTCCAACATAGATTCCAACATGATTAATAAAGTGAAAATAACATAAAAAATTAGGGAAATTCTATAATCCTATCACTATCAAATGGCTCATACCATACACAACAATGATCGAACCACTAAAATAGTTAATATTTCAATTACTACTTTTATTTTAATGGTTAGATAGTTGATTGGATGGCCCATCGATGGCATCATAAAAACTGCCCAGAAAAATATTAACATTCAAAGGTAAATCTAAATAAGGAATCAATATTTCAAGAAGTTAAAAAAATAAATAAACACTATGGTCAGTTAATCATAATAAATTCCTAATAGTAGGGTTATGCAAAATCAAAAACGTCTAAACCATAAATCGAATCAGGCATTATCAAATCGAATAAAAATTATGGTTTTTTCCTAAATGGTTTGGTTTGCAATTCAATTCAATGAAGAGTAAAAAGTTCATGGTTTACATTAAGACCCTAAACCAAACCGAACCATTTTTTATATTTTTTTTAAAAGAAAACAAACACGTTATTTTTAATTATTTTTAATTTTTTTTAGATATGTATTCTTCATGGTAATAAAATTAAATTGACCATGTCATGTTTGAGTTGTTATGGTGTCTATAATAAGTTAATTTTTAGCTTTTAGCCTCCATTGTTCTGAATATATATATATATATATATATTCCTTTATCTTACCTATTACTTTACTTATATTACCTAGTTACTTATTGTTTATGTATTTAATAATGTATTGATTAGAAATACAATGAAATAAAATTTGCACCTTATGTTGGGATATCATGCTCTAATTTTATCAAATTATAGTTTAGGATTAAAACAACCCAATCCCAAATGTTTAAAGATGTGGTTGTTTTGCCACACACATCACCTTCAAGTGGCATGTGCAAGGCTTCCATTAGTTAGGTGGGTTGCTACTCAAGTTTTAGATGTGAAATCACAATTAGGTTCTTTAGTAAAACCATCATGCATTGTTTGACAATTTTCTAACAATTCAGAAACTCTTATACAAACATTTCAAGAAGATGAAACAAAAATTTAAAATCCAAAACAGCTTTAGATAGCATCCATAAAAGGGAAGCTAGCCTCAACTAGATTACAAAGTTTGACACTCAGCCCACAAGTAGTAAAATAGTTCAAAGTTTACAATTATCCATTCAAAATAAGAAACATAAATATTCAAATCCTTAAAGTTCCATGTGATCTTCTACTCGTCTATGCCACTCTCTAAACTCATTAGTCCCAAAACCCATGGAGTCATAGTAAAGGTCTATGAAGTTATCAATATCGATATTTGAAATAGTAAAAGTGAGTAGTGAAGCTCAATTCATAGTAATCAAACATATATATGCATGTCATGTATGCATTGGCTAATGCAACAAGCACAAATTAAGTTTGATTAAGTTTTAGGTCAGCAAACAAGTATCACAGTACCTAGAAATACAAACATGCATAAGAGTTCTCATGACTCTCGCCAAACAAAAGGGATAGGATCCCATAAGGAACCATGCACCGAAGAGGGGAGTTTAATAAGTCCGTAGAACTTATCAAAAAAGAAAAAGAAAAAGTAGCCTCATACAAATCAATTCCATACAAATAGCCATCAATGAGCACAATCCATTGCAACATTTTACGCAAGATCCCATGTCCCCACATAACTCTGTTGCAACTTTGTATCAGCTCCTAATTGATTGTATGATTTTGAAATATTCCCTATTGACTACTTACCTGCTCTTACCATGCACTTTGTGGTGGTCCAAGCGCCTACAACTAACATATCATCTCGAAGTTGTGATTAGGCTCACAACCCAGTTTAAGGGTATCACTCCTAGAGTAAGCAATCAAGCAGCAACCAACACTTAAATTAAGTCGAGTTTAAATTCTTAGTCTGATTATTAATACTTCTCTAGCAGGTAACGCAAAATTATATATACTTGTTGGTCGATTTGAGCTTGTTGTCCCTTTCCAAGCTCAATGTCCAATAACTGTTCATAATTGAAATTGAAATAAGTTCATAGTTAATTATCTTTAATCCTCTTGTATTGTTTTTTATATTTAATTCTCTTTGACTTAACCACTTCTGCTTAAAGCATGTTTAGAGGGTTATTTAAGTCTAAGGAAGGAATTAGGTCAAGTTTCGCGCGATTTGGACAATGATTGTCGAAGGAAAAAGGGGCTGGAAAAGAACATGGGCAATACATGGGAAAACATATCCTTCTATGTTCCTTTTACATGACTAAATGCTTAAGTCGTGTTCTTCCTATGTTTGGGATTAGAAAGGTATATGGGAAGGTACCTAACCTCGTGTAATCCCCATGCTATTCTAGGATTAAAAGTGTATAAGATCAGAGAGGAACACGGGTAGTACATGGGTTAATTTATTATCCCATGTTCTTCTAGGGTTGGTGGGTTTAAGACTAGAGAGAAACGCGAGCAGGTACACAAACTCGTGTACTTGCCATGTTCTTCTAGGAAAACTCGATTCTTAAAGTTTTGAATTTAGTAAAAAACAAGGGCAGGTACACAACCTCCTGTACTTGCCATGTTCTTCTAGGAAAACTCGATTCTTAAAGTTTTGAATTTAGTAAAAAACAAGGGCAGGTAAACATGACCTCCTGTACTTGCTATGTTTTTTTTTTTTCTGGAAAACATGTCTCTTTGAGTTTTAAAGGTCAAAGAGGAACATGGGCAGGTACAGGACCTTGTGTTCTTTTGGCTTTGTGATATTTCGTGTTCAAACTTGATATTTTTTTCGAAAATAAGTTTTGGAACAACTTTTGGTGATCTTAAAGGTGTTATATGGTCATATTTATGCCTAGTCTCATCTATTTTCATCTCACATTTGTTAAAACATGATTAATTGAAGTTTGAAGGTTAAAACATCTAGTTTTGATAATAACTACCAACCTTATCATGGTTTCTCTAAAATTTTCAATACTTTCATGTATGAACTCTTCATTCAACAACTCGAACATTAACAACAACAAACCTTATATTCATTCTATTATTTCATTCATAATTTTAAACATATAACAACATTCATTTCTTCTCAAAGTCAATTTCTAGCAAAATTTCTACTCAGGACATGTTCATTCTTCATTCTCATATTATCATATTTGTCTCATCTATCTACCATAGTATTCTCACAACATTAAGAGTTTTTGTTCTAGATCTTAGCTTATTGTTTCAGCTGTGTGTGGTACTACTCCAAGGCTTAAAACTTAATCTTCTTTCTACTTCCATTACATACCAACACGTCTAAGTCAGATTTTACACTTAACACATTATAAACATTACATTTCAATACTTGAAAATCTCAAACTTATCTTCTTAGGAATTTCACTAAGTTTACTACTCTTCTGTCTCTTGGTTCACCTTTATTGTCATTATTTCCTATCATGAAGTAGAAAACTAAGTTGATTATTGTTAATCCTCCTTTAATCTTACTTAATTAACATTAAGTGGAGGCTAAGGTATAGGAAATCTAACCTTAGGGTTTTAGTAGGTTTCCTAAAAAATTAAGGATAGAAAAATGATGAGTATTGATATAGGGGTTAGTAGGTTAAGGTCTAAGGTTTGTGGGTTTTCTATTTAGAGTGCGACATGATGCGATCTCAACCCTTCATCTCCATTAGGTTTTATTTGGGAAATTTTACTAATCTAGAACCATTAATCAAACTATCTTTAAATTTGATTTTAGTTAGCTCACAAATAAATTTTTGTCCATTCCCTCAGTTTAAATTCCTAATTATTTTTCAATTTCTATATTAAAATTTTGAATTTTATGGGTAGTGTCTGGATCATATTAAGGATAATTCAAGAGAATGGAACTTATATACATCCATAGTTTTATGAAGGATAAAATCCCTTCCCACTATAAGTTTTACAACTTATATTGAGATAGCATATTATAATTTTGTCAAGTCCATTGTATAATTGTAATTCATAATAATTCAAGAGAATGGAACTAATAATCTGTTCTTTTGTTAATCAAGAGAGGAAGAGAGAATGAAACAAAGACTAAGAAGGAATTTGTGAGATCTCCTCTTTTCACGGTTAAGAACCATCCTTCGTTAAAATGACAATTTAAAAAAAAAAATTAAGTACCAAACTTGATCGGGCCACAAATGGGTCCCATGACATAGTTGACTTTTATATTGCTTTTTTATATTTCTTTTAAAAAATTTCTTTTTGTTTCATTTTCTTTTGATTTATATTTATTTAAATTAATAAAGGCATAAGAATTACTTACACTTCCAACTTTTAGTAATTTTAGTGTAGATTTTTATATTTTACAATTTAGTACTTGTTTACTTAGTGTAGTTTCAATTTAATATCCTTGCTAATGGGAAGTGAAAGGCTTTTGTGTATTTCACTATTTTGGTGTCTAATAATTAGTTTTTGCTCATTCACTTAGATGAATAAACGAGGCTGTAATGTTATTGCTATTCCTAATGAATGGTATAGAATTGATCAAATAATTATTTGTTAAATTTTCATGTAAATGAGGATATTTTGGAAAAAAAAAATACAATACAATACTGAATTACTAATAAGTTTAAGTCATGAATGAATATTCAATATCATTTTTGTAAAATTAATACATTATAGGATTGCTATTGTAATGAACTAAATACTATAATAGCTTTTTGTAAGGAATAAGACTCTAATGGAATTGTTATTACAACAAAAGTGAACGAACACTCATTGCTTATCTTTTAAATGTGATGCATTTTAGTGTCTACATATTGGTAAATTGATTCAACACTAAGTGCCCATTTGGTAATGGAGTTCCAAACTGTGGTAGTTTATGGTGTCAATGGAGAAAGGAGATGGTGGCTTAGGAAGAGAAGTAAGTTAGAGAGTGAAAGCTTAGAGAGAGAGAGAGTTCTTGTGGAGAGTTAGTAATGAGGAAGAGATTAATGCCAAGTAGGGTTGTTCATTGAACCGAACCAAATCGAGCTGAACTACAAAATGCAGTTCTTTTATATTTCGATTTGGTTTGCGATTCTGTTAGTTTGAGCCTAAATGGTTACGATTTGGCTCGAGGGTTCGAACCGAGCCAAACCGTTTGAATCCGAATTGAACCGCTTCACATTAATAGAAACAAAAAAATAAGTAAGGGCCATATTATCTATTTATAACTCTTAAGTTTTATATATTAGGATTTTTATTGCTCTAAAATTAATCCAACAAACAAAATTCTTATCATGGATTACATTGATAGGAGCAAGTTTTATACTAGGTTGCAATATCTACAACCAATAATACTGAGATAATTTAGAATTTTAAACTAATTAGTATAGCATAAATTTAAATACGTTATAAAGGAAGAATATCATAAGTAAATGTGGAATTGATGGAAAAGATAATTTTCTAAGTTAATATTATAGATTTATTAAAAATATATGTTATTTTAAATTAGCATTGAAAAATATTTTTAAAATGGGATAATATATGTATTTGAAAATTTAATTATATGGCCTGATATAATGATAAACAACTTTAATTTTTATGCACATTTCTCAATCTAAATCTTTTTTTTTTCTTGTGAACTCAAATGGCCATTAATATTATTTATTAGAATTTAATTTTTTAAAGGCGGTTTGGTTCATCAAGGGTTTGAACGAACCATTTTAAATGCAATTTGGTTCAATTCTATCCTTAAACCGAACCAAACCGAACCGAACCATGAATATGCCTAATGCCAAGTCACCAATTGATCAGATCTTCTTTTTAATTTAAAGACTAGTGCAGATTTCTTTTTATATGGAATATTTTATTATTATTTTTGTCCACGACATTAGCAGTGTGGCACTTAACTATGCTTCATTGTTAGTGTTGAGCAATGCCACCATGTGGCTATTATAAATACCTAAATTGACCCACTTTCCTAAACATTGATAATACTTTTTAACTACTCGAAACATTATTACCTCAAATAAACTTATTACAAAATGTTGTGATTTTCCAAATGTAATGTGCCATTTATTTTAATAATATAATAACAAGCTTACATGAAGCAAATCTATAATATATTCATGTTATACCTTAATATAATAATCACATAATGTGAGTTACAATAGTTGTACATCTCAACATCATATACTTCCTTCCATAATCCAAGAGCACATAGTAGATCCCATTTTTAAATAACGTTGATGTCAAGAGCTTTTCCAATAATATGAGGTTTTTGTTAAAATCAAGCATCGTATAACAAATATTCACAGTTCATATTACTTGATAACATTAATTTTCTTTTAATTCTGTAATAATATATCAATAAAAATAATAAAAAAATTAATTTTGACGAAATTAATTGATAAACAAACTCTTAAACACATTAAAACTAAAATATGAATACTTGAATGCAACTAAAACTCAAGTATAGATAACAAAATGTAAAAAAAAAAAAAAATGTAAGAGTCCTTAATTTTCCTATTAACAATGATACTAAATTGAAAGTAAATTAAAGAAACCACCACAAATTACAAAAGATAAAAGTTAAGACTTGTCAAAAGTTAAAAATTCAAATACTCATTGGCCTTTATCCATGTAATTTCCTTGTAAATAAAAAAAAAAAAAAACAGACATCAAGGTATACAAAAGTCCTTTTTCCGCTACCTCTATGAAGGTTTTTGCTAGCCTCTGTGGAAAGCATTTTGATTTCCTGTTTATCCCCAGAAATCAGATATGGTAAATATAAGAAGGAACCTTTGTTTTGGCTTAACATAAGTGGAAATAAAATTTTTTGTAGATCCAATTTTAAACAAAATTGATTAGAAAAATTACACAAAAAATATTAATGTTTAATCAAAATTATAAAATAAACATTATATTATTTAGTTTGTTAGAGTCACTTGTCTTTCGACTATGGTTATGTGGTTCAAGGACTTGTCCACTCGAACTAAAAGTTTACTTTGATGAAATATTGAAGCTAGAGAAGTCAAAACATCCGTGCCAATTTGGAAAGCACCAGCATCATGTGTATCCTCTTTTTCTACCAACTAAAGACATTGAAGTCATCCCCTTGTTCCCTCCTCTCTCTTCCAATTCCTCTACTAACTCAAGTGAACTTAATCCTTGCTCTCTTTCATTAGTGGATTCTCCTTTAAACTCCACTTCCATTGACATGTGGGTTCAAAGGTAAACCAACTACTCCAAAGTGCATTCCCTTCTTGATCCTTAAAACTCACCGTCTTTCCTCGACAATGTACCGTAGCTTTCACGCGGGTCAACCAACTCATGCTTAGAATCACTTCGTATTTGTTCATCTCTAATACTCTCAAGTCACTTGCTGTATGGTGTCCTTGGATCTCTAAAGAACATTCTTTCAACATCTCTCAAGTTGTTGTAGGAGCCACTCGAGTTTCGACTAGAAGAAACTCCGCCCCCTTGCCACATTCCTCTTTTCTTCTTCTTTTCTCTTCTTCTATGGTACATCTCTACTGAATAATCCAACATGATAACAGTAGATTTAAGCATCAACAATAGCAACTATACGACAACAACTCATGAGTGCTATCACGCCCTGAAGGATACTCTAAACGTAGCAGTCCGTCATACATAATTTTATTAATAAGGCGTACTGTCACGCCCCAAGGGGTACCCTAAACGTAACAGTCCGCCACACTCAATTAAAGCTTAAGTATGATAACCTTGGCCATTCCCAAAAGCTTTGATATTAAGTGTAAGGCGTGTTCTCACAATTTTAGAGGACCATACATGGAATTATGAAGCTTAAAAAGATATAATAATATATTAAGAAAAGAGGATTCATAATAATCATTTACTCATATCAATGGTTTTACAAACTTAGGGACATTTCCCTTGATTACTAATCTATTACAAGAATATTTGTACATCATTTCTAATACTAACTTCATCTAGAATTTCCTTTATCCAAAAAGAAATTACCTGATCGCAGGGTCCTCGTGGCCTTAACCATAAATAGGGAAACTACAAAAGATATCTATGGGGGTATAAGCTAACAGGCTTAGTGAGAATTAATTCCATAAATAACTTCTTGTAACAAAGTTTCAAACAAGTTATTTTAATCAAACAAATGGAATGCAACATACACATGGGCAAACAAGACATATAGTTTTCCGAGAACTATATGTTGAATGGATTTACGCCCTCCATTCGGGGTTTGGTGATACATATTCTCAAAACAAGTAGTTTTAATTGTCACGCCCCGATGGGTACCCTAAACGTGACAGTCCGCCACACTCAATATTAAAGCTTAAGTATGACGACCTTAGTCATTTCCAAAAGCTTTTATATTAATGTAAGGCTTACTTTCACAATTTTAGAGGACCATATGTGGAATAATGAAGTTTAAGGAGATATAAAAACATATTAAGAAAAGAAGAATCACAATAATTATTTGTCCATGGCATAAACTTTGCAAACTTAAGGACAACTCCCTAAATTACCAATCTATTAACATGCTAATACTAAGCTATACTTTATTCAGATTTCTAATGTTCAAAAGGAATTACCTGCCCGCATGGTCCACGTGGCCTTAACCATAAGTACGGGAACTGCAAAAGATAACTATCGGGTATAAGCTAATAGGCTTAGTGAGAACTATTTCCATAAATAACTTCTTGTAACAAGATCCAAACAAGTTGGTTAATCACACATATGTAATGCATCAAACACGTGCGCAAACAATCATATAGCTTTCCAGGAGCTATATGTTGAATGGATTTACGCCCTCCATTCGGGGTTTGGTGATACTCAAAACAAGTAGTTTTAATAATATAAAATTTAAGCTTGCGAGCACTCATCGCCAAGTATTCCGAATCTACTTGATTTGACCTTACTTTCGGATCAACCGCCAAGCATATTCCATTAAGCCGCCAAGCAATCGCTTTCGGATCTTCCGCCAAGTGTTGCTTTCGACATGAGCCTACTATCCTTCTCACCCAAGGATAATAACCCAACCATACAATGTGACTCACTTCGTGGTATGCATGAGTTCATTAATTTATAAAGTCATAACATAATTACTTTCAACATTAAGGTGATCAAGGAATTTCACACAAATCAATATTAAACTAAAACAATCACTTAGAACAATTCGGGCTTCGATATTCTTAGAATTCTTTCAAGGAATTATTTTACATGCATATCGGTTTATCTTTTCCTTACTCTAGTGCAACTAATTTACAAGCACAACAAGTGTAGCATTTAATGGAAATAAACTCACGATGCCATTGTCGTCTATTCTTCTAAGCGGATGAGTCGGTCACACACTCCATTAATCGTAATAGTTCTCAGGTGAAGAAATCCTTCCTCGGGTCACCTAACCAAAGAAAATACCCATAATGAGTTTTTCTTGAAGATTCTCTTGAATTTTGACAAAACAATGTCAAAGAATGTCAAAGTTCGTATGGAAGAATGTTCCAACTTAAAATGGCCATATTTGATCATTTTAACTCGGAATCGCGCATATAATATACCGATTTCTATCTACTCGAAAAGATATACCCATTTCTAAAATTATTTCCTACAAACAAAGCCATATAGGCTCCGAAAAAGTGGTGATAAAATTCACCACGGATTTTCAAGTAAAAACAACTTTGGTTCAAGAAATCAAAATTTGTTTGATAAATACTTAGTTATTTATATAGTTGAAAAATCTCTTTTTATAACTATAACTCATATTTAAGCATGCTCAAGTGTCTTGTTGTCCAAATTATTTTTCTTAGGTAAAATAATGTCGGTTTGAAGCTTTTCGGAAATTGTTTTTATAAATTTCTTTGAAATGAATACCTTGCTTCCTTTGTTTTCTAAAAACGTTTTATGTTGATTTTATTTATTTCTTTCTAAGTAACTTTTGGAAATAAAATTTTTCTACTTTCTAAGTTACATTAATACTATATTTGAAGTTTTTCTAGGAAATATGCTTTTCTTCATTTTTCTTGTGTAAATTCATTTGTTTACTTATTTGCAAAAATCTTTACTTTGATATTTCCCATCTTTTTCTCATGTCTCATATTTTCAAAAATAATTATCCATGCATGAAAACTTGTTTTCTTCATAAAAACAATATGGAACAATTAAGGACTTTTTGTAGAAAAACTAATTTCTATAATCTTATTAACTTCTTCTTGTTACTTGAAAAGAAATAACTTTATTATTTTCAAACCATAAATTTTCTTTGCCTATTTGTTTGCAAAGGTCTTTATTTAAAATTTCCTTAGTCATCCATCTTATTTTCTTTCTTTATGAAAAGAACCATTTTTGTCAACAAAAATATTTTCTTTTGAAAAAACAAGGTAGAGTAACAAAGATTTAAGTAGCTTTTTAAATAGTTTCTATATTCATAGTGAATTCTTTTTGTAACTTGAAAATGAATGAGTTTATTTTTGTTATCTTATATTTTTATGTTTCACAAAAACTTATTCCTAAGTGACAAAAAGCCTTCTTTTATTTGATTATCTTTAGAAAATAAACTTTGGACAACAATCTAAATGAACATGATTATGAGAATAATAATAAACAAAATAACATAAAGCATAAATAATAAGTCAAGTATTGGAGTCTTAGCTTTTTCAAGGCTCCCGGGACTAAGAAATAAACTAGTCCCATAATGAAATAAAATGAAAGAAAGAAAACTTGTTTTGACTTGATGAGGACAAGTCTAAGACTAGAGACTAGTCTTAATTTCAACAAGGAATAAATAAATAAATTGCGATGGAAAGTAAATAAATTGCTTTGCATGAAATAAATAAATTGCAAGTGAGCTTATATGCTCTAAAGAATATGTATAGATATAATAAACTAATAAATCAACATAACCATAAATGGATTGGCATGAACAAGAACAATACATGAACATAATGTAGTTTCCACAACTTGTAGTATTTGGAAACTCACACTATGGTCATGTAAAGTTACATGACATGAAGAAGAAGTAAGAATTATAAAGGGGTTACCTAAAGAAGATTTTGATATGGTTATGTGGTTATGGGTTTTTGTTGTGGTGGAAGTTGTTATGGAATTATTTGAGAGAGTTTTGAGATAGTAATTTGAGAGAGCTTTAAGAGGAAAAATTGAGAGAGTTTTGGTATGAATTTGTAGGTAGTGAATGTGTGAAAGAAGTGAAAGAGGAGGGGGGTATTATAGGATTTTGAGGAGTGATTTTTGTGTGATTAAAATAAAGCAAAATTTAAAACAAATTATGGATGTAGAGAGAGAGAGGGTGCCGGCCACTTTTGTAGAGGGGGAGAAGTGATTTAATTTTGTGACTTTTGATAAATGAAAGATGTAATTTGTAAAGTAGATGTGATATAAAGTTATGGGAAAGGTAAAAAGTTAAGATTATAGGTTATGTAGAGTGTAAGAGTAGGTGTAAGAAAAAGTAGGATAAAATAATAGTGTAGAATAGTAATGAATAGTGTAATGTAAAGTAGATATGACAATTAAAGTTCCGGTAGTAAGAAAATACGCGTATAATAGCTATCTGTTATTTTTACTTACCGAAAAATTTCGAAATTGATATTTTTGGAAAACTTTTTTTTACGAGTCTAACGGTATATTCGGAATATTTTTACTATTCCGGGCTTCCGGACACGTTTTTCGAGAACTGTGTCCGATCGGGTTCGAAGGACACCCGAATTTCGCGAAACTGAAATTTTTATAAAACCTATGGTTATTACGAAATATTTTAGCTAATTATCCCAACTTCGTTTTTCCGAGCCAAAGAAAACGGCAATGCCGGATTTTGATGGATACGATAAACTAGGGTTTTGTTGACCTTTAGGGTTTCGTTTGACTTGGTTAGGGTTTTGTGCTAAACCGATTCTGAAAATTTAGAGGTTTACATTAATAGAAAGGTTTTATGCTTTTGATCAATATCGCCAAGCACATGAATTCTACTTGAATTGAGCCTTGCTTTCGGATCTTCCGCCAAGCATTTCCTTTTTTTTCATAACGCCGCTAAGCAATCGCTTTCGATCCTCCGCCAAGTGTTGCTTTCGACATGAGCTTACTATCCTTCTCACCCAAGGATAATAACTCAAAATGCAATGTGACTCACTTCGTGGTATGCATGAATCCATTTATTTAGGATATCGTAACATTATTATTATCAGGTTTATGGTGATCAAAGCATCTCATACAAAGCATCTCATACGAAGCAAGTGTTTATACTAAAACAACCATTTTAAATCAATTCCGGCCTCAATATTCTTAGGATTCTTTCAAAGAATTATTTACATACATATCCATTTATCTTTTCTTAGCTTCTAGTACAACTAAATTACAAGCACAACAAGTATAGCATTTAAAGGAAATAAACTCACGATGCCATGTCAACTATTCCTCTACGCGGATGAGTCGTTCACACACTCCTCTTAATCGAAATAATCTTCGGGATAAAGGTATCCTTCCTCGGAGTCACCTGGCCAAAGAAAATACCCACAATGAGTATTTCTTGATGATTTTCTTGAATTTGACAAGACAATATCAAAAGAACGTTAAAGTTCGTATAAAGGAAAGTTCCAACTTAAAATGGCAATAACTTGGTCATTTTAACTTGTAATCGCGCATATAATATACCAATTTCTACCTACTCGAAAAGATCTACCCATTTATAAAATTATTTTTAACAAACGAGGTCATATAGGCTCCGAAATAGTGGCGATAAAATTCACCACGGATTTTCCTAAACAAAAATAACTTGGTTTAATCAATCAAAATTTGTTTGATAAATACTTAGTTATCTATAATTGAAAATTTCTCTTTTTATGGTTACTTAGATCATATTTATTCATGCTCAAGTGTTTGTTGTCCAATCATGTTGCTCAAGTAAAATTATGTCGATTTTGGAGTTTTTAGAAAAATATAGCTTACAATTCATTTTTGTAAATCTCTTGAAATGAACATTTTGTTTCCTTTGTTTTCCAAAGATATTTTATGTTGACATATATATATATATATATATATATTTCTAAGTAACTTTTTGAAAATAACTTTCTTCTTTCTATGTTTTCTCTATTAATACTATTTTTCCTATTTATTTTTCTTTTACAAATTTCTTTGTCTATTTGTTTGCAAAAATCTTTATTTGAAAATTCCTCTTCCTTTCATTATGCTAAAAATCATTTTTGTATCAACAATTATTTTCTTTTGAAAAACAAAGTGGAATATTAGAGGTTTTAAGAAGCTTTTCATGACAAAAGTAGTTTAAAAAATTTTAGTGAGTTCTTTTTGTAACTTGAAAAGAGATAACTGTGTTTTTGTTTAAACCATAGATCTTCTACTTTACATAAACTTGTTTCTAAGTGTCAAAATCTCCTTTTTGTCAATTATTTTTAGAACTTGAAATTTTGGACAACCATTTAAGTGAACGTGAATTATGAAAAAATAAAAGCAAGCAAAGTAACATAAATAATAAAGTCAAGTATTAGGAGTCTTAGCTTTTTCAAGGCTCCCGAGACTAAGAAGTAGACTAGTACTAAAATAAAAGTAAAATGAAAGAAAGAAAAATTTGTTTTGACTTGATGAAGACAAGTCTAAGACTAGAGAATAGTCTTAAAATAACAAGGAATGAATAAATAAATAAATAAATTGCATAAAATAAATAAATTGCAAGTGAGCTTATATGCTCTAAAGAATATGTATATATAGATAATAATAATACTTAAGATATAGTAACAATAATATGAACAAAAATAATAACATAAACAATACATGAACATAATGTAGCTTCCATAACATTTAGTCTTTGGAAACTCACATTATGGTCATGTAAAGTTATATGACATGAGAAGAAGGAAATAATATGAGATGGTTACTTAAAGAAGACTTTGGTATTGTCACGCCCCGAGGGGTGCCCTAAACGTGGCAGTCCGCCGTACACAATACTAAAGCCTAGGAATGACTACCTTAGTCATGCAAAGGCTTCCATATTATGTACAAGGCGTACATCACAACCAAGGGGACGCATCGGAAGTAGCGCAATTTACATTGATAATAAATAAGTAGCAAGGCAAAGAGAATACTTAATATAAAACATAAGCATCACATTTCAATTCTTAAGGGCATATTCTTCTATTATCTTCAAATAAATATACGTCCCTAATCATATAGGTTAGCACATATAAAGAACCTTACAAAATTCTTCATCGTATGATTCCATATCCTTAATCATCCGTCCATGACTTCCTTAATGTCATGATCCTCAAATTTAATCCACGAATATACCTGTTTCAACAAAATCTATAGGGGTATAAGCTACAACTAGCTTAGTGAGATATTCCTTTTCATTCGCACCATATTTTCAAACAAGTTTATTTATTTAATCACACATATGCTATGCATACAATGCAACAATCACATGATTACGCGAATATATATAGTCATCCGGAAACCATATATAGAACGGATTTACCCCTCCGTATCAAAGGTTAGGGAATCGGGGTTGAAGGTCCTCGACCTTTACTGCTAGTCCCCAGGTCCTCACCCACAGCGTTCGGTTGGCTCGGCTCCGAACCTAGAGTCGCTTTCCCGAGCGATTTGGATTCTCCAGGAAGGAACATGGCCCGTGGCACCGCACGATCACAGCCAATCCAACTCTACGCGTAGGAGTAGCAGCCTTCGAAATAGATGTGACTCGATGGATGCTATGCGTGAACGTTTTATTGTTCTTAGGTCAAACCTTATTAAGGTTTATTAGGGGCGATCAATCAATTTAGCAACAATAAACAATCATACAAGTAAGTAAACAAAATTATTTAAACAAGCAGATCGAAGTTGCGATATTCTTATTCTCAATTCACACATAAAATAGAATCATATATATACGCATAATCCCGAAATCCCCAAATATATTCGTTTTTATCTTTTCTTAGTATACTAATGCTACTACATTACAAGCACAAGCAAGGTAACGAAATTAGAAGGAATAACTCACTCGTCCATTTCGCTATCTTCTTAGTCGTAGTAATCCTCGGGTAGGGTATTCTCGTATCCTTCGTCACCTAGACAAAAGAAATCCCGGGATAAGTCTTTCATGAATTTCTATTCTTGGAGATTCTAAACTTTACTTAAAATGCGGTAAAATCGTATAAGAAGAAATTCCAACTTAAAATGGCCATAACTTGCTCATTTTAACTCGGAATTTCGCATATGATATACCGTTTTCTACCTATTCGAAAAGTTCTATCCATTTCTAAACTTATCTTGGTCATAAAAGGTCATTTGGGTTCCGAAAACGTCAGGTACAGATTTAAAACGAATTTTCTAAACTTTTGCAAAAATCCATTTTCTAACTCAACTTCATTTTAAAGAAAATCCTTTTGTAACAATATAAATATATATTTGATAAACACTTTTGAATATATAGGTATGCTCACTTTATATGCAAAAATCCTAATGGTAGTGTCTCAACAATTTATTTCATAAACAATTCATTTAAACTTTAACTTTGAAATTTTCTTTTCAAGTATTTAAAGAAACTTTGTATTTTTACTAGGTTGTTATAAATGAGTATATTCTTATTTTATTTTCTTCATTTCCTTTTCCAAAACAAGTAAATTTTTTTTAACCTTAGTTTTTCGTAAATTTTCGCTTCTAGTGATAAAAGTCATTTTTATCAAAAAGTATATTAGGTTGTTCAAAACCTTTTATAATTTTGTATTTAGGATGGTTTTAGAAAATGAATTTTGTCTTCTTATATCATTTCTAAAATATAAGCTTTTGCTTTCCAAAACTTGTTCTTTCATTTCTTTTGAAAAGAATCATTTTTATAAAATCCATTATTATAAATCTTACCTCATTTATATTCCTTTGAAAATTAGTTCCTTCTTAAAATTTGAAAATCATTATTTTTCCTAAGTGGGTTCATAACTTGATGAGTTGATTTTTGTCTTAACTTTGAAAACTAGTTTGTTCCTTAGTTTAGAAAAGAATTTAAGTCTTAAACTTTGATATTAACGATTTATTTTTCTAAAAACTTAGATTACCATAAAATACAAAAAAATATTTATTTATGTTTTCTTGGTAAAACTATCTTTGTTATTTAAGAAAACTTGAGAAAACTTGTATTATTCTATTTCTAGGTTGTTGATAATAACTTCATGTTTTTGTGGTAAATCATATAATTGGAAACTTAGCTTTGAGTTCATTTAGTAAAACAAGATTCTATTTTTAGACTAGTTGAGACATTAACATTATGCAAATGCAAGTATCATGAGCATATAAAATAATAAGAACATAAGAAAATACTAAAAATAATTAATGAGCAATAAAATATCAAGCATTGGGAACCTTAGCTTCATCAAGGAATCCCGATCAAGTATTGGAGCCTTAGCTTTATCAAGGCATCCCGGGACTAAGAATGGACTAGTCCCGAAAGATTAAAGAAAATAAATAAAAGATTGTTTTGACTTGATATGGACAAGTCTAAGACTAGAAAGACTAGTCTTAATATCAACATAAAATAAATAAATTGCATAACTTGAAAATAAATAAATAACAAATGAGCTTATATGCTCTAAATAAATATATATACATAATATACATAATACTATATATATAAGCAAATAATCACAATAATAATAACAACATAATAAAATAGGAAGCTTATGTACAAGAACAAAACATGAACATGTTGTTGCTTTTACTACTCATATGAGTTTCAAAACAACACCATAGTCATGTTAAGTTACATGACATGGATGAATAATAGATGGAAAATATTTACCTAAGGTATGTAAGAGGTATGGTGGTAGATGAAATGGGTATTATGTGAGTAGTAATATGTGGTAGATAGTTTATGTATGAGGGATGATTTTTGTGAGGAATTGGTTTGAGAGAGTTTTGGTAGAGAGAATTCTTGAAGAGAGAATTTGTGGAGAGATTTTGAGAGAGTTTTGGTAGTGAATGAATTGTGTGAAAGATGGAAGAGGAAGGGGTATTTATAGAATTTTTGGAGTGATTTTTGGATGTAATAAAATAATTGAAAAAGAAAAATAAATGAGAGGAAATGGGGGAGAATGGCGCCGGTTTTGCTTGTAAGGGGAGGAAATTGATTTTATTTTATTTGTTTGTGTAATAAAGAAGTAATGTGTAAAGTTTGATGTGATTAAAGTTGTATTGGAAATGAAAAAAGTAAGAAAATAGATATGTAGGTGTAAGAAATAGGTGTAAGAAAAAGTAGAGATAGGTGAATAGTAATGAATAGTAGAAAAGTACTATGAATAGTAGACTAGACAATTAAAGTACCGGTAGTAATAAAAATACGCGTAATAATGCGATATCTGTAATTTTTAGCTACCGAAAAATTCTAAAACTGATATTTTTGGAATCCTTGTATTTTTACGAGTCTATTGGTATAAACGGAATATTTTTAATATTCCGAGCTCCGGGACACGCTTTTCGAGAACCGATCCCGTTTGGGTCCGAAGGTCACTCGAAATTCGCGAATCTGATATTTTTATGTTACCCTACGTTATTACGAACTATTCTAGGCTATTAACTTAATTTCGTTTTCTAGGGTTTGAAAACGCGGGATTGCCGGATCTTAAACACTAGGGTTCGTTATAGGCTTGTTGACTTTTAGGGTTCCGTTTTGATTTCGATTTTTACTGAGTTATTCGTAAGATCGTATAATTTTTGAGTTTTGATCGTTTTATATTTCTAGCTCGACGTCTATGGTTTATCTTATTTTATTCGTGATTATTTATTTGTTTTTAGTTCTCGGGATCGTTTAACCGAGTCTAGGTTTATGAGTTGACTCATTTGACTTTTGTGGAAAATTTGGATTTTGTGATTCTAAAATTTTACTGAAGGATTTAGGATTTTATTATCTCGTTGTTAAGCGGTATTTGGATCTATTGTTTCGATTTGCGTTTTAGGAATTGGGTAGATTATTTAATCGACGTACGAACGTTGATTATATCGGTAATTGGACTTTATATTTTGTTTCAGGGTTCTCGTTTTCTCAAGATTGAGAAAACTCGTTTTGTTCTTATTTGGAATTAAGTTTTAACTTGGTTCAATTTTTAGGGTTTCGTTTCCAGTGTTTTGACTCGGTCTAGAATTTGGTTTTTATCGAGTCGATTTTTGGGATTTAAATTTCTAAACTTTATAATTATTTTCGAATTATGAAAATTTTTGGGGGTTTACAACCTACCCACCTTAAAGAAAGTTTTGTCCTCAAAACTTGTTATGCGTACGTAGTCTTGTAGAAATTGATGAGAATTTGTATGTCGTATTTCATCAATATTCTTGATATTTGGAATTTTGTCACATTTATTGTTGGAATGGTATTATGATTTTATTAAGTTGTTTCCTTAATATTACATGATATCTCTTTAGTTTTACTTCCATAAAAAGGGTTTGGAAGTTTATCGTTGTTCTTGAATTTATTCTTTCGTATTTTCTATTTCTTAGTATCTTTAGTCAGTAATATTGGAATTTCGTGGTATTTAATATTTTATGCAATATAGCACATATAGAATCAATAAGATTTGGTTTTAGCGACTTTCAACCTTCACTTTACTTGACTCTTTTTGAAGAGTTTCAAACTTAACCAACAAACAGACGACTGACGATTTGTCACTTGACTTGACTCAATTTAAACTGACGACGACTCGACATGACACTGGTATATCACTTACGAAGGAAGGTTGTAATTCGCTTTCCCATTCTTATGTGAGTATATATATGACATGCACGTATTAAATACGCATTGTTTATACTTATTCCGTATTGTTGTTTTATTATTTACACGGTCATCTTGACAAGGTTTGAGGTCAAGATGAAAAATTTGGAATTTGCTTGTTGAGATTTTATCATTACCGGTTCTAGCTTTTAGGCGGTAATAGTTATGCTTTTGATGTATTTTGTGCGTGTTCAAGGTAAAATTGAATTGCCTTCTTCTTTTGATACATACAAAATTTTCGACAATCATATTTTTATTCCATCTGGAGTAAGGTGACGATTACATAATCTACGGTCATTACTGGCAACTATCGGTATAACAAGAATTTAGCATCTAAGGGTAGCCTGATATCGACTCGTATTCGTGACTATCGTCTTCTTCTAAAAACGAATTCTATCTCTTGGTTGGCTTCCTCGCAAATCCATTGTCCTTGTAGGTTGTACACATGTATTCTTGTGGGGGTATTGCTGAGTATCTCTCTTCCATATTTCCTTCTTAGGACACTTCTTGGCAATATGTCCCACTCCTTGCAGATCAGACAAGTGGCAAGGTTCTTTGGACATCTCATGACTTTGTGATTCGGACTCCCGCAGTAGTAACACTTGTGTTGAAGCTTGGACACTGTCTTGGTTGATGTCCCTTTTTGCATTTCCAACATTGGGTATCCAATTTCTTTTTATCCTTCTTTCTACTCGGGCTGACCGATGTTTCGAGCTCATTGACTTTGATGCTTAGGCTAGGTTCACTTATAGATTCTTCCTCAATTATCATGACATTTCCTTCCGTCCTTCTCCTTTTCTTAGCACCATCCACAATTCGTGCTCTTCTACTAGTTCTCGAAATCTTTAATGTCAAATTCTATCAACTTGATACGAAGGTCTTCATCCAATCCTCCTAAGAAGACTTGCCTTTTTAGTTCCTCACTATCCTTATATGATTCGGGGCATATTGTAACAGCTTACTGAACTCTGTTTCGTATTGTTCAAGACTACGGCCTCCTTGAGAAATACTTAGGAAATCTGCACTAAATTGGATTCTCAAGCTTCCAGGGAAAAAGTTCTCCAAGAATTCATGCCTAAATGTCTCCCATGTGATTGGTGGTAGTAGCTCTCTACTTTTGGATTCCCACCATATTCTTGCATTGAACCTCAGCATAAAAGTCCCATATGTAAGCTGAAGATGTTGTGGTACTTCAAAAGCATTGAAAGATCGTTCTATTTGTGCTAACCAATCATCAGCTTCATCCGGTTTTCCAAAAGCTCCATCAAAATATCGATTGCACTTAATGAACTCTGGCAACATACTTTGATAAGGTTTTGGTAATGAGGCTCAGCTAGTGCTGTTTCAATTGGCGTTGGAACTTCTGGTGCTGCTTCTTGTGCAGGTGCTGGTGTAGGCATAGCCTGAGCCTTGTTGTGCGAAATTCCTTATGAGGTTGGCAAGTTGTTCGATGTTAGCTTGATCCATTGTGGTTGGTTTGGTTGTTGAGGTTCCTCCGGGTTCTCAGGTTCTACAGGGGGTATTTCTTGGTTGCGTTGTGCACGAGTACGTATCCTATTTGTTCTACAGGTTTTATTAAGCTAGTGTGAGATTCTTGAACTTTATTAAGTCTTAGGTGTTTTTCGGAAAAACAATCGAGAAATATGCTAATAGAAATCGAGACGGAAATGAATACAATTATATAGAAGAAATATTTGAAAATTGACTGAAATCATAGTAAAAAGGAAATTCATATCATGGAAACAGAAGGAAGACTTAAAAACTTCCTTTACAAAAGTTCAAAGAAAGGGTGCAAAACATAATTAAAATTTCAAATCATAAACAAAATATACATCTTTGATTAATTCTTTTTACAAAAGCATTTCTCCTATCGGTATATTAAAGCTTTTACGGAAGGTTTAGCGTCCATTCCTGCTTCGGATTGCTCTTCACAGGGTAGGAATATTTCCTTGATTACTTGCTCCTTCGTCTTCATTATCAGTAACTTTTTCTTTTCCTTTGTGGTGAGATTAGGTGGTAGGATCTCTAGACGAAGTCCCACATTCTTTCTTGGATGGGTCATCTCTTTCGGGGACTGAGATGGGGTCGTCCCATAAACCTTGCGTCTTTAGATCTTCACGGCATAGAGGTACCACACCTAACATGTAGCATGTTTCCTCGGCATTTGTAGGGTAATTCTTGGTCCTACAGATGAGACGACTGCATACGTAGCATTTCCTTATTGTTGTGGTAATCGTTGGCACTGTGTTTTCTCTTTGCATGACTAGAATAGATAGTACCGTTCTTTAGGACAATCAAGATTTTGTGGTCTTTGTTTCCACAGAAGTAACACTTGTACTGCAGTTTGGGCAACTTTTGGGGAAATGTCTTCCTTCACACTTCCAACATCTAACCTTGGGGTTGCAGAATCCTTAAAGGTTGAAGTCGTTTATGCTTCTTAGCCTGTGGTTCAGGATTGGCCATGAAGAAGGGACTTGTGCTACTAGTGTTGCTCCGAGTTGAGGTGTTATAACCGGAGCGGGTGCAGAGGTTATGGGTATTTGTTGTATATAAGTCCTTATCGTCTCTTCTAGACGTCTTATGGTGGTCAAAAGTTCTTGAGTTAGATCTTGTGGTGGAGTGTTCCTGGTTCTTGTTGTTCTTCGAGAGGGGTGCTTGATTGTGGCATAACTTCCTCGGGTAGCTTCTAGAACCATCAAAGCGATCGCATTAGATACTTTCTTTAATACGAGTTTTACGCACAAGTTATTTGTTTTTAAAGGAAAAGAGAAGCGTTATAGACTTTTTGTTTGCCTGATTGAAGGTTAACGTAGGTACTTAATGTTATTTACCTAAGGGTCTTACTTGTAAAAGAGGCATTATACTTAAATTGCTCCTAATTGGTCTTGAATAGGGTTACTATGCATTAAGGCTTATCAATTTTGCTAAGGTAGGCTTACTATGTTTATTCTATTCTAAATTCTAAGTCTCCTTCATAATATGGCTATGTTCTATCTTAAGTCATTCTAACTTTCTCAATCTTGGGTCAACATCGTGGGTAAATCCTCTTTTTGTGATATCTCCATTTCATATCTTACTAGATATCCTCTGATTCTCGTACAAGTATTTCCCGCCTTCTTCTAATATTCTCCAAGATAAATTTCTATTCTTAGACATAAGGATTCTTAGACATAAGATCGAGTCCTACCACTCTATACTTCTAATATCTGTTCCTAATTCCCAAAACCTTGTTGCTCTGATACCAACTTAAACTGTCACGCCCCGAGGGGTGCCCTAAACGTGGCAGTCCGCCGTACACAATACTAAAGCCTAGGAATGACTACCTTAGTCATGCAAAGGCTTCCATATTATGTACAAGGCGTACATCACAACCAAGGGGACGCATCGGAGTAGCGCAATTTACATTGATAATAAATAAGTAGCAAGGCAAAGAGAATACTTAATATAAAACAGCATATCACATTTCAATTCTTAAGGGCATATTCTTCTATTATCAAATAAATATACGTCCCTAATCATATAGGTTAGATATTAACCTTAACAAATCTCTTCATCGTATGATTCCATATCCTTAATCATCCGTCCATGACTTCCTTAATGTCATGATCCTCAAATCCACGAATATACTGTTTCAACAAAATCTATAGGGGTATAAGCTACAACTAGCTTAGTGAGATATTCCTTTTCATTCGCACCATATTTTCAAACAAGTTTATTTATTTAATCACACATATGCTATGCATACAATGCAACAATCACATGATTACGCGAATATATATAGTCATCCGGAAACCATATATAGAACGGATTTACCCCTCCGTATCAAAGGTTAGGGAATCGGGGTTGAAGGTCCTCGACCTTCTACTGCTAGTCCCCAGGTCCTCACCCACAGCGTTCGGTTGGCTCGGCTCCGAACCTAGAGTCGCTTTCCCCGAGCGATTTGGATTCTCCAGGAAGGAACATGGCCCGTGGCACCGCACGATCACAGCCAATCCAACTCTACGCGTAGGAGTAGCAGCCTTCCGAAATAGATGTGACTCGATGGATGCTATGCGTGTACGTTTTATTGTTCTTAGGTCAAACCTTATTAAGGTTTATTAGGGGCGATCAATCAATTTAGCAACAATAAACAATCATACAAGTAAGTAAACAAAATTATTTAAACAAGCAGATCGAAATTGCGATATTCTTAGTTCTCAATTCACACATAAAATAGAATCATATATATACGCATAATCCCGAAATCCCCAAATATATTCGTTTTTATCTTTTCTTAGTATACTAATGCTACTACATTACAAGCACAAGCAAGGTAACGAAATTAGAAGGAATAACTCACTCGTCCATTTCGCTATCTTCTTAGTCGTAGAATCCTCGGGTAGGGTATTCTCGTATCCTTCGTCACCTAGACAAAAGAAATACCCGGGATAAGTCTTTCATGAATTTCTATTCTCGGAGATTCTAAACTTTACTTAAAATCGCGGTAAAATCGTATAAGAAGAAATTCCAACTTAAAATGGCCATAACTTGCTCATTTTAACTCGGAATTTCGCATATGATATACCGTTTTCTACCTATTCGAAAAGTTCTATCCATTTCTAAACTTATCTTGGTCATAAAAGGTCATTTGGGTTCCGAAAACGTCAGGTACAGATTTAAAACGAATTTTCTAAACTTTTGCAAAAATCCATTTTCTAACTCAACTTCATTTTAAAGAAAATCCTTTTGTAACAATATAAATATATATTTGATAAACACTTTTGAATATATAGGTATGCTCACTTTATATGCAAAAATCCTAATGGTAGTGTCTCAACAATTTATTTCATAAAGCAATTCATTTAAACTTTAACTTTGAAATTTTCTTTTCAAGTATTTAAAGAAACTTTGTATTTTTACTAGGTTGTTATAAATGAGTATATTCTTATTTTATTTTCTTCATTTCCTTTTCCAAAACAAGTAAATTTTCCTTTTAACCTTAGTTTTTCATAAATTTCGCTTCTAGTGATAAAAGATCTATTTTTATCAAAAAGTATATTAGGTTGTTCAAAACCTTTTTATAATTTTGTATTTAGGATGGTTTTAGAAAATGAATTTTGTCTTCTTATATTCATTTCTAAAATATAAGCTTTTGCTTTCCAAAACTTGTTCTTTCATTTCTTTTGAAAAGAATCATTTTTATAAAATCCATTATTATAAATCTTACCTCATTTATATTCCTTTGAAAATTAGTTCCTTCTTTTAGAAATTTGAAAATCATTATTTTTCCTAAGTGGGTTCATAACTTGATGAGTTGATTTTTGTCTTAACTTTGAAAACTAGTTTGTTCCTTAGTTTAGAAAAGAATTTAAGTCTTAAACTTTCGATATTAACGATTTATTTTTCTAAAAACTTAGATTACCATAAAATACAAGGAAAATATTTATTTATGTTTTCTTGGTAAAACTATCTTTGTTATTTAAGAAAACTTGAGAAAACTTGTATTATTCTATTTCTAGGTTGTTAATAACTTCATGTTTTTGTGGTAAATCATATAATTGGAAACTTAGCTTTGAGTTCATTTAGTAAAACAAGATTCTATTTTTAGACTAGTTGAGACATTAACATTATGCAAATGCAAGTATCATGAGCATATAAAATAATAAGAACATAAGAAAATACTAAAAATAATTAATGAGCAATAAAATATCAAGCATTGGGAACCTTAGCTTCATCAAGGTATCCCGGTCAAGTATTGGAGCCTTAGCTTTATCAAGGCATCCCGGGACTAAGAATGGACTAGTCCCGAAAGATTAAAGAAAATAAATAAAAGATTGTTTTGACTTGATATGGACAAGTCTAAGACTAGAAAGACTAGTCTTAATATCAACATAAAATAAATAAATTGCATAACTTGAAAATAAATAAATAACAAATGAGCTTATATGCTCTAAATAAATATATATACATAATATATAATACTATATATAAGCAAATAATCACAATAATAATAACAACATAATAAAATAGGAAGCTTATGTACAAGAACAAAACATGAACATGTTGTTGCTTTTACTACTCATATGAGTTTCAAAACAACACCATAGTCATGTTAAGTTACATGACATGGATGAATAATAGATGGAAGAAATATTTACCTAAGGTATGTAAGAGGTATGAAGATGGTGAATGAAATGGGTATTATGTGAGTATATATGTGGTAGATAGTTTATGTATGAGGATGATTTTTGTGAGGAATTGGTTTGAGAGAGTTTTGGTAGAGAGAATTCTTGAAGAGAGAATTTGTGGAGAGATTTTGAGAGAGTTTTGGTAGTGAAATGAATTGTGTGAAAGAATGAAGAGGAAGGGGTATTTATAGAATTTTTGGAGTGATTTTTGATGTAATAAAATAATTGAAAAAGAAAATAAATGAGATGGGAAAGGGGGAGGGGGCCGGTTTTGCTTGTAGGGGGGAGAAATTGATTTGTTTTATTTGTTTGTGTAATAAAGAAGTAATGTGTAAAGTTGATGTGATTAAAGGTGTATTGGAAATGAAAAAAGTAAGAAATGGGATATGTTAGGTGTAAGAAATAGGGTGTAAGAAAAAGTAGAGATAGGTGAATAGTAATAAATAGTAGAAAAGTACTATGAATAGGTAGACTAGATAATTAAAGTACCGGTAGTAATAAAAATACGCGTAATAATGCGATACCTATAATTTTTAGCTACCGAAAAATTCTAAAACTGATATTTTTGGAACACTTGTATTTTTACGAGTCTATTGGTATAAACGGAATATTTTTAATTATTCCGAGCTCCTGGACACACTTTTCGAGAACCGATCCCGTTTGGGTACGATGGTCAGTCGAAATTCGCGAATCTGATATTTTTATGTTACCTTACGTTATTACGAACTATTCTAGGCTATTTACTTGATTTCGTTTTCTAGGGTTTGAAAACGCGGGATTGCCGTGGATCTTAACCACTAGGGTTCGTTATAATGCTTGTTGACTTTTAGGGTTCCGTTTTGATTTTCGATTTTTACTGAGCTATTCGTGAGATCGTATAATTTTTGAGTTTTGATCGTTTTTATTTCTAGCTCGACGTCTATGGTTTATCTTATTTATTCATGATTATTTATTTGTTTTTAGTTCTCGGGATCGTTTAACCGAGTCTAGGTTTATGAGTTGACTCAGTTTGACTTTTGTTGAAAATTTGGATTTTGTGATTCTAAATTTTTTTGAAGGATTTAGGATTTTATTATCTCGTTGTTAAGCCGTATTTGGTCTATCTTTTCGATTCGCGTTTTAGGAATCGGGTGATTATTTATCGACGTCACTGTAGGACGTTGATTATATCGGTAATTGGACTTTATATTTCGTTTCAAGGGTTCTCGTTTTCTCAAGATGAGGAAAACTCATTTTTGTTCTTATTTGGAATTAAGTTTTAACTGAGGTTCAATTTTTAGGGTTTCTTTCCAGTGTTTTGACTCGGTCTAGAACGGTGTTAATCTCGAGTCGATTTTCGTGAAATTTAATTTTGATACTTAAACTTCTATAATATTTTTGCGGATTATGAAAATTTTTGGGGGTTTACAGGTATTGTTATATTGTTATGGGTTTTAGTTATTGTAGAAGTTGTTTTGGAAATAATATTTGAGAGAGTTTTTGGAGGATATTTTTAGAGAGTTTTGAGAAGAGATTTTCGGAAGTGTTTTTGTAAGAAATTTGTGGGTAGTAAATGTGTGAAAGAAGTGAATGAGGAGGGGGGGGTATTTATAGGAAAATGTGGAGTGATTTTTGTAGATTAAAATAAAAGAAAAATAATACAAATGAGGAAGATAAAGGGGGGGGGGGGGGGGGGGGGGGGCAGCCACATTGATAGAGAGGGGAGGAGATTTTATTTTATTTTTTTTATTTTTTTTAAATAATGTAGTAATAAATGTAGTAATATGTAAGGTAGATGTGAAATAAGTTATAGGAAATGTAAAAAGTAAAGGTTATAGGTTATGGAGTGTGTAAGAAAAAAGTAGAGATAAAGAATAGTGTAGAAATAGTAATGAATAGTGTAATGTTAAAGTAGATATGACTAATAAAGTACCGGTAGTAAGAAAAATACGCGTATAAATGCGATATCTGTTATTTTTACTTACCAAAAATTACGAAATTGATATTTTTGAAAACTTTATATTTTTCCGAGTCTAATGGGTGTATTAGAAATATTTTACTATTCCGGGTTAACGAACGAGTTGCGGTTTTACTAATCTGATCTTTTTATGTTGCCTTAGATAATTCCGCATTATTCTACATTCTAATCTTCCACTATCTTCACCGAGTTCTTATTCGGGAGTGCCAGACTTTGAGCTATTACGTCTAACTAGGGTTTTGTTAACCTTTAGAGTTTCGGTTTAGTTCCGGTTTTAGGGTTTTAGGCTAAAGCGATTCAAAAACGTAGGGGTTTACACGTACGTCACAACAAAAGGGATGCAATAGAGTAGCACAATTTATATTAATAACAATTAAGCAACAAAGAATGAGGAATGTAAATCTTAAATAAGTTCAATTACAAATCTTAGGGGCATACCCCCGCTAATGTCTTCAAATTTATATATACATTTTGTAGCGATTTTCAAAATAATAACATTTTATGTGCTGCTTATATAGAAATTTTCAAGAATATAAATTCACCCTATGCTCCCACTTCTTCCATAAAAGCTCAAAATCCACTAATAATTTCCTTGATGCCCCGATCCTCAGATAGAGTCTCAAGAATACCTATTCAATAGAAATTTTGGAGGTATAAGTTTACAACGAGTTTAGTGAGCGAATTCCCTCCTTTTATTTCACAATGTAAGTTCATGCATATGTTATGCAACATACACAAGTTACACACAATTATGTATGGGTATTTAGAAACCATACATAAAATGGATTTACACCCTCCATATGGAGGGTTAGAGAATTGAGTCTGAAGATCTATGTTATCTTCACTGCTTGTCCCCAAGCCTCTTGCTCATAGCAATCGATTAGCATGACTCATCCTTGGGCAGTATCCCTAGTAGCCTTAGTTTCCTAAGAATGAGTTTTGTCACGCCCCAACGGTACCCTAAACGTGGCAGTCCGCCACACTCAATATTAAAGCTTAAGTATGACAACCTTAGTCATTTCCAAAAGCTTTTATATTAAGTGTAAGGCTTACTTTCACAATTTTAGAGGACCATATATGGAATAATGAAGCTTAAGGAGATATAAAAACATATTAAGAAAAGAGGATTCACAATGAATATTTGTTCATAGCAAAGACTGTGCATACTTAGGAACAATTCCCTAAATTTACTAAGCTATTATATAAATATTTGCATGCTAATACTATGATATACTTTATCCAGAGTTCTAATATTCAAAAGGGATTACCTGCCCACATGGTCCACGTGGCCTTAGCCATAAGTACGGGAAACTGCAAAAGGTAGCTATCGGGGTATAAGCTAATAGGCTTAGTGAGAACTATTTCCATAAATAACTTCTTGTAACAAGATTCAAACAAGTTGGTTAATCACACATATGTAATGCATCAAACACGTGGGCAAACAATCATATAGCTTTCCGGGAACTATATGTTGAATGGATTTACGCCCTCCATTCGGGGTTTGGTGATACTCAAAACAAGTAGTTTTGATAGAAAATTTAAGCTTGCGAGCACACATCGCCAAGCATTCAATAAAAACTTTTATACTTGCGAGCACTCATCGCCAAGTATTCCGAACCTACTTGATTGACCTTGCTTTCGGATCAACCGCCAAGCATATTCCATTAAGCCGCCAAGCAATCGCTTTCGGATCTTCCGCCAAGTGTTGCTTTCGACATGAGCCTACTATCCTTCTCACCCAAGGATAATATCCCAACCATGTAATGTGACTCACTTCGTGGTATGCATGAGTTCATTAATTTATAAAGTCATAACATAATTATTTTCAACTTTATGGTGATCAAGGAATTTCACACAAATCAATATTATACTAAAACAATCACTTAGAACAATTCGGGCTTCGATATTCTTAGAATCTTTCAAGGAATTATTTTACATGCATATCGGTTTATCTTTTCTAACTCTAGTGCAACTAATTTACAAGCACAACAAGTGTAGCATTTAATGGAAATAAACTCACGATGCCATTGTCGTCTATTCCTCTAAGCGGATGAGTCGTTCACACACTCCACTAATCGTAATAGTTCTCGGGGTGAAGAAATCCTTCCTCGGGGTCACCTAACCAAAGAAAATACCCATAATGAGTTTTTCTTGAAGATCTTCTTGAATTTTGACAAAACAATGTCAAAGAACGTTAAAGTTCGTATGGAAGAATGTTCCAACTTAAAATGGCCATAACTTGGTCATTTTAACTCGGAATCGCGCATATAATATACCGATTTCTATCTACTCGAAAAGATCTACCCATTTCTAAAATTATTTCCACAAACAAAGCCACATAGGCTCCGAAAAACTGGTGACAAAATTCACCACGGATTTTCAAGTAAAAACAACTTTGGTTCAAGAAATCAAAATTTGTTTGATAAATACTTAGTTATCTATATAGTTGGAAAATTCTCTTTTTATGACTATGTAACTCATACTTAAGCATGCTCAAATGTCTTGTTGTCCAAATTATTTTTCTTAAGTAAAACAATGTCGGTTTGAAGCTTTTCGGAAATTGTTTTTGTGAATTTCTTTGAAATGAATACCTTGTTTATTTTGTTTTCTAAAAATGTTTTATGTTGGTTTTATTTATCTTTTTCTAAGTGACTTTTGAAAATAAAATTTTCTACTTTCTAAGTTACATTTATGAATAAAATATGATATTCTTTATTTTTCTTGTGCAAATTCTTTTTTCATTTGTTTTGCAAAAATCCTTACTTGACATTTCTCATTCTTTTTCTCATGTCTCCATTTCCAAAAACAATTACTCATGCATGAAAATTTGGTTTCCTTGTAAAAACAAAGTGGAACAATTAAGGACTTTTTGTAGAAAAACTAATTTCTATAATCTTATTAACTTTTTCTTGTACTTGAAAAGTGAAAATTTTATTCTTTTCAAACCATAAGTTTTCTTTGCCTATTTGCAAGGTCTTTACTTAAAAATTTCCTTAGTCATCCATCTTATTTTCTTTATGAAAAGAACCATTTTTGTCAACAAAATATTTTCTTTTGAAAAGCAAAGTAAAGTAACAAAGATTTAACTAGCTTTTAAGTAAAAATAGTTTCTAAATTTATAGCGAATTCTTTTTGTAACTTGAAAATGAATGAGTTTATTTTTTGTTATATTTTTATGTTTCACATAAACTTGTTTCTAAGTGACAAAAGTCTTCTTTTATTTCATTATCTTTAGAGAACAAAACTTTTGGACAACATTCTAAATGAACATGATTATGAGAATAATAATAAACAAAGTAACATAAAGCATAAATAATAAAATCAAGTATTGGAGTCTTAGCTTTTTCAAGGCTCCCGGGACTAAGAAATAAACTAGTCCCATAAAGAAATAAAATGAGAAGAAAAACTTGTTTTGACTTGATTAGGACAAGTCTAAGACTAGAGACTAGTCTTATAAACAACTTGAAATAAATAAATTGCATTGAAGTAAATAAATTGCATGAAAGGTAAATAAATTGCAAGATTATGAGCTTATATGCTCTAAAGAATATGTATATAGTTATTTAGATATAGTAGATAGTTATGAACATAAAAGAAATATAAAGAACATAAAGGAAATATAAGGAACATAAAGAAATTGATATTATGAACAAAAACAAAGTATGAATCTAATGTTGCTTTCTTAACCTTCATGGTTTTAGAAAACATACACTAAGCTCATACTAAGTAGATGAACATGGAGACTTCTTGAAGAACTTTTACCTAAAGAGATGAGCCTAAAGAGAACTTCTTGAAGAGCTTCTTGGAGAGAAATTCTAGAGAGATTTTGAGAGAGTAATTTTAGTATAGAAGTGGTGTGAAAGAAGTGAAAGAGGAGGGGGGTATTTATAGGAAAATGGGAGTGATTTTTGTGATAAAATAAATGCAAAATTAAAACAAATGAGGGAAGAGAGAGAGAGAGTGCCGGCCACATTTGAGAGGAGAGAGGGAGTGATTTAATTTTTGTATTTTGTTAAATAAAAGATGTAATAAGTAAGGTAGATGTGATATAAAGTTATGGGAAAGGTAAAAAGTTAAGATATAGGTTATGTAGAGTGTAAGAGTAGGTGTAAGAAAAAGTAGAGATAAAAGAATAGTGTAGAATAGTAATGAATAGTGTAATGTAAAGTAGATATGACAATTAAAGTACCGGTAGTAAGAAAATACGCGTATAATAGCTATATCTGTTATTTTTACTTACCGAAAAATTATGAAATTGATATTTTTGGAAAACTTATATTTTTACGAGTCTAACGGTATATTCGGAATATTTTTACTAGTCCGGGCTTCCGGACACGTTTTTCGAGAACTGCGTCCGATCGGGTTCGAAGGACATCCGAATTCGAAACTGAAACTTTTATAAAACCTATGGTTATTACGGTCTATTTGAGCTAATTACCCAACTTCGTTTTTCCGGGCCAAAGAAAACGGCAATGCCGGATTTAGATTGATACGGTAAACTAGGGTTTTGTTGACCTTTAGGGTTTCGTTTGACTTCCGGTTAGGGTTTTATGCTAAACCGATTCCGAAAATTTTAGGGGGTTTACAATTTGACCTCTATCCTTCTGATTCCTTGACATAAGAGTAGCAGGTCTTTATCATGTGACTCGACGGATACAATGCATATCCATTTAATTTATATCAAGGCTAACTATAATTAAAGTATACTTGAGGATGATCAAACAGACATCAAACATGCATAAGCAACATATAACATTAATGATGTATTTTAAACAATCATTTGTTGGTTTCATATTCTTAGCATCCTGTATCATACACACATAAAAGAATTTACATATAAACCCATAACCCCATACATATTCATTTTATCTTGTACCTATAGATCTAGTGCAACTATTTACAAGCACAAACAAGGTAACAGAAACATAAGGGAAAATTTTACTCGTCCATATTGCAATCTTATTAGTCGTAATAATCCTCAGGAAGGAATTCTCATATTCCTCATCATCTAAACAAAAGAAATCTCCAGAATGAGTATTTATAGAAGTTCTACTTAATTTTTCTAACTCTATTTATTTTATTTTCATCAAAATTTGGATAATGAGAAATTCCAATTTAAAATGGTCAAACTTGCTTATTTGAACTCGGAATTTCGTGTATTAGTAGTCGTTTTATACCTACTCGAAAAGATCTGTCTATTTATAAAGTTATTTTTACATTTAAGGCTATTTAGATTTCGAAATAGGTTGGTACAGATTTGACCAAAGTTCTAGCCCTTAGTTTTGCATCACCTAAATGCTTTATAGCAAACATATAAATATTTCTGCTTTTGAAAATAATTTAATATTGGTATTAACTCATATTATATTTATAATCATAGTTATGTTATTCCAAAATAAAACTTTCGTAAACAATTATATGTAGAAAGTAGTAATGTCGAGTTTTATAAAATAAAAAATTACCTTTTTAGACTTGTAATAAAATTATTTACCTAAATTTTGTGAATATGAGGACTTAACAAAAATCATGGTTTAATATATATTTTGAAACCTTAGAAATCTTATAATTATTTCAGAAACTTCATTTGATAATTTATATTACAAGACATGGGTTTTAATTATTTGTGACATAAAACTCTAAGTGTATTCTCTCTTGAAGTTTTCCTAAGTTTGGTTCTTAAATAAAGTTTTATTCCTTTGATTTTGCAAATGTGAAACTTAGTTAAAGAAAATCATTATTTTATATTTATTTGAGTTCATAAATATTTTGTTTTTATATCGAACTCATTTTAACTAATTATTTTCCAAAACAGAAATCTTTATGTGGTTGTAAAGAAAAATCATTCGAAGTTGTGTCATCTTTAAAATGGTGTAAGTTTTAGCATATGGAAAAATTAAGCAAATGGCTTGTTCTAATGTTTTTATTCTCATAATAACTCTTTTTTAATTAATAAATTCTTAACACATGGACGTTTAGGAGGTTGTTGGAAGAAAACTAAAATTTTTAGTTTGTTACAAGTGGGTGTTTAATTATTATAACTATTATTTTTATATTTCTTTAACTTTATAAAAATGAAATTACTTCTTAAAAGTTGATATCTTAAGTTATATATTGATCTTATTTTTAAGTGGATTTTAACTAGTGAGTTGATTTTTAAGTTTCTTTTAGAAAATTTGTTTTATTTATAGTGTTTTATCAAAATATTGGCATATGCCTTATTAAGTAAGCTTTTTAAATAAAAACTTGCATAACAGAAGACTATCAACATTAAAAATTTATGATAAATTTTTTTGAATACTTTGGAAAGAGTATAGTTGGACAATTATGAAAATTCTTTTTAGGTGTTGAAAATCATTTCTCTTGAGAGTGAAGCCTAATTTTTATATAAAAGAAAATAATTCATATTATTATTTTGAAAATTTATTAAGACAACAGCATCATTATATGATCATACATGAATATGAACTTAGTACTTATATTATGAGATAAATTATAAATTCATAGAGAAATATAAAAGAATAGAAAATCTAATGGGCAAATACAAAAACAAAAATATGGAAGTCTTAACTTATTATCAAGACTTCCCGAAACTTAGAAATGGATAAGTTTCATGAAAATAGGAAAAGAAAAATTAAAGAAAATCATGGAAGTCTTAGATTTATTTCAAAGCTTTTCGCAACTCAAAAAAGGACAAGTCCCATAAAGATAATAGGAATAGCAAGAAGTAACCATGGAAGTCTTAGACTTTAGCAGGGCTCCTTGAGAGTTGAATATAGCTAGTCTCATAAATAAAGCAAAGCAAATAAATAAAAAAATTATGGGGGTCTTAGATTATTTTCACTACTCTTCGGGACATAGAAATGGACTAATCCCTTTTTTTTTACTTGATCAAGGACAAGTCTAAGACTAGAGATTGACCAGCCTTATTTATTAGCAAGAAATAAATAATGGAATCATGAAGTAAAGCATTAAATAAAAGTTAGATTAGTAAGCATTTAACTCTAGGAAATATACATATTACTTATACTCATTAACATATATAAGGTTAATGTTAGAAACAATAGTAATATAAACATGAAGTTAAATAAGACATGAACAATATGTTGTTCTTACATTTCCATTCCTTAGCATATGCATCATGGGGATTTTATATGAAAATATAATACATATATTTTTCATATTATGTTAACATAATCTAAAGAGGGTGTTTAGTATTTTACCTAAACAAAGAGATGAGATTTTGTGCATGGGTAAAAGAGAGGAAGAAAGTGTGAGAAAAATCTTAGAGAGAAAAGTTGAGGATAAAATTTGGTAAAGTTTTGTTAAGAGAGGGAATTGAGAGTGAAAAATGAGAGGGAGGTGACAGGTATTTATATGGAGAAGAAGAAGGAAATTAAAGATGTAAAAATGAATGAAAAATAAAATAGGAGAGAAAATAAAAAATGGCAATAGCTACAAGGGAAGAGGGAGAAAAAAATAACTTAAGTAGAAAAGTATGATAAAGTATAAGAAAAGTTAAATATAAAGTATAGTAAAAGTTGTATGGGAAAAGGAAATGTAAGGAATAGGTTATGCAAGATGTTAGAGTAGGTGTAAGAAAAAGTAAAGATAGATGAATAGTAGTAAATAGTAAATGAATAGTAAACAAAATAAATAAATTACCAATAATAATAAAAATACGCATGAACAGGCTATATCTGATATTTTTAGAAGTTAAAAAATTCTAGTAGTCCATGAAATTTTGATATAGGTCCAGTAAACCCCACTAGACCAATGTTTTAATGATACAAATATTTGTTTTCATTTGTGCTTAATTTGTGTATGTATGATCACACCTATCAAGTGTTGTGCGGAGAATGGTCAAGTGCACTCCGGGGAAAATGGAGAAGCACACACCGACGCCTCGATTTGGCGATCGATGCAAAAGAGCATGAAGGGTACACGATGATTTGTATTTGGTTGTGCTCTTTGTTTTTACTTGAAAACTTTTAAATTCCACTCATCAACGAAAAAAACACATTTGGTATACATCAACCTATCTAATCGTACTTCTCTTTGATTCGTTTCCTAAATACATTTCTAGAATAGCATGTCTAAAACACAACCTCTATACTTCGTCGTGTTTCTCTTTTGTGAAGAAACACGACTAGTACACGGCCTCACCTATCTCCCCATGTTCCTTTCTGATCATCATATGTTTAATATGTCAAGTGAAACACGATAGAAATATGACCCATTATATCTCATTGTGTTTCTCTCTCACCATTTCGCGCTTGGCTTATATGTTGTTTCTACCCACATGGGATTTGGTGCATTTGCACTGGTATGATCGCACTTGTCAAGTGCTGTATGGAGAATGGTCAAGTGTGCTCTGCAAAAAATGGGTAAGCATGCACCAGGGCCCAGATTCGATGATCGAATGCCAAATTGGCAAACATAGACCAAAAAAAGGAGGGGTGCAATATGAGGACTTCTGGGAGGTCACCCTTCCTACGGGGATATTTTCCTTCTTTTGATCCATGTTAGTCGATCAGGTGTTCAGTAGTCGAATCAGGGCCCTGATGAACACTTACCCATTTTCCATGGAATGCACTTGACCATTCTCCATGCAACACTTGATAGGTGCGATCATGCATGCATATAATGAACACAAATATTTTTTACATGATATACGTACATCCTATTGAGATTTTATGATTTCTTCCATGATAAGTATGTTTATTAGTAACTTATAATGTGAATGTGTAATTTTGTGTTCAATTGATAATCATGTGCCTCTTTCATACAATCTTCTCTTGTTGATACATATAAATGAAGACCTTAGAAGAAGGTTTTTCTAAGTTTTAATTAAATATTTCTCCTATTGACATGTGTCAATAGAAACCTCAACTCATTCAATGCCTTAGGGTTTCCTAAAAAGATAGTATTTATAATACAAAAGATGCTTATGTGGCAAATTTGTTATAATAAACTTGTACAAAATTTCATGCGTACATGATAAGGGACAAATGAGAGTAGAACAACAACTTTGATTCTTAGGTGCAGTTGAAGCTGTGTAAACTTCAACTTGGATCGCGGCTTTGCTCAACTTCAATCATGGGTATGTGTTGTTGGCATGCTTTAGGGAGCAGTTAAGGCTATTCTTAATTTTCCTTTGTGTTCAGTTGCCCTCGAATGAAATCACAAGGGTTGTAATTTAACTTATTCTTGGCTGAACTTGTTATTTTTCACTCTAATCTTTAATTAAATCAACTTGTTTCCTATTTTTGTGTTTCATGGAGCTAAAAAACAACAATTAAACATTCATAGCACAAATTCATGGGAAATTTATACAATAATCAATCAAATTAGACGCAAGTTCCCATGATTTGAATAGAGTAAATATCACTTATCATGCAATTGTACAGATTATTGAACCCCTCCTGAGTATCTCTAATCCTATCTATCGTATTAGTGTTGACCAAGCATAAATCAAATTGACTACAAGCAACAATAGCTAAATGTCCAATTAATCATAAAGCAACATCAAAACAAGTCATTAATCATTAATTTCATCAAATTCATCATTGCAACACCTATAAAAATGTTAATCACAACATCAATGTAGTGTAATCAATCAATTAACATAATAAAAAAAGGGTTAGAAAATACCTTAATGGAATTTCTTTCATCAAGACCTTCAAACCCAACATCTAATAGAAATGGACACTACTTGATTGCTTTAAACCCTAGAATCTACTCAATAATGTGCTAGAACAATAGAGTTTTAGTGCCCTAAAGCTAAGGAAAACATATTGAATTCACAAACAAGTTCAAAATACTCTACTCAAGCTCTTGCTACTGTTCTCTATTCGTAATATTCTCTACCTCTTGGGTGTCCTCCTACATATATATATATATTTCTGTGTAAAGTTTTGCTTTCCCCTTTTTCTCTCTAAATAAGCCGTGGGCCTGTCTTAACTTGATAGAAATGATGGCTTAGCTCCCAAAAAAGGAAATTTGCCACACAAAATTTTTCTAAAGGAGGTTGTCATCACTCGTATGAATATCCTTGTGAAATAAAGTATAAAATATGTCCTTGTGCTTGACCTTTGGCCCCTACATGTGCTTATAGGCTTCCTTTCTTCTATTTAATTTGGCCATCACGAAAAATAAGAATGTATGACAAAAGAAAGTGCCTAAAAGTTTCTTCAAGCATGTGCCACCTAACTTTTTGTATGGACCCTATGTGTGCAGGTGAGGTTAACCCACTTTTTCCATCTTTAGCTTAATTTAGATTTTTTACCATTAACTAAACTAATCAAAGTTCGAAGCTTTAGTATCAGTTGTTATGATGCTCACGATGTTAGCTTCTTGGATGCTCGTGTTCAAGGATTGCTTCAAAATACCACTTAAACTGTCATGCCCCAAAGGGTACCCTAGACGTGGCTGTCCGCCACATACGGTATTCAAGCTTAAGAATGACTTCCCGAAGTCATGCGAAAGTTTCAACCATATGTAAGGCGTCTATCACAACAATAGGAGACACCGGTAGGATGCATAGTTTGAGATAGTAAACACAACATATAAGAATTCTAGATAACAATATCATTTTAACATTATAAGAATATAATCCTTACATTATCATAGGGGCTTTCCCCTATAAACCTCTAAACAATCATAATATCATCTTAGTCTTTCACACAAGGAATTAATACTAACACCAAAGGATATTAAAGGATATCTGGTCTAAGATCTTCAACATATTTCCAGAAGCTCCTCAAAACATAATCCCACTCGAGTATATAAAGTCCTCGGGCATGAAAGATATTGATCCTATTACAACAAAAGTCTACCGGAGTATAAGCATGACTAGCTTAGTGATAATATTCTTGAATCAACGTACTCATATAAATAATTTCAAACAAGTTATTAAACAAGCATATGAATGCATCAAACAAGTGTCACGTCCCAGAGGGTACCCCAATTGTACTGTATTATATGTAGTATTGATTCTTATACAATACAACTAGTTAGTCTAAGAGATGTGACGTAAGAACATGATCTTTTGAGTTGCTTGATAAGAAATGATGTACATGCATAAAATATACAAAAATAGATAACATAAACTTCATATAAGGTCTGAGTAAATTTTTACAAACTGATTTATCATCTTACAACTGAGGACATAAAATAGATATAAGTTACTAATACGATAGATCCAAAATCTCCTTTATCTACTCCCATAACTTGCTAGCTTTGTTCCTTACCCGTTCTAACCTTCGAGATGGTACTAACCACAGTCGGAGGATAATCCTAAAACATCTATTGGAGTGTGAGCATTTTCATAGCTCAGTGAATAACCATCACATATTACACAACAAGCATAGCATACAAGTGATTTTATCAAACAAGTGTAATGCATCACTCAAACATATGTACAATTACAAGTCTGGACAACCGAAATCCAAACAGGATGTAGATTTACGCCCTCCCATCCGAGTTGAAGGAACTAGTTAAGGATCACCTCCTTATGACCACCCACACAGGAGAAACAAAGAACCATAGGAATAATAGCACTCACTTTATTTATCACTTTATTAAAAATATTTTCTTCACTCAATTTCCTTTTGAAACAAAGAGAATCCATTAAGTATTAGTCATTTCAAGCCGATACCACTGGCGACGTTCCTTCTTTTACCAAGCAGTTCCCATGGAACCGAACAGAACAAGGATAATCTTGGAAGAACTAGGAAATCTACATCTAGAAAAACCAAGCATTAACCGAGATCCGAAATACTAATACGAGCGGGATGTCACACTTTTTATGTAGTATATGCAGGTTATGCAATGCATGGTCTTTTAAATTATAAGCCTATCAGTTAAAAGCAAATTTTAAAGTGACCAAGCAGTTTACAGACAATATCCAACATACTTCAACAATTATTCATAACAATTTTGTTATCATTTTTACCAAGTATAGATTGGCATCCAATTCATACACCACTTCAATAACATAGTTCCCATCCCCACATGTATCATACAAACATTTTAAAAATATGATTTTAGGTGCAACTAAAATTACAAACACAAATAATGTAATATATCAGAGTTACTTACCTGTTCATGGTGCTTTAATCGTAGTAATCCTCTGGGAAGTCTATGATTGACTCAGGTTCACCTAATAGATGAATAAATTTTCATAAATAAGATAATTGACTTTGTAGACGATTCTTTATGAGTGTCTAAGTTTCCTAAATTAGTTTTGCCTTAGGTAAAGGCATTTTATTATTCCTAATCCAATGGCATCCAATATTTAATTGTTTAAAACTTATGAAATATCTTATATTTTTATAAAATTCATGTAAATGAATTTTTCTTACAAAAAGTGATCTAATTAGTTCTAAATTTATGTTTTTAGTACAAAATCTTTAAGTATACTTATATTACTTATTTTAGCTTATATTTTTATGTATAAATAAGTGTTAAAAAGCTTAAATTACCTATAGTATGCAATTTACTTAATTTGTTTGTTTGTAAATGGTTTCCTATAGTTGGTATAAGACTTTCTTAGGTCTTATTTTTTTATTTCTTAGTCTTTTTATTAAGCTTCTACCATTGTCAAAGAGTTTCATTAATTTAAATGTTTTTAATGCTAACAATATTTTCCATTATTATCTACTTTGTCTATTAGCTTTATGTAAGATAAAAATTTCTATTAATAGAGAGCATTATCTAAATTTCTATTTACCATACAATACTTGTAATGATTTTTAAGTTTATCTATTTATTTGTTGTGTATTTCGATTTATGGTATATTTTTTTAGGATTGTTTTAGTCCATTCAAATTCTTTATCTTTATTTTAGTAAATTTATGTCATAAGTTTTATGTTCAAGATTTCTCATATGCAATGTAGAATTCATGTTGGCTAGTTTTATTTGTTTAGATGATATTTAAGATATGTCTACCAATTTATTTTGAACCATAATTATGTCATGAACTAGGTTTTTAAAATAGCGACAACAAAGTTTAAGTCTAGGGTTTTCTAATGCCTAAATTAAATTTTCTCCATAGTTTCTTTTACATTCTAATTCATTCAAAATGATCATTATACATTATTTCTATTTATACTACCATCAATATAACTTTATGGAGGCTACTTATATAGAATATCTATGGCAATTGCTGTCATCCATTTTCCTAATTTCTAGAGTGGAAAATAAGTCAAAGGATGGTGTAGGCATTACCTTGAAGACTTAGAGGGGTAGATGATAAATCCTCCTCCTAATATAGATTAAGACCTACATATTTGGCAGTGGGTAAATTCATCATATTCTATACCTAAGATAACCAACTACACAAATTCTTACCCTTGTCTTCTGCATTGTAGAATGGTTCGTTGTCTCCTATAGTGATGGTTGGAGTCTTGGTTGGTTGATCCTTAATTGTTGGGAGGTTAAGTGGAGACTATAGGTTGTAAGAGAGGGAAAATTTCAAATTGTTAATGTGGTAGTGTGTGTGTATGTCACGGTGCAGAGAAGAGAAGGGGGCTGGTAGTTTAGATAGGTTACTTAATTTTTTTGTTGGCTTGTCATTTATTTATAAAGGTTGAGTGACTTGTGGAGGAAGAGTTAAAGTAATTTAATTTATTTTTTTGCCAAAATTCTGGTGTGTTTGTGCATGCCACGGTGAGCTGAAGGGAAGGGGAGGGCAGCATTCCAAGTCAACTTAGCTGATTTGTAAGGATGATATTTGTTGTAATCATTAAGGCCTGGTTGGTGCAATTTAATTGGATCAATTGTCTCATTTTTGGGCCTTTTATACTCCTTGAATTTACTTTGCCGCAGGTGGGACTTGTAAAATTTTTTGAGCAGTAAATTGGAGCTCTTCACCACCATAAATGGTAACTAACACTAAGAGAAATAATAAAAAAGATAAATATCTAGTTAATTACGTCAAAAACTATCCCCTACGCGTATATTTATATCAGTTATGAATGAATTTTATTCTAAAAAAATTAATTTAGGTCCCAAAATATTTCTACAATATTATTGACTTCAAATTTTAAGTTTAAATTTTACGCGATTTAGTATTTTTATAGTTTTGCCTTACGTGATTAGGGTTTTAGGGCCTAATAGGTCAAAATATAAAATTGGTATTCACGGACTCTAAATTTTCTAACTAAAATTATGGTGTGGTCTCAATTTTTATTTGAAGTCTAGATTATTAATTATGGGTTCGTTTATAGCTTTTTAGTATGTATTTATAACCCTAACGATTTATGTTTAATGGGTCATTCTCAATCTATACATACTATAAGTTATTGGCTTTCTAATGCTCTTGAAATAAAAGTTTATTTATACTTATATTCTAGGTTCTTGATTCATATTATAAAATCTAGTTTTAGTGTCTTTTAATATCTAGAAATTCCCAACCTAGGGTTTTTAGATCATAAATAGGTTCACAATACTCTAAAATTTCTAACTAAGGCCAAACCGGGTCACAAACTCCAATATTCATCCTTTTTTTTTTTTACTATTCTTTTACTAGTACTAGTCTTGGAATTTCGGGTTTACATTCCCCCCCTCCCCCCAATAAAATAAGCTTTGTCCTCAAAGCTTGGTACATCCTTGGTTTCTTAAAGAGGTGAGGATGGCTCTTCCGAACTTCATCTGCTAGTTCCCAAGTTACTTCCTCTGTTTCTGGATCCCATAAGATCTTGACATATCGAATTTCCTTATTCCTGAGAGTTTGCACTTTGCTGTCCAAAATTTGAATAGGGGATTTCTCATATGTTAAATTCTCTTTTAGAGTGATTGGTTCTAATTCAACCACTTTATCTGGATCTAGTATGTATTTCCGTAGAATTGATACGTGAAACACATTATGTATGCTTGAAAGGTTTGGGGCTAACGCTAAACGATATGGTGAAGTTCTCACTCTATCCAAGATTTCAAAAGGTCCTATGTATCAAAGACTTAACTTTCCTTGGGTTTGTCAATGATGAAGACTTTTGATTAGACTAACTTTAAGGTAAACATGATCTCTTTCCTTAAACTCAAGTTCTCTTCTTTTCATATCTGCCTAGCTTTTTTGTCTATCTTGTGCTTCTTTCATCTTTTGTTTGATGAGGGATACTTTGTCAATTTTTTCTTGCACAAGTTCAGGACCTACTGTTATCTTTTCCAAATTGTCCCAAAATAATGGCGATCTACACTTTCTCCCATATAAAGCTTCATATGGTGGCATCCCAATACTTGAGTGATAGCTGTTGATATATGCAAATTCAATCAAAGGTAAGTGTTGATCCTAATATCCTTTAAATTCCAAAATGTAAGATCTCAACATGTCCTCAAGGGTTTGTATAGTTCTTTCTGTTTGTCCATCGGTTTGGGGGTGATAGGCAGTGCTGAATTGTAATCGTGTTCCCAAAGCTTTTTGTAATCTAGTCAAGAACTTAGAAACAAACCTTGGATCTCTATCTAATACTATCCCAGCAGGTATTCCATGTAATCTAATAATTTCTTTCAAATATATCTTTGCTAGTTTCTCCAATGAATATGTCATGTTTATGGGTAAGAAATGAGCTGATTTAGTGAGTCTATCCACAATTACCCATACGGCATCATGTCCGGCTCTTGTTTTAGGTAAGGAACACACAAAATCCATAGATATTTGATCCCATTTCCATTCTGGGATAGGTAAAGGTTGCAGTAATCCACCTAGCCTTTGATGTTCAGCTTTTATCCTTTGGCAGGTCTCACATTTTGCAACATATTCAACGAGATCTCTTTTCATTCCGTTCCACCAATAAGCACTTTTTGACTCTTGATACGTCCTTGTTTCTCCTAGATGAAGAGCATATCCAGAATAGTGAGCTTCATGCATTAACTCCTTCTTTAAGTTCGAGTCGTTAGGTACACATAATCTATTGTTCATTTTGAGAACTCCCTCTTCATCCACTCGGAAATCTTTATATTTATCCATATTTATGCTTTGCATAATTTTATGGAATTCTTCATCTTGCTTTTGTCCTTCTTTAATTTTCTGAAGCAAGGTTGGTTCCACAATTAGATTGCAAATTTCAGCCTCGGGACTTGATATTGTGAATTCCAAATTGAGTCTTTGAAATTCCTTAATGAGCTCTCTTTGCTCAGTTAACATTGAAGCTATTCCTCCATAGCTTTTTTGACTTAAGGCATTAGCAACCGCGTTAACCCGTCCTGGATGATAATTGATGCCTAAGTCATAGTCTTTAATTAATTCCAGCCATCTCCGTTGTCTCATGTTCAACTCCTTTTGAGTGAATATATACTTCAAGCTCTTATGATCTATATATATTTCACATCTTTGCCCATACAAACAATGTCTCCATATTTTAAAAGCAAATACAATAGCAGCTAATTCCAAATCATGGGTAGGATAATTCACCTCATGTGGTTTTAGCTGACTGGATGCATATGCTATTACTTTCTTATTTTGCATCAATACACATACTAGTCCATTCTTTGATGCATCACTATAGATAGCAAATGGATCTCTATCATTGGGTAAGACTAATACTGGAGCAGTTGCTAGTCTTTTCTTCAATTCTTGAAAACTTTGCTCTCGTTTCTCATTCCATTCAAATTTCTCATTCTTCCTTGTTAGCTAGGTTAACGGTTGAGCAATCTTAGAAAAATCCTTTACAAACTTCCTGTAATATCCAGCTAATCCTAAGAAGCTTCTTACTTCAGTGATATTTTGAAATGACCTAGATTTCAATTTTATTCAAATTTCATATGTTTATTTATTTATTTTAAATTGTTGAATTGAATGAGCATGGTTATGTTGTTAGTAGTATGAGATATATGATTTTGTATATGTATATGTTGACATTAATATTTTTGTTTTATATGCATTAATGTGTGAGTAATGAAATTATTAATTGTGCCTTTTGTGCATTAAGGTGTTAGTTAAGTTAGATTATAAAAATCAACTTTGGTTTTACAAGATTAGTGATGGAAATTTTGTTTCTTTAATTAAGTAGCATTTATGCTCAAATATAAGGCCCAAATGAAGTTCAAATTCATGCCAAATGCATCCTAAGTTAATATATGCATTAAGGGGTAAATTTGGAATGTGTTAAAGTCAAAATTAAGCTAATTTGACTACTTTTTGGGGCAGCTCAAATTTTATCCGAATTTTCCTTTTGTTTCTTCCTTTTCTTTTCTTCTTCCATTTCCCTCTCCATTTCCAATTCCAAGCCTAAACTAAGGGCAATAGCAAGCTTTGGAAATCAAGTTATCTTCAAGGCAAAGCATTTAAATGTGAGTTGCTTTAAGTGTGGCTTATGCTTTGTTTTTATTTCTTGTTGTAGTTTTGTAAAGTCTTGGATGAAATGAGTTTAATGTAATCCAAATTGTTTGTTTATGCTTGGGATGAGTTATGAATGAGTTATATGAGTATGTGAGTTTGTGCATGCATGGTTGAAGTAATATGAAGTGTTGGGAGAATGTGAAGAGGAATTTTGTAGAGAAATTTAGAATGAATGGAAGGTTTTTGAAGTGTTTATTTGTGTTGATTTCTTGTTAGGAATTGCTAGGTTTGAGTAGTATAGAAATGAGTGAGTATATGAAGTTGGAAGTGTAGTTGAGAAAGATTTTGAAGTGTTTTAACATAGAATTTTACAAAGTGGAAAAACAGGGGATTTGAATTTTCGTTTAAGCCTGTTTTTAGAACGTACGCCGGCATCTGGGGATTCTACGCCGCCGGCGTAGAGGCGGTGTAGAAAGCCCACAGAATCGATTTTCCTAACGCCGTTTGTTACGCCGCCGGCTTTTATGCTAAGAATTTGCCAGCGTCTGTTCTTCATAACGTACGCCGGCAATTTGAGTTTCTACGCCGCCGGCGTAGAGGCGGTGTTGATAGTCCACAGAATCAAATTTCTTAAAGCCGACTGAACACCGCTGGCTTTCGCTAGGAAAGTCATCCGGCGTTCTTTCTTCCATATTGTACGTTGGCTACTGGGAATCAAGGCCGCCGGCGTACATGTGAAGGCTGCCCGTGTACTTATGTAAGCGGCCGGCTTACACCTCTCTGGACGTTTTTGAAAACTTTGGTTTTGGATTCTATGCCGGCTCAAGGCCGCCGGCGTAAGGTGCAAAGGCTGACGGCGTACCCTTGAACGCTGCCAGCGTTGGCAGTGTGTTTTTTTTTAGAACATTGAACACCGGCTCAACGCGGCCAGCGTTGAGTACCGGTGTATCCCCTGTGTTTTTGAAATTTTAAAACTTTTTCTAAAATTTTCTAGATTTTGTTATTCAAGCAATTAAGTATTTATTAAGCGATTTAGAATGTAATAGGATGTTTAAATGCTTATTTATGACCTTGTATTCAATTATTTGGATTTCTTTGATTAATTGTGATATATGGATATAATATGTGTATACTTGTGATAATGAGATCTAAACTTGTTGATTTATTGATTATTGTGATATTTCTATTACAGTTAAGGATTCTTCGGTTAGTTCATCACCGAGAGATCCTAGTTCTATACTAACGGGTTCAGGTACGCGATAACTTGTTTGATGTTTGCTAGGACCAGGCATTTCCAATTTGACTTAAATTGATTCGGCTTAACATTTGAATGAATTGGATGTCTATTACGCTGTTTAATCTGGTCCGAGGAGCAGCAAACCTGTCATGATGCAATGACATGTTAGCTAGGCGCTTAACCAAGTCATGATGCAATGACTTTACCATTATGCAATGGTACGCTATGATGCAATAGCGATTCTTTTTGGTTAAGTGGGTAGCCGATAGGGGGTAATAGTATTTGAGTAACGTTTGCTTAAACTTAGGGGGAAATACCATGATTTAGTTCAAAGTTTATGGGAACTTGTGAACTAGGCTCATGTTATGGACTGAGTTTAAGTAGAGTCGGGCAACGGCTTTTAAATCCTAAATGAAGCTATTATCTTCATGAAATAGATATAGGAGATATAAGTATTCGGACTGCTTATATAAACCCCCTGAGCAACTGCTGTTACTCAGGATCCCTGGATTCCCGAAGTGTGACCGGGGTTTGAATACCCTCTTGTTGATTTGTGAATCAAAATGTAATAAAGATAACCACTTGTTCTATGATGCATTACATCGATTGGATGACTTGTTATGCATTGGTTATTGTGTACTAGGTCTCTGGCTCACTTTTGCTGCCTTGCAGCTATTGGAGACGAGTTTTATGATGACTTGGGCTATGGGTCCGATTTTGAGAGATTTCTGGACGAGTGGGACGAATAGGATCCGATTTCCCTGGACTTTTGGAAGACTTTTTGTTAAGGAAAAGGCTATGTATAGAAGGCTTGTTAGTTAAGCCAAATTCTTTTTGCAATGACCTTAAGATCCTTTAGGATTATCATGTTTTGAGAAGACATGTAATTTTTGTAGTGTCATGTATTGGCACTAAACTATGTTTATATGATGTAAATGTATGTATAGATTGCTTTTGTTAGCAATCTTGTTTTGTTTAAAAGTTCTTTACAAAGTATAGTGATTTTAATCAAACAATTTTCATAAACTGTTAGTTTTAGGACAACCTTACATATAATGTGGAAATGTTATATGTGGTTAGGGATTCGGTACTATAAGTCTCGGGATTTAGAGGACCGGGTCTTTACATATTTTCTGGCCTTTTCCAGTCCACAATAGCCTTAATCTTTGTAGGATCTACAGATATTCCTTCAGCAAATACAATATGTCTAAAAAATGATATACTCTTAAGCTAAAATTCGCATTTAGACAATTTGGCATACAATTTATTTTCCTTTAATATTTGCAACACCTTCCTTAAATGTTCTTCAGTTTCTCTTCAAAGGATGAGTATACCAATATATCATCAATGAATATGACAACATAAATATCTAGCAAAGGTCGAAATATCTGATTCATCAAATCCATAAAGACTGCTGGTGCATTTGTCAATCCAAATGGCATAACCAGGAATTCATAGTGACCATATCGAGTTCGGAATGCAGTTTTAGGTACATCCTTGGCTTTAACTCGAATTTGATGATATCTTGATTTTAGATCAATTCGAGAGAATACTTTTGCTCCTCGTAATTGATCAAACAAATCATCAATTCTCGGCAATGGGTATTTGTTCTTTATGGTAACTCGGTTTAATTCCCAGTAATATACATAGCCTCATGGAACCATCTTTCTTTTTTATAAACAAAACTGGTGCTCCCCATGGCGATACACTAGGATGGATAAATCCTTTGTCCATTAATTATTGTAATTGCACTTTTAATTCCTCCAATTCCACGGGTGCCATTTGGTAAGGGGGTTTTGATACCGATTCTATCCCTGGCATTAAATCGATTGAAAATTCTACTTCTCTTGACGGTGGTAAACCTGGTAGTTCCTTAGGGAACACATCCGGATATTCACTTACCGTCTGGATATTTTGAATATTAGGTTTCTCCGGTTCACCTTCCATAGCATTCACTATGCTTCTTTTCAATTCTGTAGCTTCTTTCTCATCCACTTTGATAACAATCATTCTAGTTTCATGATCCTTAAGTACTTCTCCTGTGTAGTGTCCTCTTCTTCCTTGACAATCCATAAATGATATTGTCTTAAGTCGACAATCAATTTTTGCTCTTACCATAGTCAACCAAGTCATGCCTAGAATGACTTCATACTTGTGTATATCCACCAAAATAAGATCAACAACTGACTTTGTTCACCTAGTCTTAATGGGCATCTTTTTGCAATCTCACGGGTTATGGCCAAACCTCCGGTAGGAGTAGAAATCCCTAATCCTTTATCCATAGTCTCATTGGTTAGTCCTATTTGTCTTGCCAATTCACCTTTGATGAAAGAATGTGTGGTACCCATATCAAACAACGCATATAAAGGATGACCTTTTACTTGTATGATTCCTATTTATCATGCAATGATTCTATGATATTAATTGACATAAAATTTCTAACCTATGAATCCAAGTGCACTTGTGCATTATAACATAACAAGGTTATATTTACATACCTAAATATCAGCATTATCCCAAATATTCTCTTCATCAACTTCTTCTATTTCTTTTTCCATCAGGATTCCTTGCATGACATAAACTCTAGTAGTTCCAGTAGCTTTGTTAGCATTATTATCCCTTTGGTTTGATGCTCCCACTGCTCCTTTTTGTTGTGAAGACCCTGATCGTTGTGGGCAATTGGTAGATATATGCCTGACTTTTCCACAAATAAAACAAGTGGCTTTGCTCATTTTTGGACAGGAGTTGGCCATGTGTCCACTTTCTCCACAATAATAACATTTGTGTTGCAATTGAGGACAATCTCTCAGGTAATGGGATTTCTTGCATTTCCAACAGGTAACACCACTTTTTCCAGTCATTCCACTCTACACTCCACTTCTTTTTATGAATTTGGTCTTTTTAGGGATAAAACTGGTTCCCGAATTATCATAGGTTCTCTTCCCATATGTTTTTCCTCTTTTCCTATATCTTTCCACTTCATAAATCTTTGCACGTTCAATAACTCGTGCTTTCTCCACAAAGGCAGCAAAATCAGATATTTCAAACTCGGCAAGTCTTCTTTGGAAGTGTGGCTTTAATCCTGCCATAAAAGTTTGTCTCTTCAATTCGTCACTGTCCTTATACGCATTGGGGGCAAACTGTAGCAGTCTATTAAACTCATGCTCAAACTCATCAATCAATAGTTTTATTTCCTTGACTCAAGTTCATCAACTCGGTACTATATTTGGCCTTTAAGCTTCCAGGGAAATATTCCTTTAAAATCCCATTTAATGTTTCCCATGTCACGGTTGTGGCAAGTCTTAATTTAGAATCCCACCAAATCCTTGCCCTTAAACGCAATAGATATGATCCATAAGATGTTTTTAAGGCTTCGGGTATTTGGAATGCATCAAATGACCTTTCAATTTGAGCTATCCAATCCTCGGCTTCTTTAGGTTTGCTAGGATGCCTTCAAAATATCTATTACATTTGATGAATTATGGCAACAAATTTCTTTGAGATTAGTGTAGTGGTAACAATTCTTGTCGGGGTTGTACTAGTGTTTGTACTCTTGGGGCAAGCTCAGGGGTTTTTCTTGAGTTTCCAGGCTCAGCATTTGGTGGTTGAGTTGACATATTAGAATTTCCCGATCTTCCACTAGCTTCTTGAGATACATTGGGTGCCTCACTTGATGGTGACATTGTTTGATGTGTTTGTCCCGTTCTTAAAGCTTGTAATATCAAAACATTATGTTGTTGAATTGCCATAAGTATAGCTTCTAAATGATATTAAGGTGGCTCAGATGCATAATTAGGTTGATTTTCTTGTGAGGGCTCTCCTCTTTCTCTGTTATTTCCAGCTTTTGTTCTCGGTACTCTATCAACATTAGAGACACTTTTAGTACCAACATGTACTTCAAATAAAGTTTACTTATTTAAGCATTTAGTCTTAATGGCAACCCTATAAGTTATTTAGAAGTTCACATCGTCATACATAACGCTTCCATTTCTACTAAAGATAATTTACATTATATAATCAAAACTCATAGTACGAATGGTTGAAAAAAGAGAGTTACCATCATAACTATTATGCCTAGTACTACTATGTATACATCAAAAGTAGCATCATACAACTAGTAGCTCATTAGTCTTCTATTTACATACTATCATTCATGTTTTGATCATTCACTTCTTTCTCAAGTCTCTCTCCTTGGATCATGATACAGGGGCCTCTTACCCCTATCTCTAAGATCCAATTCAGGGTATACCTCAACACTATTGGAGTCACTCTGACTTTCCTCCGACTCCTCTTGTCCTACCTACTCTCCTTACTGTGGTACTTATACAGGATCTGGCTCTCTAATTCTTAACCTAACTGTCCTAGGTGTCAAGGTATTATTGGTGCTGGGACGACTTGGTCCATATCATTTGCTCCCAAAAATTCAGGATGCTTAACTTCCCAGGGAATCCACCCTCCAAAAGGAGGTCCAAGATTTGGATGTAATGGCTCGGACTGAAATGTACGCATATATGCATCATATACTTGTCTATATGTCTCATTTGCTGTAACCAAAGCTTCCCTTAAACATTGATTCTTAACTCCTCTTCTGTTCCTATTTTCCCTTTCTCCCATGCCAGCTCCTCCTACAGGTGTCTCAATTAGACCATCTCCCGGTGCTTGTGATCTAGCCTCCATAGGGTGTGACATTCCAGTAGCTCGCCTATTATGTGGGGGTGCTCTATGCATATTTACTGGATCTCTTTCAGGTATCTCTGGTGGTTTAGTCATCAAGTCACCATAAGAAAATTGTGCACTAAGAGCATGATCTAACATCTTATCATCTATAAATGGATCAGTATCTCTAACACCCATATGGTCACTTCTCACATCATAAGCATAGATCATTCCTTTTCCAATAGGTTCCTAGAAGCAAAAGTCTGGAGGAAGTGGCTTAGGAGATTTTGTAGAAACAATAAATACAATGTCATCTATCTCAATCCCACCACCATTTTCTTTTACTAACCTCTCCAATCTGCATATTACTTCTATTTGAGTGCTCGGGTTTGGAAAGGCTTTCTCTATCAGTGTCAGCAACTCTTTAAATAGAGGTAATAATCACTTCTTCTAGGTACTAAATACTTCATCTAACTCCATGACAATGCCATTAAGTGTCATGTCTTCTAATAATACCCTAAGCCTCCTCTGATACTCTGTCAAATTCTCCATATCTAACATAGCAAAAGACTCCCATCTCCTTAAGCATGTATCCCTGTCATCCTAAAACAAAGCAAAATAAAAGTGTATGATAAATCAAAATCACACAAATTTATTTCATTTTTTTAGTTGTACCTGCTCTTAACTTACTTATCCCATGCTACCCCATAATTATACTATTTCTGTTCTTATATTTCTTATGTATAGTTATCTTTCTTATCCTTGCAATGGTGCTTTGATACTAACTAAGATTGTCATGCCCCAGAGGGTACTCTAATTGTACTGTATTGTATATAGTATTGATTCTTATACAATACAACTAGTTAGTCTAAGAGATGTGACGTAAGAACAGGATCTTTTGAGTTGCTTGATAAGAAATGATGTACATGCATAAAATATACAAAAACAGATAACATAAACTTCATATAAGGTCTGAGTAAATTTTTACAAACTGATTTATCGTCTTACAACTAAGGACATAAAATAGATATAAGTTTACTAATACGATAGATCCAAAATCTCCTTTATCTACTCCCATAACTTGCTAGCTTTTTTCTTTACCCGTTCTTGTAAACCCCCAAATTTTTGGAATCGGTTTAGCTTAAAACCCTAAACCAGAAGTCAATCGGATTTCCAAAGTCAACAAAACCCTAGTTTATCGTAACCGCTTAAGTTTGGCATTTCCGTTTTCTTTGGCCCTAGAAAACGAAGTTGGAATAATTAGCAAAAATAGTTCGTAATAGATATAGGTTATATAAAAATATCAGTTTTGCGAATTTCCGATGTCCTTTGAACCCGATCGGACACAGTTCTTGAAAAAACGTGTCCGGAACCTCGAAATAGTAAAAATATTCTGAATATACCGTTGGACTCGTAAAAGTATAAGTTTTTCAAAAATATCAGTTTTGTAATTTTTCGGTGAGTAAAAATAACAAATATCGCATTTATACGTATTTTCTTACTACCGGTACTTTATTAGTCATATTTATCTTACATTACACTATTCATTACTATTCTACACTATTCTTTTATCTCTACTTTTTCTTACACCTACACTTACACACTCCATAACCTATAATCCTTACTTTTTACCTTTCCCATAACTTTATTTCACATCTACCTTCATATTACATCTTTTATTTAACAAAAAGTAAAAAAAAAAATAAATTCATTCCCCCTCCGTGGTACATGGCCAGTGCCCCCTCATCCCATCTTCCTCAATTTTGTTTCAATTTTTATTTATTTTAATCATACAAAAATCACTCCTCATTTTCCTATAAATACCCTCTCCTCTTTCACTTCTTTCACACATTCACTACCCACAAATTTCTTACCAAAACTCTCTCAATTTCTCCTCTCAAAACTTTCTCAAAATACCATCTCAAAAATCTCTCAAAATAATTCCACAACAACTTCTACCAACAACTAAAACCTATAACTACATAACCATATCAAAATCTTCTTTAGGTAACCACCTTCTATTATTTTCTTCTTCTTCATGTCATGTAACTTTACATGACCATAGTGTGAGTTTCCAAAGACTACAAGTTATTGAATCTACATTATGTTCATGTATTGTTCTTGTTCATAAAAATCTATTTATGTTTATGTTATTATTTTGTTCATATTATTGTTAATATATCTAAGTATTATATATATGTGTACATATTCTTTAGAGCATATAAGCTCACTTGTAATTTATTTACTTCATGCAAAGCAATTTATTTATTTATTCCATTGCAATTTATTTATTTTTATTTTAAGACTAGTCTCTAGTCTTAGACTTGTCCTCATCAAGTCAAAACAAGTTTTTCTTCTTTTCATTTCATTTTATTTTGGGACTAGTCTACTTCTTAGTCCCGGGAGCCTTGAAAAAAGCTAAGACTCCAATACTTGACTTTATTATTTATGTTTTATGTTATTTTTGTTTACTATTATTCTCATAAATCATGTTCATTTAAATTGTTGTCCAAAAATTTCAATTTCTAAAAATAATTAAACAAAGGAAGATTTTGTCACTTAGAAATAAGTTTATGTAAAGAGGAAAATCTATGGTTAGGAAAACAAAAATAAAGTTATCTTTTTAAAGTTACAAAAAGAACTTACTATAATTGTAGAAACTACTTTTACTTTAAAAAAAGCTACCTAAGACCTTTATTATCCACTTTGTTTTCAAAAGAAAATACTTATTGATACAATAATGATTTTTATAAAAAAGATAGACAAGATGAAAGCTAAGGAAATTTCAAATAAAGACCTTTACAAACAAATAGGCAAAGAAAATTGTATAGGAAAAAAATAAATAGGAAAAGTGGTACTAATATAGAAAATAGAAAATGGTATTTTCAAAATGTTACTTGGGAAACATAATAAAACCAACATGAAGTATTTTGGGAAAACAAAAGGAAAACAAGAAATTCATTTCAAGAAATTTACAAAATCGATTTTTGTAAACTATACTTTTCTAACAACTTCAAAACCAACATTGTTTTACTCAAGAAATATAATTGGACAACAAAACACTTGAGCATGCTTAAATATGAGTTATATAGTTATAAAAGAGAATTTTTTCAACTATATAGATAACTAAGTATTTATCAAGCAAGTTTTGAATGAATGAACCCAAGTTGTTTTTACTTTGGAAAATCCATGGTGAATTTTGTCGCCACTTTTTTGGAGACTATATGGCTTTGTTTGTTGAAAATAATTTTGGAAATAGGTATATTTTTTCGAGTAGGTAGAAATCAGTATATTATATGCGCGATTCCGAGTTAAAATGACCAAGTTATGGCCATTTTAAGTTAGAACATTTCTTTATACGAACTTTAGTGTTCTTTTGACATTTTTTTGTCAAAATTCAAGAAAATCATCAAGAAATACTCATTGTGGGTATTTTCTTTGGCTAGGTGACCCCGAGGAAGGATTTCTTTACTCCGAAGATTATTACGATTAAGTGGAGTGTGTGAACGACTCATTCGCATAGAAGAATAGTCATCATGGCATCGTGAGTTTATTTCCTTTAAATGCTATACTTGTTGTGCTTGTAAATTAGTTGCACTAGAAGCTAAGAAAAGATAAATGGTTATGTATGGAAATAATTCTTTGAAAGAATCCTAAGAGTATCGAAGCCAGAATTGATTTAAATTACTTGTTAGTAGTATAACACTTGCTTTGTATGAAATGCCTTGATCACCTTAAACATTATACTAATAATGTTATGGTATTACAAATAAATGGATTCATGCATACCACGAAGTGAGTCACATTGCATTTTATGTTATTATCCTTGGGTGAGAAGGGTAGTAAGCTCATGTCAAAAGCAACACTTGGCGGAAGATCCGAAAGCGATTGCTTGGCGGCTTAAGGGAAATGCTTGACGGAAGATCCGAAAGCAAGGTCATTTCAAGTAGATTTGGAATGCTTGGCGATGAGTGCTCGCAAGCTTAAAACTTTTTAACTAAAACTACTTGATTTGAGGTTATGTATCACCAAACCCCGAATGGAGGGCGCAAATCCATTCAATATATAGTTCCCGGAAAACTATATGTCTTGTTTGCCCACGTGTATGTTACATTCCATTTGTTTTCTTAATTAACTTGTTTGAAACTTTGATTACAAGAAGTTATTTATGGAAATAATTCTCACTAAGCCTATTAGCTTATACCCTAATAGATATCTTCTGTAGTTTCCCTACTTATGGTTAAGGCTACGAAGACCCTGCGGGCAGGTAATTTCTTTTAGATAAAAGAATTCTAAGATGAAGTTTAGTATTAGAGATAATGTACAAGTATTCTTGTAATAGATTAGTATCACGGGAAGTATCCCTAAGTTTGTAAGGATCATTGTTATAAGTGAATGATTATTATGAATCCTCTTTTCTTAATGTGTTATTTATATCTTCTTAAGCTTTATAATTCCATATATGGTCCTCTAAAGTTGTGAAAGTACGCCTTACACTTAATATAAAAGCTTTTGGGAATGGCTAAGGTTGTCATACTTAAGTTTCAATATTGAGTATGGCAGACTGTCACGTTTAGGGTATCCATTGGGGCGTGACAATTCTAACCTTCGAGATGGTACTAGCCATAGTCGAAGGATAATCCTGAAACATCTGTTGGAGTGTGAGCATTTTCATAGCTCAGTGAATAACCATCACATATTACACATCAAGCATAGCATACAAGTGATTTATCAAACAAGTGTAATACATCACTTAAACATATGTAAAATTACAAGTCTGGACAACTGGAATCCAAACAGGATGTAGATTTACGCCCTCCCATCCGAGTTGAAGGAACTTAGTCAAGGATCACCTCCATATGACCCACCTGCATAGGAGAAACAGAGAACCATAGGAATAATAGTACTCACTTTCTTTATCATTTTATTAAATATATTTTCTTCACTCAATTTCCTTTTGAAACAAAGAGACTCTATTAAGTATTTGTCATTTCAAGCCGATACCACAGGCGGCGTTCCTTCTTTTACCAAGTAGTTCCCATGGAGCTGAACAGAACAAGGATAATCTTGGAAGAACTAGGAAATCTACATCTAGAAAAACCAAGCATTAACCGAGATCTGAAATACTAATATGAGCAGGCTGTCACACTTTTTATGTAGTATATGCAGGTTATGTAATGCATGGTCTTTTAAATTATAAGCCTATCAGTTAAAAGCAAATTTTAAAGTGACCAAGCAGTTTACAGACTATATCCAACATACTTCAACAATTATTCATAACAATTTTGTTATCACTTTTACCAAGTATAGTTTGGCATCCAATTCATACACCACTTCAATAACATAGTTCCCATCCCCACATGTATCATACAAACATTTTAAATATATGATTTTAGGTGCAACTAAAATTACAAACACGAACAATGTAATATATCAGAGTTACTCACCTACTCATGGTGCTTTAATCGTAGTAATCCTCTGGGAAGTCTATGATTGACTCAGGTTCACCTAATAGATGAATAAATTTTTATAAATCAGATAATTGACTTTGTAGATGATTCTTTATGAGTGTCTAAGTTTCCTAAATTAGTTTTGCCTTAGGTAAAGGCATTTTATTATTCCTAATCCGATGGTAGCCCATATTTAATTGTTTTAAAACTTATGAAATATCTTATATTTTTATAAAATTCGTGTAAATGAATTTTTCTTACAAAAAGTGATCTAATTAGTTCTAAATTTATGTTTTTAGTACAAAATCTTTAGTATACTTATATTACTTATTTTAGCTTATATTTTTATGTATAAATAAGTGTTAAAAGCTTATTTTACCTATAGTATGCTAGTTACTCAATTTGTTTGTTTGTAAATGGTTTCCTATAGTTGGTATAAGACTTTCTTAGGTCTTATTTTTTTATTTCTTAGTCTTTTTATTAAGCTTCTACCATTGTCAAAGAGTTTCATTAATTTAAATGTTTTTAATGCTAACAATATTTTCCATTATTATCTACTTTGTCTATTAGCTTTATGTAAGATAAAAATTTCTATTAATAAAGAGTGTTATCTAAATTTCTATTTACCAATACAATACTTGTAATGATTTTTAAGTTATCTATGTATTTGTTGTGTATTTCGATTTATGCTATATTTTTTTAGGATTGTTTTAATCCATTCAAATTCTTTATCTTTATTTTAGTAAATTTGTATCATAAGTTTTATGTTCAAGATTTCTCATAGGCAATGTAGAATTCATGTTGGCTAGTTTTATTTGTTTAGATGATATTTAAGATATGTCTACCAATTTATTTTGAACCATAATTAAGTCATGAACTAGGTTTTTAAAATAGCGATAACAAAGTTTAAGTCTAAGGTTTTCTAATGCCTAAATTAAATTTTCTCCATTGTTTCTTTTGTATTCTAATTCACTCAAAATGATCATTATACATTATTTCTATTTATACTACCATCAATATAACTTGATAGAGGCTACTTATATAGAATATCTATGGTAATTGCTGTCATCCATTTTCCTAATTTCTAGAGTGAAAAATAAATAAAAGGAGGGTATGGGCATTACCTTGAAGACTTAGAGGGGTAGATGATAAATCCTCCTCCTTTATAGATTAAGACCTACATATTTTGATAAATGGGTAAGTTTATCATATTCTATACCTAAGATAACCAACTACAAAAATTCTTACCCTTGTCTTCTATATTGTAGAATTGTTGGTTGTCTCCTATAGTGATCGTTGGAGTCTTGGTTGGTTGATCCTTAATTGTTGGGAGGTCAAGTGGAGACTATAGGTTGTAAGAGAGGGAAAATTTCAAATTGTTGATGTGTTAGTGTCTGTGTATGTCACGGTGTATAGAAGAGAAGGGGGCTGGTAGTTTAGATAGGTTACTTAATTTTTTTGTTAGCTTGTCATTTATTTATAAAGGTTGAGTGTAAACCCCCAAATTTTTGGAATCGGTTTAGCATAAAACCCTAAACCACAAGTCGATCGGAAACCTAAAGGTCAACAAAACCCTAGTTTACCGTAATCAATTAAGTCCGGCATTACCATTTTCTTTGGCCCTGGAAAACGAAGTTGGAATAAATAGCTAGAATAGTTCGTAATAGCTATAGGTTATATAAAAATATCAGTTTTGTGAATTTCGAGTGTCATTTGAACCCGATCGGACACAGTTCTCGAAAAACGTGTCCAGGAGCTCGAAATAGAAAAATTATTCCGAATACACCGTTAGACTTGTAAAAATATAAGGTTTTCAAAAATATCAATTTCGAAATTTTTCGGTAGCTAAAAATAGCAAATATAGCTATTATACGTGTATTTTCTTACTACTGGTACTTTATTAGTCATATCTATCTTATATTACACTATTCATTACTATTTTACACTATTCTTTTATCTCTACTTTTTCTTACACCTGCTCTTACACACTACATAACCTATAATTCTTACTTTTTACCTTTTCCATAACTTTATTTCACATCTACCTTACATATTACATCTTTAGTTTACAAAAAGTCAAAAAAATAAATCACTCTCCCTCCCCATCATGATGGCTGGCACCCCCCTCTCTCTATCACCCTCAATTTTGTTTCAATTTTTATTTATTTTAATCACACAAAAATCCCTCCACATTTTCCTATAAATACCCCTCCTCTTTCACTTCTTTCACATATTCACTACCCACAAATTTTTAACCAAAACTCTCTCAAATTCTCCTCTCAAAACTCTGTCAAAATACCATCCCAAAACTCTCTCAAAATAATTTCACAACAACCTCTACCAACAACTAAAACCCATAACCATAACCATACCAAAGTCTCCTTTAGATAACTACTTTCTTTTACTTCTTCTTCATGTCATGTAACTTTACATGACCATAGTGTGAGTTTCCAAAGACTACAAGTTATGGAAGCTACATTATGTTCATGTATTGTTCTTGTTCATGAAAAATCTATTTATGTTCATGTTATTTTTTTTGTTCATATTATTGCTACTACATCTAAATAATATTATCTATATATATACACCTATCCTTTAGAGCATATAAGCTCACTTGCAATTTATTTACTTTTATGCAATGCAATTTATTTACTTTCCTTTGCAATTTATTTATTAATTCCTTGCAATTTATTTACTTATTCCTTTTTATTTTAAGACTAATCTCTAGTCTTAGACTTGTCCTCATCAAGTCAAAACAAGTTTTCTTTCTTTCATTTTATTTATTTTGGGACTAGTCTACCTCTTAGTCCGGGATCCTTGAAAAAGCTAAGACTCCAATACTTGACTTTATTATTTATGTTTTATGTTATGTTTGTTTACTATTATTCTCATAAATCATGTTCATTTAGATTGTTGTCCAAAAATTTCAATTTCTAAAAATAATTAAACAAAAGAAGATTTTGACACTTAGAAATAAGATTATGAAAAGAAGAAAATCTATGGTTTGAAAAACAAAAATAAAGTTATCTCTTTTCAAGTTACAAGAAGAAACTATTAAAATTTTAGAAACATTTTACTATAAAAAGTTCTTAAGTCACATATTGTTCCACTTTGTTTTATCAAGAAAATAAACTTTTAGGAATGGATGATTTCTATGAAAAACATAAGGCATGAGAAAAGAATGAGAAATTTTCAAATAAAGATTTTTGCAAACAAATAGACAAAGGAATTTGTACAAGAAAAATAAATAGGAAGAATAGTGTATTTTCTAAAAACTCCAAAATAGTATTAGTATAGAAAACTTAGAAAATAGAAAAATTTAATTATACTTGGGAAAAATAATGAAACCAACATAAAGCATTTTTAGAAAACAAAGGGAACAAGGTATTCATTTCAAGAAATTTACAAAAACAATTTTTGAAAACTATATTTTTCTAAAAACTTCAAATCGACATTGTTTTACTTAGGAAAAATAATTGGAAAACAAAACACTTGAGCATGCTTAAATATGAGTTATATAGTTAGCAAAAGAGAATTTTTCAACTATATAGATAACTAAGTATTTGTCAAACAAATTTTGATTTCTTGAACCAAAGTTGTTTTGTGTTGAAAAATCCATGGTGAATTTTGTCGCCACTGTTTTGGAGCCTATATGGCTTTGTTTTTTGAAAATAATTTTGGAAATGGGTAGATCTTTTCGAGTAGGTAGAAATCGGTATATTATATGCGCGATTCCAAGTTAAAATGACCAAGTTATGGCCATTTTAAGTTGGAACATTCCTTTATACGAACTTTAACGTTCTTTTGACATTATTTTGTCAAAATTCAAGAAAATTATCAAGAAATACTTATTATGGGTATTTTCTTTGGCTAGGTGACCCCAAGGAAGGATTCCTTTACCCTGAAGATTATTACGATTAAGTGGAGTGTATGAACGACTGATCCCCCTAAAGGAATAGTCGACATGGCATCGTGAGTTTATTTCCATTAAATGCTATACTTGTTGTGCTTGTAAATTAGTTGCATTAAAATTAGGAAAAGATAAACCGATGTGTATGTAAAATAATTCTTTGAAACAATTTTTAAGAATATCGGAACCGGAATTATTTTAAATGTTTGTTTTAGTATAACATGTGATTGGTATGGAATTCTTTGATCGCCTTAAATTCAAAAATAATTATGCTATGAATACATACATAAATCAACTCATGCATGCCACGAAGTGAGTCACATTGCATTTTGGGTTATTATCCTTGGGTGAGAAGGTTAGTAAGCTCATGTCAAAAGCAACACTTGGCGAAAGATCCAAAAGCGATTGCTTAGCGGCTTAAGGGAAATGCTTGGCGGATGATCCGAAAGCAAAGTCAAATCAAGTAGATTCGAAATGCTTGGCGATGAGTGCTCATGAGCATAAAAGTTTTTAATTAAACTACTTGTTTTGAAGCTAAGCATCACCAAACCCCGAATGGAGGGTGCAAATCCATTCAACATATAGTTCTCGAAAAACTATATGCTTGTTTGCTCACGTGTATATTGCATTACATTTGATTGATTAATCAACTTGTTTGAAATCTTGCTACAAGAAGTTATTTATGAAAATAGTTCTCACTAAGCCTATTAGCTTATACCCCAATAGATATCTTTTGCAGTTTCCTTACTTATGGTTAAGGCCACGAGGACCCTGCGGGCAGATAATTTCTTATTGGATACTTGAAATATAGATAAAGTGTAGCATTAGTATTGATGTACAAATACTCATGTAATAGATTAGTGATCAAAGAGATATGTCCCTAAGTTTGTAAAGCCATTGATATGAATGAATGAATATTATGAATCCTCTTTTCTTAATGTATTATTTATATCTTCTTAAACTTCATAATTCCATATATGATCCTCTAAAGTTGTGAAAGCATGTCTTACACTTAATATAAAAGCTTTTGAAAATGGCTAAGGTTGTCATACTTAAACTTTAATATTAAGTGTGGCGGACTGTCACGTTTAGGGTACCCGTTGGGGCATGACATTGAGTGACTTGTGGAGGAAGAGTTAAAGTAATTTAATTTATTTTTTTACCCAAATTCTAGTGTGTTTGTGCATGTCACGGTGAGCTAAAGGGAAAGGGAGGGCAGCATTCCAAGTCAGCATAGCTGATTTGTAAGGATGATATTTGTTGTAATCATTAAGGCCTCGTTGGTGCAATTCAATTGGATCAATTGTCTCATTTTTAAGCCTCTTATACTCCTTCAATTTACTTTGTTGCAGGTGGGACTTGTAAAATTTTTTTAGCAGTAAAGTGGAGCTCTTCACTACCGTAAATGGTAAAGAGAAATAATAAAAAATTTAAATATCTAGCTAATTACGTCAAAAACTATCCCCTACGTGTATATTTATATCAGTTATGTATGAATTTTATTCTTAAAAAAAAAAATAATTTAGGTCCCAAAATAGTTCTACAATATTGTTGACTTCAAATTTTAAGTTTAAATTTTACGCGATTTAGTATTTTTAAAGTTTTGCCTTATGCGATTAGGGTTTTAGGGCCTAATAGGGTAAAATATAAAATTGGTATTCACGGACTCTAAATTTTCTAACTAAAATTATGGTGTGGTCTAAATTTTTATTTGAAGTCTAGATTATTAATTATGGGTCCATTTATAGCTTTTTAATATGTATTTATAACCCTAACGATTTATCTTTAATGGGTCATTCTCAATCTATACATACTACAAGTTATTGGCTTTCTAATGCTCTTGAAATAAAAGTCTATTTATACTTATATTCTAGGTTCTTGATTCATATTATAAAATCTAGTTATAGTGTCTTTTAATATCTAGAAATTCCCAACTAGGGTTTTTAGATCATAAATAGGTTCACAATATTCTAGAATTTCTAACTAAGGCCTAACTGGGTCACAAACTCCAATATTCATCCTTTTTTTTTTTTTTTACTATTCTATTTACTACTACTAGTCTTGGAATTTTTGGGGTTTACAACAAGTGATCAGGCAATACATATGATATACTAGAAATCGTTTGTTTTGAATAGATTTACCATCCATTCAGAGGTTAGGTGTTTCAGGCTCTTTAAAACCCATCTTTAAAATCTAACATATGTAGTTTATTTCAGGCTCCTATTCGTCTATCTTGAAATAGTTCTTTCTAGCTCCTATTCACCCATCTTGCGGATTTATGGCTCTTGCAAACCCGACTACTATATTCTTGTCCCATCGAGTATAGTAGCTCATGAAATGAAACTAACTATGTGATATACATGAATCAATTAATATAACTTGTAATACATGATTAAAGTAATTTAAAGGTGATAACAAAATTTGCACACACTCCAACATAATAGTAAAACACAATTTAATTAATAACGATTCATGTCTCGGTATGCTTAGCATTCTTTCAACCAATATTATCATACATAATTCATTTTCATCTTTTCCTACTTCTAGTGCCTTTACCTACAAGCATAAACAAGTACGCAAAAGGTAGGAAATAAACTCACTCGGCCATGAGGACACTTCTTTCTTATGGAGGAGTCGATCAGTAATTCCACTAATCAAAATAACCCTCTGGGTATGAACACTCCTCCTTGGGATCACCTAATCAAGAAGAATACCCATAATGAGTATTTCTTGTTGATTCTATGGTACTTATGAAAAATTATGTCATAAAATCGTTAAAATTCGTATAGAGGATAATTCCAACTTAAAATGGCCATAACTTAGTCATTTTAACTGGGAATTGCGCATATAATGTACCATTTTTTACCTATTCAAAAAGATCTAACCATTTCTAAGGTTATTTTTGTCATAAAAAGCCATTTAGGTTGCAAAATACTACGGTACATAATAGTTACGAATTTATAGTTCACAAAATATGATTTTTTCCAAACTTCACTTTACTCGAAAATCTTTAAGAAAAATATATGGATTATTATATGGTTAAAAATCCTTTGAACATTATATACCCATATTGTATGCATGATTTTTGTAATGTTGTCTCAATATTAATATTTCACAAACAATTTGTCTTTAAGAGTTTTAAAAGATGAAACTTTGAAAATTTCTCATTTTTGATTTGCTAGAAAGAAAACTAAAATATACTTGAGTTGTTATGAGGAAGTGTTTTCCTATTATAATTTTATTTTTCACTTTTTAAGAGAAAATTAATTCTCAAAAATTTGGTTCTTTAAGTTATTTACCAACTTTATTTCTAGTGATTAAAAAATAAGTTTTTCAAAATATTTCTTAAGTTTTTGGTGTGGTCAAATATTTGGAGTTGTATTAAATGTATGTTTCCCTTTCATTTTTATATCCTTTTTCTTCTTTAGAAAATAAGTGTACCTTTAAAACTTTACTTTCTTGGCAAATTTTATTTTCTAAGTTGGTTTCCAAAATAGTGAGTTGATTTTACCTTGGTTTGAAAAACTTATTTTATTATTAATATTTGTCAAGTGGTAGAATAATTTCTTTAGACAAGTTTATAAGAAAAGGCTTTCTTAATAAAGAATTGTTACCATTAGAACTTAGCAAAAATTTCATTTTAAAATTTGAAGAGAGAATAACAATATAAAATTTAAGTTTTGAAGAAACTTTCTTAGTATGTGATATTCGAAGTCTATAGTGAACCTATTTAAGTGTTATAAAAGATATAGTTGAGTTAAAATCTTTCAATGCTAAAAACTCTTTCTTTATGGAGTATCTAGTTTTGACCTATAAACGAAATGAGTTCCTTTTATTATTTGAAGAAATTTTCATTACTATTACTTCTAAAATTTATGATTAGCTTATCTTTTGAAAATAGCTTATTAAAAACAAAACTTAGTTCTTTAGTTGAAAATTCCTTTGTTAAGAAATCTAGTTTACTCTTCTTTGTCGAGAAATTTAGTTCACTTTTCCTTGTTTAAGAAAGGACCCATTTTTTATTTTTATTTATGAAAACAACGTTCTAATCATGCATAAATATGATTATGTAGAAATGAAAAGGTAAGAATAATACATAATAAGATAAAAAGAAATACTCATAAGCAAATAAACATAATAATAATATGGTCAAGCATTAGGAACCTTAGCTTCATCAAGGTATCCCGATCATATATTGGGAGCCTTAGCTTCATCAAGGCAATCTAGGATTAAGAATAGACTAGTCCCAAAAAGAAATGAAAAGAAAAGAAGGAAAATCATTTTGACTTGATTTGGACCAGCCTAAAACTAGAAAGACTAGTCTTGATAAATCACATGAATTAAATAACTAAATTGTAAAGCATGAAAATAAATAACAAGTGGGCTTATATGCTCTAAAGAAATATACATATATATACATAATATACATAATATTATATAGAAGTTAGATTAGAGCAAAAATAATAATAATAACAACAATAACATAATAACATAATGTAAAATATGAATACGAATAAAAACAAAACATGAACATATTATTGCTTCTTTAACTCTCATGAGTCTAAGAAACATATACTAAGCTCATGCTAAGTTGTATGAATATGATAAAGAGATAAGGATTTTACCTAAGGTTTAATGGAGGATTTGAAAAGAGATGAATGGGTAGTGTGTTTGTTATTTTTCTTGAAGGTAGTAGATGGTAGAGTGTTTTGGGAGAATTGTTGGAGAGAGAATTTTGGTAGAGTTTTGTTATGTAAAATGAATGTGTGAAAGAATGAAGGAGAGAGGGGGTATTTATAGAATTCTTGGAGTGAAAATTAGGTATAATAAAATAATTTAAAAAAGAAAATAAATGAGAGAGAGGGAGAGAAGAATTGCGCCGGCCATAAGAGAGAAAGAAGAGAGAGTGAGTTGATTTTGTTTGTATTTTGTAAGAAAATAATTAATATGTAAGATATGATTTGATATAATATGTATTGGAAATGTAAAAGTGTAAGAAAATAGGTATGTAGGTAGTAAGAAATAGGTGTAAGAAAAAGTAGAGATAGTAAAATAGTAATGAATAGTAGGAATAGTACTATGAATAGTAAACTAGACAAATAAAATACTAGTAGTAATAAAAATACGCGTAAACGAGCTATATCTAATATTTTTTGTTACCGAAAAATTATGAAAATAATATTTTTGAAATTCTTATATTTTTACGAGTCTAATGGTATTGTCGGAATATTTTCACTATCTGGTGCACTAAGGCACATTTTTTGAAAACTGATCCCGTTCGGATCCGAAAGACATTAGAAAATCGCGAATCTGATATTTTTATGCTTCCCTATATTACTACAAACTCTTTTAAGCCATTAACTCAATTTCGTTTTCTAGGGTTTGAGAGCGTGGGTTTGTTGGAGTTGAAATTGTTATATTGTCTTACTTTTTATTGACCTTTGAAACTCCGGTTTGACTAGGGTTAGGGTTTAATCCAGTTTTACCCTAGAAATTGAGGGTTTACATTAAGGATTGGATAGATGGACCTTCTCATGCTCAGATTTTTTAATCGAACGATTATTGAATTTTCTAGTTTTGTTTTTTAAGATTATCTAATGAAATCCCATGATCGAAATTGTTTTAAGGTTTGGTTTCAACTTGGGTCAGTCTTTAGGGTTTCGATTCAGTATTCCAAAACCATTTTCTTGTAAATTTGGGGTTTTACACGTGCAATATTTGGTTTGTGTTGTCAATAAAGGCTCAAGTGGTGACATACTTCTCAAAGCTTTTATTAAGCACTCCACTTGTGCTCTAGTAGGCTATAGGTGCTCTGTTTTCTATCAATGGGTGTTCTAAGCACTCGACTCTTGCCACTTAGTGCTTGAGTCAATACTTCTAAATGTTTTGTGAGGTGTGCTTAGGATGTTCATGGACTGCTAGTATGAGCACTCATGAGCTATTTTCGTGTCGTTGCTATTGTTAGTACTTAATTTGCTATTGTCATGTTGGATTAGTTAGAGAAGGTGATCGAGTTTAGTATTTGCTTTTGGGATCAAAATTTATTTTAATTATTAACTAGTGCGATTTGAACATAGGGAATATACGGGTAGTTAGCAAAACCGCTTATTGTCATGCCCTGAGGGTACCCTAAACGTGGCAGTCCACCGTACACAACACTAAAGCCTAAGAATGACTACCTCAGTCACGCAAAGGCTTCCATATCATGTACAAGGCATACATCACAACCAAGGAAATGCATCGGAGTTGCGCAATTTATATTGATAATAAATAAGTAACAAGGCAAAGATAATACTTATCATAAAACATAAACATATTGAATTACAATTCTTAGGGGAACATCCCTCCGTTGTCTTCAAATAAATATACATTACTAAGCATATAAGTCTTTACATATAAAAAACCCTTACAAAATTACTTCATCTTATGATTCCATTTCCTTCATGGAAGCTTAACATCCTTCCATGACTTCCTTAATGCCATGATCCTCAATTTAAGCCACGGGTATACCTGTTTCAACAAAATCTATAGGGGTATAAGCTACAACTAGCTTAATGAGATATTCCTTTTCATTCGCACCATATTTTCAAACAAGTTTATTTAGACTTTCACACATATGCTATGCATACAATGCAACAACCACATGATTACGTAAATATATATATTATCTGGAAACCATATATAGAACGGATTTACCCCTCCGTATCAAAGGTTAGGGAATCGAGGTTGAAGATCGTCGATCTTCTACTGCTAGTCCCTAGGTCCTCACCCACAGCGTTCGGTTAGCTCGGCTCCGAACCTAGAGTCGCTTTCCCGAGCGATTTGGATTCTCCAGGAAGGGACATGGCCCGTGTCACCGCACGATCACAGCCAATCCAACTCTATACGTAGGAGTAGCAGCCTTCCGAAAGAGATGTGACTCGATTAATGCTATGCGTGAGCGTTTTATTTTTCTTAAGCCAAACCTTATTAAGGTTTATTAGGGGCGATCAATCAGTTAGCAGATAATAAACAATCATACAAGTAAGTAAATAAAAACATTTAAACAGGCAGTTTGAAGTTGTGATATTCTTAATTCTTATTTCACGCATAAATAAAGAATCACATATATACTCATAATCTTGAAATCCCCAAATATATCCATTTTTATCTTCTCTTAGTATACTAATGCTACTACTTTACAAGCACAAGCAAGGTAACGAAATTAAGAGGAATAACTCACTCGTCCATTTCAGTCAAAAAAAAAAAAAAACTCACTAATCCATTTTACAATCTTCCTAATTGTAGTAATCCTCGGGTAGGATATTCTCGTATCCTTCGTCACCTAGACAAAAGAAATACCCAGGATGAGTCTTTCATGAAATTTCTATTCTTGGAGATTCTAAACTTTTCTTAAAATCGCGGTAAAATCGTATAAGAGAAAATTCCAACTTAAAATGGCCATAACTTGCTCATTTTAAGTCGGAATTTCGCATATAATATACCGTTTTCTACCTACTCGAAAAGATCTATCCAATTCTAAGGTTATCTTTGTCACATAAGGTCATTTGGGTTCCGAAAACATTGGGTACAGATTTAAAACGAATATTTCCAAACTTTTGCAAATACATTTTCTAACTCAACTTAATTCAAAAATCCTTTAAAAATAGATATGTATATATAATTGATAAATCCTTTGAGTATATAGATAAGCTCACTTTATATACATAAATTCCTAATGGTAGTGTCTCAATAATTTATTTCATAAAACCATTCTTTTTAAAGTGTGAAAACTTATTTTGATAAATTTCTTTTTCAAGTATTTGAAAAAAACTTTACATTTTCATAGGGTATTATAAATGAGTATATTCTTATTTTATTTTCTTCATTCTTTTTCTAAAAACAAGTAAATTTTCTTTTAACCTTTAGTCTTGTATAAATTTTACTTCTAAAGATCAAATTTATCAAAAGTGTACTAAGTTGTTGAAAACATTTTTGTATTTATAATGGTTTTAGAAAATGAGTCTTGTCTTCTTATATTTATTATTTTAAAATATAAGTTTTTGTTTTCTAAAACTTAGTTCTTTTATTTCCTTTGAAAAGAATTTTCTTTATTGATAAAACCCTTTGTTTTTAATCTTATCTTGTTTATATTATTTGAAAACAAGTTCTTTCTTTAAAAATTTGAAATCATTATTTTTCCCTAAGTGGGTTTATAATTTTATGGGTTGAATTCATCTTAACTTTACAAACTAGTTTGTTTCTTAGTTTTGTTATGGAGTGAAAAAAAAAGAGTTTAAATTTTAAGCTTTTTGTAAAAACTTTTAATATTAACAAATTATTTTACTAAAACTTAGGTTACCATAATATATAAAGAAAATATTTATTTCTTATGTTTCCTTGGTAAACTATCTTTGTTATTTAAGAAAACCTTGAGAAAACTTGTATTACTTTAGTTTTATGTTATTGATAATAACTTCATTATTTTATGATAAGTCACATAATGGAAAATCTAGTTTTGAGTTCCTTTAATAAAATAAAATTCTTCTTTTAGATTAGTTGAGATATTAACATTATGTAGATGCAAGTATCATGAGCATATAAAATAATAAGAACATAAGAAAATAGTAGAAACAAATAATAAGCAAGAAAAGAAAATAAAATATCAAGTATTGAGAACCTTAGCTCCATCAAGGTATCCCGGTCAAGTATTGGAAGCCTTAGCTTCATCAAGGCATCCCGGGACTAAGAATGGACTAGTCCAAAAAGATTAAAGAAAATAACAGATTGTTTTGACTTGATATGGACAAGTCTAAGACTAGAAAGACTAGTCTAAAGAAATAGCATGAAATAAATAACAAGTGAGCTTATATGCTCTAAAGATTATATTTATATATACATAAATATATTTAGTTAGATATGAATAATAACAACATAATAAAATAGGAAGTTCATGTGCAAGAACAAAACATGAATATGTTGTTGCTTTTACTGCTCATATGAGTTTCAAAACAATACCATAGTTATGTTAAGTTACATGACATGGGTAAGTAAATGGTTGGAAGAAGTTACCTAAGGTGTTTATGTGATATGAAGATGGTAGATGAAAGGGGTATAATATGAGTAGTGATGTGGTAGATAGTTAATGTATAAGGAATGATTTTTGTGAGGAATTGGTTTAAGAGAGTTTTGGTAGAGAGAATTCTGAAGAGAAGATTTGGAGATTTTGAGAGAGTTTTGTGAGTAATGAATTGTGTGAAAGAATGAAGGAGGAAGGGGTATTTATAGAATTTTGGAGTGAATTTTAGATGTAATAAAATAAATTGAAAAAAATAAAATTAGATGAATGGGAGGGGATAGGCGTCGGTTTGCTTGTTATAGAAGGGGACATTCATTTATTTTATTTGTTTTGTAATAAAAGAAGTAATGTGTACGTTTGATGTGAATAAAGTTGTATTGGAAATATAAAAAGTAAGAAAATAGGTATGTAGGTGTAAAAAAAAGTAGAGATAGTGAAATAGTAATGAATAGTAGGAATAGTACTATGAATAGTAGACTAGACATATAAAATACCGGTAGTAATAAAAATATGCGTAATCGAGCTATATCTGTTATTTTTAGCTACCGAAAAATTCTAAAACTGATATTTTTGAAAACTTTATTTAATTATGAGTCTTTTGGTGTTAAAGAAACATTTTTAATATTCCGAGATCCGGGACACACTTTTAGAGAACTGATCCCGTTTGAATCCAAATGACACTCGAAATTCGCGAATCTGATATTTTTATGTTACCCTATATTATTGCGAACTAGTTTAAGCCATTAACTTAATTTCGTTTTCTAGGGTTTGAGATTGCGAGATTATCGGATCTTAAATACTAGGGTATGTTATAGGCTTTATTGACTTTTAGAGTTCCGGTTTGACTTCCGGTTTTGTTGAGTTCTTCGTAAGATCATATAATTTTCGAGTTTTGACTGTTTTATATTTTTATCTCCATATCTATGGTTTATCTTATTTTATTTGTGATTATTTAATAGTTTTTAGATCTTGGGATCGTTTAACCGAGTCTAGGGTTATGAGTTGACTTAGTTTGACTTTTAGTGCAAATTGAAGTTTCTGTTTCTAAAATTCATTGAGGGTTTTAAGACCTTAGCATTTCGTTGTTTAAACATTTATTTGAATATATCGTTTTGATTTGCGTTTTAGGAATCGAATAAGTGATTTGATTGATGTACGGATGTTGATTCAATCGATAGTTGTATTTTATATTTTGTTTCAAGGGTTCTTGCTTCCTCAAGACTAAGAATTTTCGTATCTGACTTGATTTAGAATTTGGTTTTAACTTGACTTGATTTTTGGGATTTAATTTTAATATAGACTTATAGGATTATTTTCTATGAATTATGAAAATTTTTGGGGTTTACACTTATATCCTGTTCGACACTAGAGCCACACACTCATTCATTACCCCTAGCCTTGCTAAGAGGGTCGGTTTACCTATAGTAACCACCGCTACTATTACTAGTTTTGATATCCATGTTTATGATATTATGTAATGAATGTATAATATAATATCATATAGATACTATTATTGGTTTACCCATAGTTACCTCTTTTTCATAGCTCAACTCAACTCATTACAATCTTGTGTATAATGTTACTAATAACTGCAGACAAATGACTTTGTTAACAAACTAAAGTAAAATAATGATGCTAGGATTAAGGAAAAAATAATAAAATTTTCTAAAAAAATTACACAAATCCTATTAGGAAAAAAAATAATCTTAAAAATAGGCAACTTATACTCGCCTCTTGAAGAGATAAGGTTGTAAGTGGCCGAGAGACGAGGTCAGTATAAATACACAAAACTTGTTCTCTTGAAGATACAAGGACAGAATCAATATTGTCTCTTCAAGATAGGAGATTGATTTTATAACACTAAACTTGTCTATTGAAAAGATGAGGTCAATCACTTATAACCTTGTCTCTTTAAGAAACGAGTTCAACTTGCCTAAAATTAGAATTATTCATCCCTGTGGTATTTTTGTAATTATTTTAAATAATATCAATATCAATTTCCTTTTCCCAATATCAAATATTCTGGTGTTTATATTGCTACTATTTAAACTTGACAAATAATCACCCAATATCCAGATATCAAATCAATAATATATATATTTTTTTAACACAAACTCTAACAATACTTATGCTATGTTTGGTACAAGGGAACAAAAGAGAGAATGATTAAGGAGGGGAAGAAAAAGGAGAGATTGAATTCCATCTCCTTATTGTTTTTAAAGGAAAGACAAAAGGAGAGAAAATGCATGTAATATTTTCCTAGGTTTTACCACTTTTTTGTGTGCTCCAAAATGGAGAGAATTAGGAGGGAAAGAGAACATTTTTTGAAAATTACTTTTGTACCCTTCTTTTTATAATCAATTATTATCTTTTAGGAGCATATAAGTAAATTATTATTTATCATATTTTATGTTTTATAATAATTAAGGCCTTGTTTGTTTTGAGAAAAAAAATGTATTACACATGGTATAATGAAAAACAAGTCTACCTAAAAAAACTATTTAAAAAATGAATAATAAATACTTTTGGATAGTAATTATAATAACCCAGAACTCTAACACCGAGGTATTGTTCATTATGGCAAAATGCCACAAGATTTTGTCCTCAGTACCAGCTATTTCCTAGAAGGTTACCTATCCTAAGAGAGCTTCCTACTTATCATGCTTAATTTTTAAGTTATGATAAACTTCAAGCTATTACACCAAAAGGCGACTTGATGATTAGAGTCCCACCACCTTATATTTATGGGGCATCACATGCTTTCCTAGTTATAGAACTGACTTCCTCATTAGTTTTGTTACATTGGTCTAGAACCATACCAAGAAGGGGAAACACTAATGTCATGTTTGGTATGCAGGAATCGTTCGGAATGGAATAGATTTATGTCAATTATGGTACATGGGAATGGACCTGGAATAGAATCACGATTCTAACTTCTCTTCCCTTTCTCATGTTTGGATGCATTGTTACAAAGCCGGAATCACGATTCCGGCATTGGAAGGGAATTTGATTCCACCTTTGAGAAGGCAAAATCGCGATTCCATTCTAACCTTATTAATTGCATGTAAATTAATTACTCTTTTATCCTAATGCATATTCATAACTTACATTTATTGCTAGGGACATTTCCAATAAAGACATTCTATAGCCATTCCATTGCATGTACACTTCTAAATATAGGAATGGATTTGTCATTCTGGAACACATTCCATTTCAAACCATTCCATTCCAAATCATTCCAGTGTACTAAAGTAACATTTAATCAAAGGAATGGAATGCACTAGACTCACTAATGGCATGTTTGGTATCCGAGAATGGAATCGCGATTCCGACTTCCATTCCCTTTCTCATGTTCGGAAGCATTATTACGAAGCCGGGATCGCATTCCGTCGTTAAAAGGGCAGAATCGCGATTCTTTTTCGGCTCTTTAAATACATAATTACTTTTTAATCCTAATAAAAGATTTCTATCAATAAGATAAACTTTCATTGTACATTCCTTGATCCACATTTATCAAATAAGTCGTTAATAAGATATTTTGTCTTCTGATGTAGTTGATGTTACGTATAGTTTTAGGAAGCCTTGTAATGTCTGATTTCATGCGTACTGTCTTCTATGAATGTAAGCTTTTTTAATAGCCAAAAAATAAATAAATAAAGACATCTTCTGATCATTGTCTTTGCCCCTAAAATATGATAAAAAGGATGATGCCCGCAAACTAAAATATATGGATTCAGCACCATTCTTTCTTTTTTTTTTTTTTTTCCGAAAAGATCTTGGAATTCTAAATGTAATCTTTTTAGCCTTATTAAATCCCAACTAAAATCACAAAAACTCAGTCAATCTCGCATAATTGATCTTTTCCATGAAAAAGACTTCCAAAGCTAGGAGTCGCAATATATTATTTAGTATATGCTGCTGTCAGGTTTTCTAAATGCTTTATTAAACAATCTCGCATTATTTATTAAACAAGCCTTCAATACTTTCTATCAGGTTTTCTAAATGCTGCTGGGCTACTTAGCTTACGAAATTTAAATAAAAAAATTATTTATTATTTGTTAAAAGTAAAAAAAAAAAAGAAATAAAAATACTTGCTGACCATAGGTGTTATTAACGTCACCATACAAATATCCTTTTAAGTTGTGAAATAATATAAAAAAGAAAAATAAATCTATAATAGGAAAATATATGATGCGAGATAGAAGGGGAATGATGTGAAGACGGATAAAATTTTCTTGTATTTTGTATAAATATAGATAATCTTGATAATAAATAATCCATATCCATTTTCATTAAATAATCAATCAATAAGATAAACTATCTACAAATCTATATCCATTGTTATTTATCTTGAGATGTTTAGCCACTAAAAAAAAAAAAAAATTATAAAGCAACACACACTTTACCATAATCTCCATATTGAAGAAACCATCAACAAGGGAACCAGAAACGGTAGCGGAAAATAAAAGAAGGAACGCGAAACAATTGCAGATATGAATTTTTATGGATAGAATGAGTTGCATTAATTTCATGAATTTAATGACTGCATTTAAATTTTACAAGTAAAAAAAAATCATTATCTATACAAGTTAAAATAATGAATTTTACAAGTAATGACTAGGATGGAATTTCTAATGTAGCAAGGAATATGATGAATTTGAGGAGAACAATACAAAGGGTCCTATTGTTATCTTCTAAATCATGTACATGTAAAAATATGTAAAAGACTACTGTGATTAGGTTATAAACATATAATATAATTTAAGAATCGAAACAATTTGAACTATGAATTTATAAATTGAAAAAAGTTAAGAAAATATAATTGAAGATAAATTGTATTCTATAGTAATAGTAAACGGGTCCATCAGTAGTATTATATTGACATGGTTATAGTATATGGGTTTACAATATGTGCTTTTGATATAATTAACGTGGTGCATCGCAAAAGAATAATAATGAATAAATGTGGTACCCCGTCATGATGATGGACCAATCTTGTCCTATACTTTGATTATAGTCAGAATTTTCTATATCTTATTGTGATATAAGACCATATGAGTTATTTACTCTGTATTTTCATACATGTCATAAATCGTCCTCTTGAATCTTGACACCATTCATCCATATATTGTAATATTATGCCATACTAATTTTTGGTCTTGATCATGCTATGGAAAAGAGAGAGGCCGAGGGATACATAAATGTAGAGAAAGACTACACAACAACAACATATAAATCGGAGTGATGATGATAATGTGAATGGTAATGAATATCCTAGTCTAAATAGCTATAACAATCCATTAGATGTTAATGAACCTGAGATAATGGGAGATAGTGAAATTAGGTTTAACACAAAGAAGAGAAGAAGGAGAAGTGATAGCTCTGATAAAATAATTGAAGCGATAAAAGAGACATTTGAGAATTTAGGTAATAAGATAGGGGAATCAAGTGAACGAATTAGTCGTGCCCTTGAATAGCATGTTGTGGTTACTGAAAAGAGAAAAAGGGTCAATCACATTTTGAAAAATCTTCCATCACTATCCATCCATGAAAGGAACCATGCATCGTGAAGAATTGAGTCTAACCAAGATTTAGTGGATGTGTTTTTAATGACTAATGATGAAGATAAGGAAGCCTAGGTGATATCACTATGAAATGATGTTCTTTCGATAGCATTCTATTTATCAATTCCTTTTTAAACATTTGCTAGATGTTTTTACTCTATTAATGTTAGACTTTTAATATGATGCATTATATTTAAGCATCTAACTTTGTTCCTCTTGCTATATTTTAATTTTCATATAAATGATGCAGATTGCAATTTGTGTTTCCTAATTAGGGGTACTTTGCATAATAATATTTGCTACATCTTTTTTTTTAATTATATGCTTTTTTGTGTTATCCTTTTAATGTTGTATTATTTACATGTATAATGTTACACTTATTGTGTGTGTGTATAACATTATGTTATATATGTTTATTTATATGTAAATATTATTCATATTTTCATAACAAATTATAAAAATGTTATATATGATTTCATACCATATTTTTGTTATATATTTATATATCTTGTTTTATATATAATTATTCACTTATATATGTTGAGAATAATAAATGGTTGTTATATAAAATATATGTTTATATGTAAAAATATATTAATATAAATATATTATTTGTAGTCCATGTTATATATATAATCTATAATATTATGCAAAAATATTAATATATATTTTTATATATTTATATGTGTAACGATATTTCTTGATCATGTCATACTGTTATATATACATACATATCTATCAATTTTTTATATAGATGCATATAATGTTATATATTTTGTATCAGATATATAGATTATATATCATATGTATATAGTATATGTTTGTCTATATATATATATATATATAATATTTGAAAAAAAAGAAAAAAGTCGATTGAACAATTATTAAATATTTTTTATGAAAATGTATTTAAAAAAAATATCAATGTATATATATATATAGATTGATAATATATTTATCTTACAAGCTATATATATATGTACACATATATAATAAAATACACATATCCATATTAAACAAGCAAGGTATTTATGTCATACTTTAATATATGATAATTATATTCCATTCCTGATATAATACAACCAAACATAATAATGGAATGGAATAAATGATTCCGTGGTATTTCCAAACACAGGAATGGAATGGTCATTTTGTTTCTGATTCCATTCCATTTCGAGTCATTCCTGCGTAATAAACATGACCTAAGGGAATGAGAAATCTATTACTCTGTTTGGATATGAACACGAAATGAAATGGAAAGAAATTAATTTGTATTAGAATTTACTAAAAGTACCATTTATAAAAAATAACATAATAAATTCATGTAGAATAAAAAAGTCATTTAACTAAAAAGTCTTTAATGAAAGGTGAAAATGAATCACAATTCCACCTTCTCTAAAGTGGAATCGAATTCACCTGAAAGCTAGAAGCGTTGATTCTAAGAAATCATGATTCCAACTTCTCATAACGCTTCCAAATATAAGAAAAGAAATGGAAGCTAGAATGCACAATTCCATTCCCATCCATTCCAAACAAGCCATAAAGGTGCTCCATACAGGCTTAAAAGGTACTCAAACTCTAAGGCAATTTGCCTTGTACAATATTTAGCTCCCCTACTTCTGGCTGGTGAATCACTCTAATGCCACCTGTACCAACCTAGAACTTTGCTACACAACAGTTTTGTTCTTAGTGCCGGTTGCTTTCCAAAATGTCACCCATCCAAGGAGTGCTTCTCACTAAGTACACTTAACTTCAGAGTTCTGATGAACTCTAAACCATTACACGAAAAGACACATCAATGATTAAAGTCTCACCACCTTATATTTGTTAGGTATCACAGTAATTATTAGTAAATGAGCATGTAAATCAATAGAAAAATAAATTACACATTTATATCCCTAAATTGTTTTAGAAAAAATAAATTATAGATGAGTCTATGTTTTCCAAGGTATTAATATTGAATGTGGTATCTGAACTTTGCTAAAAGTTCAATTAGGCACCTAACTCTTAAAAGTTCAATTTCAATACCTAAATAAACTTTTCAAGGCCATTTTCAATAATTTTCAATTAACTCTACTAAAATTGTTTGCAGATGTGGCATTTTCCATCTAATAAGGAACTAATACATGCAATTTCACTTTAAAAAATCCCAAATAAGCTAACCATGTCACCTAACCATGGTTTTAATAAGAAAACGGGGTTTTTTTTAATGAACTTTACACAACCTTAATTTATCTTACAACACAAACATAACATCAAACAACCCCAACCATCCCTAATTTCTCCATCTTTCTCTACTTAAAACCCCAATTTTTGTCACAACAAAAAATTGGGATCTCATGGTATGGTTGAAGTCCATCGTTCTCTACTTAAAAACCATAAGTGACGAAGGAAACATTCGATAGATGAAATAGCTATGGTAGAATCGCTTGAAGAAAAAAAAAGGAAGGGTAAGATGAAGCTAATGCACAAGTCGAAGAGTGAATCATCTGATTAATGGGTAGATTGTAGAATTACTCAACATCCTCGATGTCTTGATTGCCTAACACCAATGTGGATGACATAATGTGCTATTACGATTAAGGGAAAGATCCATTGTTGCAAGGACGCCTACTAACCATGACTATAGATTCTTTAGATGCCATAAATTTAGTGAGGTATGCTGTTGTTAATGAAATTATCCCTTCTTTGATTGAAAAGGAAATATTTTGTATTTATGTATTGTCAATGCTCTTGAAAAGAATGTAGGCTAAAATGATCATCGTTGATCATGCTTGCAAAAGAATGTCATCCTAATCCAACTCATTCTTAATGTTCTACAACGGTGGTTATGATTTTTTTTTTTTTTTTTGCTAGGTGCAAGGTGGAACGATATGCAAATAGACGTGTATTCTAATGAAGACATAAGGTATAGAGAACATACTTTGATCAATGGTTGAAGATGGCATGCTGAATTGCAAAGGTTAAGGCATGAAAACTACATCTTACGAAGGATTGTGCTAGACAAGAATAAGGAGGCATTATATGTGGCTAAAATTGGTAACTTCTTTTAGTGGAACAAAAACAAAGACAAAAAGATGCAAAAAGTTCAGAATATTATACAAATATATGCTCATAGCTACATGGATTAGAATTTTGATGTATTTCATTGCCTTCAAAGGGTAAAGTTAAGTTCAGAATTTTGATGTATTCCTTTTTTCTTTAAAGGGTGAAGTTATCTTTATGATATATGAGAATGTCTTCTGCTTAGAGAAATGGTATTTGTATGTTCAATATCGCACATGACAACATTTGGTTCAATGATTGATGAAATCTTTTTGTTCCCCTATAAAACTTAATTCTTTTGTTTTTGCTACTTCGATATGAACCAATTAACTCAACTATGACCATGCTCACACCATCATTGTGTTAAAATTAACCATAAAACATCAAAGTGCAAACTTCCATTAGAACATATATTGCTCTTGTCTTAAACCCTTACCCAAAACAAACATGTTAGACACATTGGCCTTTAAGTTATTACACATATGAAATGTTATAATAGAACACATTGCACCTGTCTTCAACTCTTAACCAAAGCAACTTAGCCAAAACATACATGACAAGCCTTACACTAGTCCATTAATAGGTTTGAAGACATTACTTATCCCTATCTCTTCATGTGGTTCAATGGTGTTGACATAAGTGAAAATGAAATGAAAAAAAAAAAAAGGAAATAAGGGTGTGAACCCACAAACACACATGACATTAATCTTCAAACAAAACATTAAAGTTATACAATTGACCTTACTTAAAGTTATACAACCGGCACTACATTAAAGTTAAGCAAACATGTTCAATACATCAGTCTTGGAAAAACAAAATGTGTCGAATACTTAGTTATACAATCGCATTACATTTAATCCCACCCTTAGCTTGGCAAACAAAAAAAAAAACCATATTATAGCCATCCAAAAAGGGAAGTCACATCTACTGCGACCACAAAAAAAAAAAAAAAAAAAAACCCTAAAAAGGGTAGACTAGTAAACATTTCATAGCTATTACCCTTACGTCAAAATAATAACAACAATATATAGAGCATCTATTTGCACTATCAACAAAAAAAAAAATGTTAAAACCTATGCATTAAATCTCCTATTTGATGACATGACTCTCCTGCGTTGCATTCCTACCACCTTCATTTTCATCACTTGACTCCTACAAGTCAATGAATAGTAGACCATTGAACTTTTTCTTACAAAAGTGAGCCTTTTTAATCTTCTCACTTTTTCTTATTAGCTTCAATTTGGGCAACCTTTATTGCGCTGAATTGTCTTTAATGTTCCAGCTTTCCTCCATATCAGCACGCAATTGTTACTATGCATTTCTGTTCGTTCTCAACCATTTAGTAGTGGGCATCTTTATGTAAGCTTTATTAATGTGAACACCCTTTTTCATTCACTCAATGCTTGACAACTTACTTCTAGAATACATAATAGAGTGAAAAGATATGCTAACTAGCACATTAAATATTCAGCTACAATTGAGGATGAGTCCAACAATAACAAACTTTTGATCGCATTTAATGGTGAGTGTTAGGATGAAGATTGCACAGTGGATGGTGTGCTTGCATGCACACTTGATGAAGGACTTGTTCGATCTAAGCTTCCGGTCATTCGTGGTGTAGCTACAATAGCATCAACTAAATTGCTCAGGCTGGCTTGTGGAGGTGATCCAATGGCATTGGTAGTTGCAATTTTCAAAGAAGTGTAAGCAAATATTATACCATGGCAATATAAGTAAATTGAAACTATCTAAATATCAGTCATAGGTAAACAATTGAGTTACATTGCCATTAGGTCATGATCCCTCTCCTTGTCTGAATCGCGTTATGCAGGACATGATACTTCTCCTTACACGACAGGGGTGGTACTTGATGCACTTTAGAACATTGGATGCCTAGTGAAATCCAATCAAATTGAGTGGCCAACTCACTTTGTTGCTTAACTAAGGTGCATGTTTTTTATAAAGGACCTCCTTTCTCATGCTATGTGACAATTAGATCCAGTGTTAATGTGCTTCTAACACATAAAGGCAAGATTTCACAGGGATTCAAGAGACATACCTTATGCTTTCAATGATTCGTGTCAGTACAAAAAGCCTTAGTATATTGTTCTTGCATACTCTACTCAATGATGCCAATCCTACTAGCATTGCTCCTGCCCTGTTGATTGATATACATTACAAACATTAATTACAATAGGAAACATATATTTTCCTTACACACTTAAGTCATATGGATAAAATAATATTATAAGCTACTCCTTTCGATTTGGACATTTGCAAGTGTCATGGTTGTGTTTCCCACATAGTTGGCATGTCATAACTCTAGATGGTCTTTTGTAAACACCACACACAACCCACACACAACCCACACCCCACCCACACAAATCCCCCCCTACCCTCTCTCGCCAAATGCTCATCATCTTCTTTATTTCTACTCCTCTTGATCCAACCAAGGGATTTCTTTGGGATTTTTGTGACCATTGTTTCCATTAAATTCCTTTCCTAGAACTTCATGCTAGGAAGACATCACATCATGCTTATATGTTTTCTTGTATAGTTTCATTGTGTACCACTCACTGGCATATTCATACATGCTATGCCCTACATAATTAGGTACGTGCAAGCATGCATACAAGGGATTCCACATAGAGACCATAGGTTACACATGCATTTTTTATTCACAATATCAATAGCATAGCCATCGTTACTTTATTAGACTTCAAATTCCATGTGGCCATTGGGTAGTACATGATAATTGAAGCTTGCACCTTTTTTCCTTTCTATTCATACACATATTCTAAGAGTGAAGTGCTGAGATCACTTGCTACTTTCTTCAGGTTTTGTAGCAATCCTACCCATGACTTGTTTTTTGATGCCTTTTATCATCGACACGATTGACAAGTGTCTTGCCTCTATGATTGTTGTGTTAAAGCACTTGGACATGTTGTTGTCAACAATATCACATTTAGTGTTAGACCTAAACATTGCTTTACACCAATGATTTAGATTCTTCTTAAGCAAATTGTCCATAGCATCTAGTTTCACCTTCCTTATTTTGAAGAGATTCTCTTCTAACTATCTAGTTGTTGTTGATTTGCACGCTGCCTAAAAGAGACACAGGTGTTGAGTTCCCTTATGTTTCTTTCTCTAGTTGACAAAAAAATGGCATGCATAGAATCGATGCTCTACAAGGGGGATATGTGGTAGAAATTACTTGTTCCAATCTTTATCATACAATGAAACATAAAATATGTAAGTACAATTGAATAATTGATTAGCAAGTCAATGATAATGGAATATTGGATGATAATGGGCATATTTTTCAAGTACCTCTGCGTACCACTAATTATCATGAATCCTCCACATGATTGGAGGCTAACAATGGGGTCTAAAGCACTAAGGAACCAATGCCCAACTTTTCTTAATCTCACCTTCCACATATGGCCATGCTACTAGGTACATTTGATTGTTTGCATCCTATGCCATGACACTCAGGATCTCACCCTTTAAATCCTTTTTTAAGAAGCATTGGGCAAGGCCCAAAATAGGCCTATAACCATGCACAAATCCTAGCCTACAAGTGTTTAAGCAGACAAACATTCTCTTAAAATATAACTAATGAGACGGACTTGGATGTTCAACCGTTATCTTAACATTATTTGCTTTTCCCTTTGATGACTTCCTTAAGACAATTGCATAATCCCATAATCTTTTCGATTTCCATGTTGAATCGGCCAGAAATGTCCTTTATTGTGTACCCCCTTGCTCGATAACTATGAGATACATCAACTTTCAATTCGTCCTTTGCCATTTCCTTCATGTTGATTGCCAACATCTTTGGCATAATACGGATGTGTAGAAGAAAGCGTGTTGCAAGAACCTTATAAGTAACATGGTTATTATGGTAAGATGGTCGGCAGAAATCCCTATGTCGATCTTCGAATGTTTTTACTACAAATTCTTATGTCCTGGTCTTAAATGAATCGTGGATGGAAAACTCGTATTCCAGGTTCTTACATTTGAACTGTATCCTTCAATTATCATTGATACTTATCTTTGGTGCACGTCTATCATGTATCAAGTAGCTTTTCATGGTATCTTTGAACTGTTGCTTATTGAGGAACACCATGCCAACACAAACATGTGGTGCTAGTATGTCTGGATCATAGTGATCTTTAGTCTTGACGCACCTATATAGTGTCATACCACTTGAATCATCTTTCTCACCACTAAAACTCATGTAGAAACTGCCCTCATCCACCAAGAATGGGTTCTCATCATCATATCTAGAGGACCCAGCTCCACCAGTCATACTACGACCCTTGTTTCCACCGTATAGATTAGTTTTTAAAACTTCGAACACAAGATGTACATCAATTTGGAATCCTTCAATGCGATAAGATCCTTTATTAGCTAAGAAAGATTTCATCTTTCCCCTAGTAGCTAATACTTCATCATCATCATCATCTAATAAACAGTTAACTTCAACAACCTCCTCTTTAGTTTCTAAATTATAATGTTCAAGACCTTTAGTTTCAATCAAAACAGACCAGGCGTACGCTTTATGTATAGATGACGCTACCGCTGCCTTTGAGTATAGCAATAATAGCATTGTATGTAGCATCGTCACATAAAGGCAAGCATCGAAGTCCATGCTAGTGTCTTCCCTAGGATTAAAAAACATATATTCTCTATGTTCACAAAATGAAAGTCACCAAGGAAACAAAAGAGTGCACTCAAGCTTAAGTGGTTTGGATGAATAGTTCAACAAATTTGCTTACCAACTAAGTACTCCTTACCAACACCTTGTCTCAAAAAACTACCTGCCACATGTATGAGAAGATTTACCTTCATATTAAGCAAAAACACGATTATCTTTTTAACGATACAAATGAGGTATGCTGTAAGAACACATGCTAAGTAGTGAAGTAAGCAATGGTAAATGTTATGGTGTTTCAAATCAATACATAAACACTACGATAATTCCAATTAGCATATAATCCAGTCTTGCATGAATGGGGGAACATTATTAGAACGGTACCTATGACTAACCTAAGCCACCTCAACAAGTATCATCGGCATGTCATCATAAAGCCCCATTTACATGTTCAGTAAACATACACAAATCCTAGAGTCTATATGACACTAAACAGCCTATAGTCACAAATCCATTCAAGAAATACATGTGTATGAGTCACAACCACAAAGATGACTAACATATGACAACTAACTAGGGTTTCCTAATGAATAGTAGAGAATACATACATATATATGTACACACTGACTTAGCAAAGTGCATAATGTTGAAATGGAAAAAGAAAAGGGAAAAGGAAACTTTAAAAATGGTTTAGAAAGTTACCTTTCACATGGATTTGTAGCACCAAAGTCATTCTTGATGTAATCTTCCTTCTTTAGCTAGTTATTAAATAGGATAGCTAGTAATAATGTTGTGTTGTCTAGCTGAGATCTCATCATAGGATAATAAACTATTGCTACTTCTTATAGGGACATGAAGATGCTCTTGGGTCAGTGAGAGAAGATCATGTGCTCCATAGTATCGTTATTCAATGAGGGTGAGTTAGGGTTTTGTTTGTCATGGACAAAACGAAATGGAAGTTGGGGATTTTGATTTGTTAATGTGAAAAATTGATTATAACTACAGTTAAAGTAGTAAATTTACTTCGATTTCATCCAAAATCATTCATTTACTTACCTAAGGTTTTACTGTTCATTGTCCTTATCGTTCTTAAGCTTGAGGTTTTAATTTTTTGTTGTGATGCTTTTTGTCCTTCCTCTAACTATGTGATTTAACAAACCACACATGAGTTTTATTGTTTGGTTTTCATGCCCACTAGTTCTAACCATGGTTAGGTTATTTGGGATCTTTTTTAAGTGAAATTGCACGTGTCAATTTCTTATTGGATAAAAATGCCACATCTGCAAATGGTTTTTAATGGAGTTAACTATGGTATTGAAAATGGCCTCGAAAAGTTTATTTAGGTATTGAAATTGAACTTTTAAAAATTCAAGTACTTAATTGAACTTTTCGGCAAAGTTTAGGTACTAAATTTGACATTAACCATTTTTTCCAAATAATGAAAAATGTTTTCCATTAATTATCCCATTTTTCTTAAACAAATATGGAAAAATGAAACAACATTTTCCTAAAAAATATTTTCATCAAAAAAAGCGGTGGCTAATATTCCATCAACTTTCCTCTACTTCATTATATAAACACATAAAAAGATTTAAATTCTCTAACAATTCATTCCCTCCACTTTCTTTCCTTCCAAAACCTTTTCTTCCTAATTCATTACATCATGCTAAACAAAGTGTTAGTGTTTGGGTAAACGAAAATTTGTGAAAGCAAAAACGAATATGAAGTCTATTCTTCCAAACTCCATAAAGCTTTTAGAAATTTGACCAGAAAAGAAACATTAATCATTAATATAGATGTAACCAGGGCAAGTTTTGGATAGATTTTACAAAACCTAAACACAAACTTGATATCCTATAGGATTCTCGAGACCCTTCCCAAACCCCATAGGGTTTTTATCCCTAGGCCCAAAACCTACCTGATAGAACCTCTAAGGTACTCGAACCAAAATATGAAACTCAATATGTTCATTATAAAAAATACAGCACTTCCAAGTACTTTTATTTTGAAAATTTTACTAGACATTGAGAAGTGTATAGGACTATTGACATAGAGGGTAGGTATACTTGAGTGTTAAGTATCACAACTTGCACAAGAACACAGTAACTTGCCCAAAAGTGCTAGCATGAGATATATCATTTAGAATAAGGAATCCTATCCATCCCACAACTTTGGCAAAATGTTGGTGAGATTAGATCCAAAGAGAACAACTTACCTACAAAACATAAAAACATATTATAGTAAGCTAAAACATAAATGTGTAGGCCTTCTAAATAGCTTTTACACCCAAGTCTTGTAGTAGGCCACTTATTTTTGTATCTCAAGCTAGACTAAAGATGGCCTACCAAAATATGCTGCAATTAGATAAATATTTTAGATTGTCACATAATAGATTACAAAGCAGGGACTTTATTTATCCACAAAAATAAAATAGAAAAAAAAATCTTTAGGACATATGAAATATACCCATAAAGAAAAAACCAAGATCACTATTATAGTAGTATCAAGATCACATTTGATATAGAAATGATGATGAAAAAAATTTAAAAAATAATAATAATGGAACATGAAGGGAAAGGTTGTTCGTGAAGTATATATTCCTTAGTTCATATTATTTATCTTATTTTATTTTTTAATGGGTTTATAGGTAACCATCAAATTCTAATTCTGTCCCGTAAACCGACCCAAACCCTACAAGGTTTTAAAATAAAAACCAAAAACCCATCACAAATCTTATAGGTTGTTATCCTATAGGATAATTATCAAGTTAGATATGTTAGGTACCCAATAAGTACAAGGTTGGTTACATTCCTAAACATCGGGTCCATTTAATATCACCAAATTATTTGCATGGTAAATGTGTCATGCCATCTGCATGCCAAATTTTACATGCTATGAGCTTTCACGTGCTTGGCCCATTCATGCTCGCATGTATCTCTTGTAGTACTTTGATTGCTTTTTTTTCTTTTTTTGGCGGGCAGTATTATGCCGGCCCATTTATTCACGTGTCATATTGTGTGCCTTTAATTAGGTATGGTTTCACAATGTTTATTCAATTTTCGGTTTATTTATTTTTTCAACTCATTTTTTTTTATGGTTTATGTTATTGGAATTTTTAATATGAAAATTACATACGATAATGAGGCAATTTATTCATTTTATTAAATAAGTGTAGTACAATTTGAACATTGAATAAATTATAATATCATCCTTTTTTATTGATAATGTGCATTTACATATTATTTTGAAAAAAAAATACATAATTAACACAATTTAGAAAAAAATGGGGAATAAGGATCATGACCACTTTACGGACCTCCTTAACCATCTGAGCCACCAGGGGGATAGGGATGATATGGTGGTGGTGGATGAACATCTAATCTAAAGCCTACCTATCGGAATAATTCGTCATGAAATTTAGTCATTTGATCATACTTAGAACTAATATCTTGGAGTAGTTCATTGTGACTTTGGAATATACGGTTTTGATATTGAAGCATTGAATACTGACATTTGGAAGATTTCATTCTAATTTGTAGGTATCTCATTATGTTGCCTTATAAGTCTGCTATGCTCCTCCTGATTCTTTTGAATTAAGTTCAACTTTTCCATTATTGTACTCATACTAAATTTACCTTGACCTTGATAGGGCAATTGTTGTTTATGGTAGGCCTGACCTTGACTTTGTCCTTCTTCTTGCATTGGTTCATCATGCCAAGGTAAGTCTAAATCTTCTATGTTAATATTCAAATGCACACCCCCCCTGCTCCTGTTGCCTCTAACCTCGACTACCACCTCTAGCCCTATAATATTCATTGCTTTGGGCATCATACATGAAATGCATTTTTTATTGTATGTCGGCTTTTTTGAATTTTCCCTTTGCACTTATTGATGCAAAACCTAAAACATCAAATTTGTATGAGGTGAGAACAGATGCGATCAACCTGCCATACGCCAAATGAGTATCCTTTCTCTCGAGCACCCATTGGAAGGATCGCACCACCATGTAATCGATGTCTAATAGGCATTGCCAGATTATTGAGTCTATTAGGAACATGTCATCAATACATAAGTTATTTGTGTTCCTCTTCAAGGAAATGTCGTAGCGTAACATATGATGTATGAGCCGACAGATCCGGGTGAGGTCAATTTAACTGGTATGCTTAGGGTGGGAAATAGGAGACTCACCTTCACAAACAAGAGCACCATATATTCAAAGGAATGCATTCCTCATATCCCAGTCGCCACCATCTACCCTTTCGCCTCTATTGGGTCTGTGCAGCAGATGATTGATAGTATCATGCATGATGCGGATAATGTTGTTAAACATAAAAGTTGTGACCACTTAGTTATTGAAATGCTCGGTTTCAATCCATGAAGTGGCAAATTCATCCTCTATGACTTCTTTGGTAGTGACGTTCGAGTAAAACACTCGAACAAGGTCAGGATAGATAATATGGGGAAACTAGAATAGTGGTAGTAGCCCGATGGCAGCAAGGGCACTATTGAAGTCATAGACATTATTCAATGAATCCCATTCATAATCCTTTCCTATTAATATAGCTTGACTATAGAACTTATTTTCAAACATTTCTCTCATATCTACTCTAGGAAAGTGCACATCGAACGGATGGGTAAGAGATACTGGAGGACTAAGGGAAGGTGTGATGGAGTAGGAAGACGATAGTGGCATCTAGCTTGTTTCTTGTCACATCCTCATTGACGAGATGATTCACCAACACCTTCCATTCTATTTATAATATTTTAAAGACTTAAAATGAGCAAATGTGTTTTTTTTGTTTTTTAATTACAAAAGAGGAGAGAATGTGAGGATAATGATATACTAAAGTGCTAATGTTGGAGCTGCTTAAACAGGTATGGGCCATGACTTGAACATCGAAGTCGAATGTGCACACGTTGGACACGAACATGGGCACATTGGTACCCAATGTTCATAATTTTTTTAACATTGGGATCTAACGTACGCACATTGGATATGAACGTGGGCACGTTGAACATGAATGTAGGCACATTAGACCCCAACATTCATATTTTTTTTTTAACATTGGGATCCAATGTGCTAACTTTGCAGCAACGTACACATGTTGGATTCTAATGTTAAAAAAATGATGTTGGGTCCAACATGCACACGTTCGTATCCAATGTGTGCATGTTGGATCCCAACATTAAAAAAAAAAAATGAATGTTGGGCACTAACTCTCCAAAGTGATCTTGTTGGGCTTTAAAGTGGGCACATTGGTGCTCAAGATTTAAAAAAAAAAAAGAAGAAGAAAAATTGTAACATTCCCACTTTATTTAATAAAGTGGGCAATTTTAAATTTTCTGCCAACAAAAAATTGGGTGGAAACCAATGTGGATACTTTCGTATGATAAAGTGGTCAAATTGGTTGACTATATTTACAAAAAGAAAAAAAGAAAAAAAGATCAACATGGGCACGTTAGGCTAAGAGGTGGCCACGTTGGGCTCCAATATGGCTATATTGATATTTGGCTATATATATAGTGCCTGTCATTTTGTTTAAATCATGTAGACGATCTGTTTTTTAGCTTACAAGTGTTTCCAACTAAGATATTCCACTAGTTATCAACAAGCGTGTTAATCTTTTACCTATTTTTAATTCATACATCCTTGACACTTTCTCACTTTTCGTTTACATATCAATATAGTAGGAAACAACAACAACCAAGACAATTTTTCCAACTTCAACGAGTTTGATCACTCATGGATTTTTGGAAACACTACATAGGGTTTCACTATCTTGATGAATCCAATGGAGAACTCTAAATATGCAATACCTATGTCCTTACCACCGATAACGGTATATGTTTCCAAGCAAGAAGCAGCTGGAGCGAGTATTTACATTCTCCACCAACAGTAACACGACTGTCTTCCATGGCTAGTGGGAATGATGGAGGGATAAATTTTCATTATGCTTAATTTTTTTTTTGTCATTACTACATAATTAACTGTAATTATTGTAGTTGTTCTTCGAGACGTCCGAGGAAGAAGATAGCAACCATCTTGAAGTATTTTACAAAAATCGAAGAATCCATTTCAAATAGAGAACATTTTAAATATGTTGTTTGTTGAACTTATGGAAATAGGTTGTCATATAGTCCCACAATGGCATGGGATATTTGAAACGTCACATAGAAGCACATGTGTCCAATAGACATGTTGTGAGAGGACCTCACCAATGACAATAGCTCCCACATTGAGCTTATTAATTTCACAACATGGCAATTCAATCAATAAGATTTGTGAGACCAACTAATGGAATGGATGGCAGCTATAAATATAGCATTCATGTAGCTAGTCATGAAAAATTCGACAGTTAGAGTACAAGAGCCATACAACCACTATACCGACATGCGGGCCAACTAACATTAAAAAATGGCACCATGAGCCTTTTTAAGGAAAAGGCATGAAGCTCTGAAGGAGGTTTTTTCAAACCTTCTTTACAGGTAAATAATGCACTCGATTTTTTAGATCATACACAAATTTGCGATGTTTACTTTTGGTTTAAATAATGCACTCAATTTTGCTTGTGTAGTGTCTGCCTTACGTTAGACATGTAGAAATCTCCCATAAATGATGTATAGTCTAGCTATATATATGTAATTGCTCACTAGATAGATGAAAAGTGATAAATCTAGAAGTTGTCACATCTCATAAGGTACCCTAAACGTAACAGTCTGCCACATGCTATATAAGACTTATGAATTACTACCACAATCATTCTGAAGTCTCGTACAGATGCAAGGCGTACCTTTACGACAATAGAATACATGAACCAATTGAGATAAATAGTTTAATTTGACATACTATAAGCATCAGAATATAAAACATGAGTCCACATAATCAATTACAAAAATTTTTGGGACATTCCCCCGAAAAAGAATATTAAGTTTAAAAGTGGTCTTTTACAGTCATCCGGTAAATATTAGGGTTTCCTATGGAAGTCTATACAAAATTGAACGCAAACTTCTATAGGAAACTCTTATTTCCTGTACCTGCTTGGTAGGGTGCCTCGACCTTAATCAAATATATGAAAACTGAAATAAGAAAAAGCTGTGGGGGCGTGAACTACACTAGCTTAGTAAGTGAATACTTCCATAAAGACATTCATAACAAATCATTCAATCAAGTTATTTATTCAACCATATGGAATGCATCAATAACATGAACAAAGAAGACATATGATCAGCCGGAAATCATATGTGAATGGATTTAGGCCTTTCATTCGGGGTTAGCAGATTAACAAATACTGCGGTACTACTGTTGAATTAATGTGCCGTTTATGGATCATGGGAAAAGAACTTATGTCGTTTATGAATCACGATGAACCAACTCATTTATGTTGTTTATGGATCACGATCAACCAACTCATTAATGTCATTTATGGATCACGATCAACCAATTTTTAGCCGTTTATGGATCACGGGTAACCAACATATGCTAATGCTCCATACCCATCGTGAAGTGATTATGTCCATGTTAATTATCAATCTGAATAATTATTAATACCAATTTTTAGGTGATCAACCAATCTCACAGACAATCACTCCTATAATATCTTAAACAATCATAAGTTAATCACTCGGTTCTGATATTCTTAATACAATTTCTCAACTCATCAACAAGCATACATAATCCCCCATAATTCCCATCATGCAAATCCATTTTTATCTTTTGCCTCATATTCTTGTGCAACTAATCACTACAAACATAATCAAGAAATGAAATTATGAAGTAATACTCATTCGGCCATAGGTCGCCAGTCTCTTAGTAATAATAGTCCTGTGGTAACGAATCCTTGAGATCCAAGTCACCTAAATGAAAGAAATACCCAAATAAGTATTTCGACTCATATCTAATCCATTTTATTTCATAAAAACTATAAAGTTTGTAATTCTCATCATTAATGGAAATTCCAACTTAAAGCGGCCATAACTTGATCATTTTAACTCGGAATTTCGCAAATTATATATCGATTGCTATCTATTTAGAAAGATCTATCTAATTCTAATATAATATCTCAGTTTTGAAAACTTTTTAGTGTCGAACAATTCTGATCGGTAGCCAAGCATCCATTTTCGAAATTGTTTTTGTGAAGAGTTATGATGTTTCTATTATCCATGCTAAATATGCATACAATATTAACAAGTTACTATCATCAATGGTATGTCATGAGCTTCCTATATGTATGTTCTTGATGATATCCTATTAGAAGAGTATTTGTAGAAAGCTTCTACTTTACAAGATGTCATGAATACCTAACTTAGCAAAACTAGTTTTGTGTTCTTGACAAATCACACTTGTTTTAGAAATTTTCCTTAATAAAATTTATTTATTCTTACTAAAATTGAGTCTTTACTATATCTATTCCTTAAGGTCTTCATTTTTCAACAAAAATCCTCATTTTACACTTTGTAAACAAGTGTTTAACTATGGGCTATTCTTAGATCCGAATTTTGTAAAAATGATTTTGAGGTGATTTTTTTAAGAAAAACTCATTTGATACTTTAAAAATTAAGGCTCCACTATTCTTATCCCCTAAGAACTTCATTTCCTTAATAAAACTTCCATTTTTAGTTTGAAAAATAGGTGTTTACATGCCCTCTTTTCCTAGTTACAAATTTCATGTAACTAACATAAGATTCAAATTTTCTATCTTGTAAATATTTCTTGTTTGACAAATTTCTCTTAATAGATCTACTATTAACTTATTAAAATCATCTCCTATTGATACCTATTCCATAAGCCCTTCATTTTTCACATAAAACTCATATTTTTGAGTTGACAAATAGGTTTTCAAAATATAGCTCTTTTTTCATCCGAATTTACAAAAGTTTATATTGATGAAGCAAAATTTGTTCTTGAGCTTTTTAGCTCATCTTCATAAATATCCTAACTTTTAGAAATAAACAAAACATTCATTTGCATAAGATAAAATCTTTATGACCATTTATTCATTCTAAACAAAATAAATGTATGAGATCTCAAATAACATGTAAAGGATAGATGTTTATAAGCTAGATCTTAGTGTGATGATTATGTTAGATGCATGAAATAAAGTATACTATTATGATAACAATTTAGTAACAATATTTCTACATAAGATCATCACTATATGACATATATTATGATCATGACAAAAATATGAGCTTAAAACATAAGATCCACAACTTGTGATGGCTTGATCATTATGTTTTAGTGATTTCACATCCCTAACATGAAGCTCATGGGGATTTTTTTGTGAATCCACACATGAATGATCTTGCCATTACATGTTTTTATGGTGATAGTGTATAGATCTATACCTATTGAGTTTGCAAGACAAGAGGACTTGAAGAAAAAAAAAAGCGTATGAGTGTATGTAGGATGGGGGAGTTCACGGCAAGGAGGAAAAAAGAGAGAGAGTTTGTAAAAATTTATAAAAATGAAAATGAAGAAAGAGAATAAAAGTATAAATGAGAAAGCATAAAAGGGTATATATAGAGAGAGAGGTATTAGGGTTTTGTGTGAATAAATAAAAGGAAAAAAACAAAACAAATGAGAGGGAAATGGGATGGGGTTTGCACTAGCCAAGGGGGGAGAGGGAGAGAAAGAGTGTTGTGTGATTTTTCAAACTTAATTTTGTGTAATAATATGTGACAATTTGCATGGGAAAAGAAAATGGTAATGAGTGAAGTCTAAGGATGTAAGAGTAAAGGCATGCTTATGAGTGTGAGTAAGGTATGGGTTTGTACTTGTGAATAGTAATAAATAGTAAATTAGACAATTAAATTACCGGTTAGTAAAGAAAATAAGATAACAAGGCTATATTTTCTAATTTCGAGTGCCGGGCTCGATTTTCCAGAACGGATCCTGGCTGGGTTCGAAACAGATAATTTCTCAAAAACTAATCTTTTTATGTTTCGATATATTCTTTAGAACTATAATCTAGATCAAATTGCTCTCAAAAGTTCTATGGTTTTATTCTTGGTGAAGCCGGAATTAGGGTTTCTAGGTTCCTTTTTAACCTTGGTTATTTCGGTATAGGCTTTTAGTTTCCGATTCGGTTCTCGAAGACAAGCTTGGTTTACAAAGAAAGTCGGGGCTTACATAAGTGGATTATTGCTTTAAAGCTATTCTAAGAGAGACACACCGATAAGATAATAGCAAATAACATCCTGAAAGCCATCCAGTCGTAGGTTATATAGACTATATTTAGTATATCGTTCAACAATGCATCAAACAACACAGCTGCTATTCGTTATTTGAAGCATTTGTTAAAGCGAGTATGCACTGGAAAGTTCTTTCACATCCGATTTGTTTGCCATATTATGAATTTGGCAATACAAGCAGGCCTTAGTGCTTGTAGCCTTAACATACATATTGAAAAGGTAACATATGCAACAAACTATCTTCGTGTTTCGTGGAGATTCAAACAAATGTAAATGGAGTTTGTCAAGGCACATCGTTTAGAGTAAAAGCTACCTGCACTTGATTGTATAACTAGATGGAATTCTACATTCAAAATGCTTAACAGGGCGTTGAAGTGCAAAAGGGCTCTAACTCATTTGTATAATTCCTTACTCAATCCCTCTTATCCTAGCATAGGTCTAATGGAGAGTCGAGATTTATAATAACGCATGCACTTAAAGCGGTTCTAAAGGCATTTCTTGGTCCAAAACAACATTTATATGGTTACTACTTCCTCATTGACAATTGGATACTTCCTCACCTGGTTGACATATTGGACGTGTTGAGTAACTATAGTTCCGATCCCAATCTAGCTACCACTGTCTAGTAGGGGTGTGTAGGGTACAGTTTGGTTCGGTTTGCATCTCGAATCAAATTGCACCATATTTTACAGTTTGGTTTTTCTTTTAAATTCGAATCTAATCATATGGTTCAGTTCGTAATTTTTTCAATCCGAAAGAAACGATTCGGTTTGTGGTTCAAACAGTTTTTATTCATAAAATAAAAATATATTCTATTGAAAACTTCCATTACATATTTCTTATCATTAATGCAATATAAATAACAATTTTAAATTAATCATTTTCTAAATAAACATGCAAAACTTATAAAGGAGGAAGGGATTTCATTTACTATAAAATTATAATTGTGACTAATCTCATTTTTTTTAATTATCTTGAACTATAATGATATACTAGACTTTATCCTAATATAAGACATAAAATTGAATTCGTTATATGCTTCTAACTAATATTACCAATATATAAATTAATAAGTAACTACATAATAGAAGTAGATTAATTAGTAAGATAAAAGAAAAATAAATATGTAGGAGTTAGAATACTAGAAGCTAAAATCTAAAATCTATCTTATTTATAGACAACATAACAATTAAAACATATTATGAAAAATATAACTTTATTCTAATGAATAACATATATCTAAGTCACAAATTTAAAAACAATTAATTTTTTACAAATTTTAAAAATAATTAATTTTTAAAATTTATGACTTAGATATTTATCATTAATAAAACATTTAAAAGTAAACATAATATGTTTAATTTTTTCAATATATAAAGTGGTTCGGTTTGATTCGAACTATACGGTTTAGTTCGTGATCCCAAACAGAATCACGAACCGTTTGCTCTTTATTGAATCGAACCGAGAACCGAATCGTTTAAAAAAAGAACCAAAATTTCGATTCGGTTTGGTCCGGTCGGGTTCGATTCACGATTCGATTAGGTTTTTTGCACAGCTTTAGTGTCTTGAATGGCCAGTAAGCTCCAAGATTATTTTGTCCATCTTCCTCCACTCTTCTATGTTGCATTAATGATAGATCTACGGTATAAGTTCTATGAGACTGAAGCACTTCTCAAGGAATTCTACAAGAAAATTGGTGTGGACGATTCTAAAACAAAGGCTACAAGTCTTCATACTGCAGCAACAAATTTGCTCAAAGACTTATATTGGTGTCGTGATCAGCGAATGTACTATTACCCCAACCACAACGATCCAGTAGTTAATCATTATGGGGTTTTTCAAAGAGAAGTGAACAAATTGTCCAAGATGTTTGGAGCAGTCGTGCAACTTCCCAAGAAATCTTTAGTGACATGCTAGTGTATGAGGTCCAATAACTTGATAAGGAGGAACTAGAAGAGATAGAGGGGGGAACGAGGGGGATGATTTCAATGTCATCAGTTGGTAGAAGAAGAGAACACACATGATGCCCGTGCTTCCCATATTGGAACGGGATGTTTTGGCTTCTCTGACTTTGATAATTTCATCAAAGTCAACTTTCAGTTTAAGTGGATAGATCCTCAAAGCACAACATCATAGGCTAAAAGATACCACTATTGCAGCATTGTGTGCTTAAAAGATTGATCCAATGCCCTTAGCAAGAAGCAGACATACCTACACTTTTGGTGGCCTGAGGATAGTCACTCAGGATCAGCGAATTTGTTATCAATATCGGATTTGTAGTAGCAGACATGGACGAAATAATGGGATGAGGCCAGAAGAGGCTCTTAGGAGGGTGTATGGTTGATAACCTTTTTCTTTTTAGTATTTTTGTACTTTTTTTAGTTAACAAATGTTACTAATAAAATTTAATTTTTCATTGATCCCAATACATTTATTAATTTCATTTATTTAATAATTTATAATTATTCTAAATAAATTAATTACGCAAATTTAACATTAATATAAATTAATTACTATTACAATATTATATGAAATTTCTTTTTTTTTAATTTCCTCAAAAAAATTAAAGTTAATATGTTAATATTAATACAATTGAAATTATTTAAAAAATCAAATATACTAAATATATTAATTTTTAAAGAAGAAAATTATATTTAATAAAATAATAAAAAATAATTTGTTTATTTAAATATAATTTATAATAAACTAAAAAAATAAATTACTACTTTTATACTATTATTTAAAAAAAAAAAGCCTGCATGCTAGTTCATGTGCCTTGCTATCTAATTCATTTATTTCGCATTCGGTGTGCTAGCTCATGCATGTTCATACTTTTTTTCTTTTTTTTTTTTTATATCATGTGTGCTATACTAGGCCAATGATATACGTATTGACCTACATGTATCGTGACTCATTTACCATGTCTACCAAATTATATGGACTAGCACTGGTTATGGACCACCGCGTACAGTACTTATATGTGTTCTTCCATCTCCATAAACCCAATCGAACTTGTACTACTAGTACTGCCTTGTTTTAGCAACGTACATGCACTTGCATGTCGCCTTGTCCGCGTCTAATGCTTGTTTGTACTGCTTTCGACTATTCTTGGATAGGTTATTTTTTTCAATATCTGTATTTGTTTTTTTATGAAAATAACCTAATTTATATTTTTATTTTATTTATATTTTATCTATTTGATATTTTTAAAAAATTATTAATTTTTATTTATATTTATTTTTTAATAAATAATTTATTTAAAAAAATTATCTGTATCTGTTGAAAAAAGCTAAACCAATTATCTCCATGAGTGCCTTAACGGAAAAACAAGAAGAACAGCCAAAGAAAAAACTTAAAAAAGGATATTTTAAAGATGGAAACTGGATTAATTGCATTCTTGTACATCATATGCCACTAGATCTTGATCTTGTGCACCTTTTACTGTTTGAACTGCTTTAATTGTGGCTTGACTTATAAATATCCTCTCCAGGTGGGCGGGTGGATGATAATTAGATTAATTTTATTCTTGATACTACATTAAATACCTATATGTTATGCCCGACCATAATATATAAGGGTAACATAATAAATTCTCAAGTTGTGAAACCTAATAGAAATAACTTGTTTAAAAAACAATTAGGTTATTATGATTTTCAGTGTTGATTTCTGAACTTAATTTTTTTTTTTTAAGTGAGAATAAACATTTAAATTTTAGCTGTATGATTTATAATTTTGAAATGATTCAAAATCATTAGTGCATCATGCTCAGAACATTTGCTGTTTAATATCTCAATTATACTCCTACCAATTATAAAAATACACGTTTTAGTAAATGAAATAATATAATACAAATATAACTCATTAAAACAATGGAATCATTAATAACGATCGGTTGAAACAGTATTATAACAGCAAAATCGAATAAGCAAATATTCATCCTTAATATTCTTTATCATTTTTATTAACAGTGTTACAGAAGATCAAGAAAGTATATAAATGCAGATGATAAGAACAGAGCAATCCCAAGTATTTCACTTCAATTTCCATACTGTAATACTTTTGAGTAATTTCCTTTTGTATATACAGTAGGATCAGAGTAAATTGTAAATGGCATTTACATGGAAAAGCATTGAGGGTTTGCCTTAGCAGCCGTTCTAACAGAAGGTGCCATTTTAGAGTAATAATTTCGAACAGATTCCCAACTCCTTGGAGTAAAAGGTCTTGGGAGGTTCTCTGGGACCACCAATTCAAAGGAATTCATCGTCCAAGGTGGGCATTTTCTTCTTTCACTCCATCTCAAAACCCTCTCTTGGTTCACTTCTTGTATAGCTGTGCTCCCCTTCTCCTCGGCAATCGCATAACTCTCGTTGCCGACAAGGTTGTTTCCTGCGCCTAGTCCAATGATCACGCACGCCGCTCCCAAGATGCACTGCCTCTTCCAACTTGCTTCACTTTTCCTCCTACAAAATAACCAATATGGAATTTCGTATTAGCAATTATATATAACAATCTGAAAATTTTCAAATATGGTAAAACTATTGAATCAATTAACAAAATGAATTCTTCTTCTTCTTCTTTCTATTTTTTATTTTTTATTTTTATTTTTATTTTTTATGTTTAATGAAATACTAAAATGATTGGTCAAACATAGAATGGGGGGACAAGATGAATTAACAGCTAAACTAATTGAACATACCATGGAAGTGGCGTTGGTTCCAAAGAAGAAGACTTGGTACTTGAAAAGGTTGTTGTTTTAGGGGGAAGATTGAGGCAACCAATTGCTGTAAAAGACATCTTTCTATGTGACTATGTCTCTAAATATCAAGTACAGGGCAACAATATAAGGGGGGAAAAGGTGAATCATATATAGAAAAATGGAAGAGAAGTGTGTAAGACATGTCGTGAGTCATAGAAAGGATTTGAAAGTGACACTGGTTTTTGGACACGTGGGTTGGACCCTTCAATCAAGCCACCCCTTTGCTTGCCGTCTTCCGCTGTAATGTTGGATTCCGGACGCGTGCTTGAGAAGAATTCCTAATGAAAAATTGTGTCGTTTTATTATGTAAAACGAAGATGATAGAGTCGCCTTCATGTTAGTTCCAAGGTAGTTGCTTGCACTGTTGAATTAGAATTCTAGATATTCAATGAATATGCAGCTTCGTGGGAAAATGGGGAATTTCGTTCCAACTTGGTGGTTCAGATAACTCCAACTACTTGCCTTTCTAAGTCTTATGTGAAGTTTCCACCATCATTTTGGTAATCCTTTATATATGCACATTTCTTAAAAGCTATTAAAATTACATAAATCTCTATTTAAAAAAAATTATATTTATCTCTCCATCAAATGTTGCTTCCAAGGTTATCAAATCCGTGATTCTATATAGAATCATTATAGGGTTGGTAGAATCGGAACGTAAAATCACAACATAGAAATGTAAGTTTTTACAACCTTCGCAAAATAATTTTGAAAAACCATATATATGCTCATAGAAGATGTGAAAAACTTAAAATATATAATAGATGTAAAAAAAATAAAGAAATTAAGTTTATTATTCCATAATAACTCTTAATTCATGATATAACATATATGAAAAAAAAAACGAATAGAGTCAAAATTAATTTATTTTCTATTATTTTGTTCGAGATAAGTAATAAATTGAAGGAAAATTAAAATTTCAACTTATTAAATTTTTAACATCACCATCCACACTTCTCAATTACAAAATACAGGTCAACAAAGAGTATTCTTCAAAAGATGTCTCGTGCTTTCCACATTTATATCGCGCACTTACGTTAAACATGAACATAGAGTAGGAATGCTGTCACAATAGCAATACTAATTAATATCTACCAATTTTTTGGAAAAATATTCAATACATGGTATACACGATGCATATGTATATATGATGATTACTATTTATATAATCACGTATTAAAAAATCTTTCATAATTACTTACGATGTGTATTACAAGTGGACATTTTCATATTTTGGTGAGATACTAAAATGACTTTGACTTTTTCGATAGCTTAATAAGTCCATGTTACTAAAAGACTTCTATTGGTTTATAAAATGTGCCGTATGTTAAGTCAGCAAAAAATATATATATATATATATATATGATGACATGACAATTGAATTTTATATTTCAACATCCACCCCATTCATTAAAATAAGCTGGGTTGCATCTATTGAGAGGGTAAATAAAAAATTGGAGGTCGTGCAATTTTAATTTACTGAGAGTGTAGGTGTAATTTACCATAATTCAAGTTTAAGATTAAATATTTGTAATATACTTAAAGAAGAAACATACCCTTGTATAGTTGTTTAAGATAAGTGAAATTACTTCCTCACTTAATAGGTTTGTAGCAAAAATGGATTTATAAGTACTAATATGCCATATATTCACATGGATAGTGACAGATATCAACTCCATTCTGATAAATGATAACGATACAAAATAGGTTTCAAATAAAAAACTACTCATGAGTAGCAATGACTATCAACTTTATTCTAACAAATGATAATGCACTACAAGAAATCTGGGTTTTAAAGATAAAAATTATGTCACTAAACGCAAATTTTTGTTGCAAAAACTATCGTCGTAGATTTTATTTGTAAAATTATAACTACATTTTCTAATTTCTGTTGCAGAATTTCTGTCTCTAAAGGCCTATTTTCTTGTAGTGATGTTATAAAATAGGTTTCAAAAAATTACTCATATATTATGTAATGCCCCAATCTGAAGGTATTACGATCCGCTATATGTCCTTACTAAATATGGACATGCTAAGGTTATTATGATACTAAACTACTTTACAGATGTGTCATCAAACTCTCATATAAAAGAGGTACCTGTTTAATAATAATAGACATCTTATAACAACTTATGATAACATGGTTGGCATAAATCAAAACCAACATATTTCAAAACTTAAAACATCATAAAAAAGTCCTTGAAAATCTTTCAAAACATAAACCATGAAGAAAGTCTTAAATTCTAATTTCCTTCTTTCACTTTATCTATAAATTTGTAAGAAAGCCCAATCCACTATCGTCCTCCCCATAGTCTACAAACACATCATATCCTATTAAATCAAACACCACTAGATCTTCACCTGTTCCTTAAAAAGCTAAAAAAATGAGCACAAAGGCCTAGTACGTCATACCTTAAACATGAGCATATGAACAAGTATTATACAGTTTTACATACATCTTAAATACTAATGTATCAAACACAAATTGTTATCTTTTTATTAGCCATCAAATAGCATAGTCTAGGGTCATTTGTGATCTTCAACACACCGGAGTATGATAATTTACTACTTCCTAAACTATCAGAATCATATCTATACACGAGTCCACTTAAGCCAACCTCATACATAAATCATTAGGGCGCCACGTTAGTATCACAATACTATTTGGTCTTTACTAACCACAACCAAGCATAAGCAACAAAACTTCAATTTTAAACCAGATAAAAAATAGATCAACTTATACTTCTAGGCCTATAAGCACAACCAATAAGCAAGATAAGGTAGTACCTTTAATTACTTTTAGGAGCATGACCCTAATTCACCAATACGCTTTATAACAAAGACAAAACTTATTCTCAACATATTTTCATAGAACAACATATTCTTTATCGTGTAAACCCTAATCTAAAAAGAACTAAAAAAGAAACCGAAACTTACACTCCTTTCTCCTTTGATTATAAACCACAATTTCTCCAAACACCGTAAATTAAGGTTTCCTCCAAAATTCTTCAAGAACTTGATTTCCTTTAAAAATCCACTAAGAACTCAAGAAAAGATCATACATTTAAATCACCAAAAGAAAAGAAAAAGATAATTCCTACCTATTCTTTGATTCTTGTTCCTTCCTGATTGTACATCACTAGCTCTCCCAATAAGTCCTAGGGTTTATTACAAAATGTCTCTTCAAACAACAAGAGAATGTTAAGGAAAGATCTTATTCTTTAAAATCTTTTTAAAGGATTGGAAAACCAACTTACCTAGATCTTGATTTCTTGATCACAAACGAAGAGGTTCTTGAGAGAAAACTAGGTTTAGGAATGTGTTTTGGAGAAGAGGAATACATATGTTATAAAGAAAATTCGGAAAAAACACTTTAATTTCCGAATAGAGATGGCTGGCAACCATTTTCTTTTGGATCAAATTTTGGAACATGTAGATCGACTGTACGCCAGCAGTATACAGAAGCAACACTGGTGGCATTAAGTTGAAGGCTAATGGCCTTTGGCCAACTTATCCCCTAAGTCCATTCGTCTTCTATCACGTGTTCGCCATTCATTAAAACATATAATTCTACTTCATGATTGATCATAAAACCCTCTTATTTTTAATCAAATAACACCCTTGCCCTTCTTTATATATTATTTATTTATTTGTATATTTCATATTAACTTGCTCATATTCTCTCAATTGTAATTTTAAATACTTTAAACAATATGTGTTAAGGTTGGCACACAATGATCTAATGTATAAGCTTAACCTTATAGATATGATGTGAGTATTATATTTATCACATAACAATATGGTATAGATATGGATGGACATATTCAACGTAATAATGTATTATGTATAGTTATATTAGTAAGTTAAAAAATTATTTGACTCCAAATTATTAAAAATTAACTATTCTCCCTAAATTATCATTAAAGCCTCACTTCTAAATCACTACAACAAAATTGGATTTTAGAGACAAAATTTCTATTTCTAAAAGGAAATTTCTATTGTAAAAGTTATCGACGTTGATTCTATATATAGATGTATAACTTCTTTTTATCTATTTTCCATTACAGTATAGTAAAAACCAAGACAATAACCTATGTGTTTAACTTTTCACTATAGTGGTAGCATTTTCATAACATATATTTGTCAAAATAAGATATCATGAAGACGAAAGTAAAAGAGTATGTGTGTGTGTACCTTTTACAAAATTAAATATATAAAATATCTCTTTGACTCATTATTTTTTATTCTCAAGAAAGGGTTGTAAAAGATATATATATATATATATTTGTTTATTTAAAATATCTTATGATATTATATATAATATATATTTGTTTATTTAAAATATCTTATGATATTATATATATATATATATCTTTTACAAAATTAAATAATTAAAATATCTCTTGGACTCATTATTTTTTAATAAAAAAAACTATTAAAATCTTCTATTTCAAATACATAAAGGCACATATTATAAATTATATGATTTTAACTCTCATTGCCTGATTGCCACGTTCCTACAATTGTGAAATAGAAATATAGCCGAAACAAATCAAACAATTTTCCAAATATCAAATTTCAAAAATATAATATCAAACATAAAATAGATGTAGATAAGATATAAATAAGAAGAAATACAATCTAAACAGAGCTTAACACAAATCCTTAAGATAAAAACGAGCATCAAGAAAATATTAATTGAGCAAAATTTAGTTTAATGAAGACTTGTGTAAGACAATTTAGCCTATGCCTTTACATCAATTAAATGCCTCATGTACTTGTGATTTTACATGTCAAAGCCTAGCATACCCGCATGTCCGCATACTTTTTCCTTCGACATGCTACTGTTGTGCTACTCACTTATTTGAATGCCACTCATGTACTTCAAATGTGGTTACCAAAATAAAAAATTTTAAAAATCCAAATAGAATTTGAAATCCTACAAACATCTCCAGTGATTTGTCAAACTTTTTCTTACAAAGAAGAAATGTTAACCATATGATAATGCAATATAATAAACTGCCACGTTTCCTCTATGGACACCTTATCTTAGGATTTCAACTACTTAAAGTCACCTTTTCTTATTCATAGTTTGTTCCCAATCTAAAGTCATTCTCTTATAAATCCATTATGCAAAAATATGTATATACACAATGACTATCTTTTCACTTCAACTAAACTAAAAACAATAGACATACTTGATATATTCTCAAAGTTCCTAATTAAATCATCGTTGTCAATTGCACGTAACCTAAATTTCCTATAATTGATGCTACAATATGCATATTTCCAACAAAAATAAGCAAAGGCCTAAAAATGAAAATTTATAGTACATTAGCTTTACTTATCTAAACCAAATGTGATATGTAACGCCCTAACCTAAAAGCGTTATCAGTCCGCCACGTGTTCTTAATAAAGATAAACATGCTAAGGCTATAAGTTACTAAAATCCACAATATATAAACCAAGTATCACTGTTGCTCACAATAAAGTTACTTTAAAAACTTTATTACTATAAAGAAATAAAACTTCCTAAATTCACCTACATCGTGAACTAAAAATCCAAAACTTTAACATAATAACAAAATCTTTAAAATATTAAAAATCTCAAAGAAAGCTAATCAAAATATAGAATTTTCTCCTCAAGTCACTATCTCTAATCCAACCAATCTAATTATCAATAGGATGGTCAAATCCACTATCGCCTCCCCATAGTCCATGAACACATCATAACCCATCATATCATACACAATTGGATCTTCACCTATACCTGAAAAAGAATAAGGATTGAGCAACAACCGCCCGGTATGCCAAATCGAAACCACATGCATATGAACAAGTAGCAAGCAATATCACATACGACTTAATAACTAATGCAATAATCATAAATTTGTTATCTTTAATTAGCCTTTAACCAACACAGTCCAGAACTATTGTACAATAGTCCTAAACCCAGAGTATCTCATGACTCCCTAAAAACATCCAATATAGAAAATAGGTAGTTACATACATATATGGTGTTAGAAATCTCCCACACATCCGGGCTTTCGTACTCGCACTATTCTTAAACTATCAGAATCATCTCTAGGTGCAACTCCACTTGGGACAATGCCACACAAGGATCATTAGGTTGCTAGCGTTAGTATCATACTCTGCGTAGACTTTATTAACTGTAGCCAATCACAAGCAACACTCAATTCAATCAAAGTCCACTAGAATTGAGTCAAGTTTTACAAATCTAATCCTACAAGCACAATCGACAAACATGGTATGGTCATACATGGATAAGCTTTTTCACAAAACCCTAATATCAACAAAACCTTTGATCACAAAACAAAACCATCTCAACATAACCATATACTTAATCGAATCTCAAGATAAACCAAACCCTAATCTAATAAGAACTAAGATCTAGGTTTGTGCACCAACCTCCTCAATTGGTATGTTAACCAAAAACTCCAATAGACAAGAATTTCTCCAAAGTTCAACAAGAACCTAGAATTCCTTTCATAACATAACAAAAACCACAAATAAGAAAAGACTACTTCGATGATACCACAAAGATAAAATAGATTGATACCTTACCTAGGATGAGATTTCCAATCTTCCTTGATCACCAAGAACTCACAATCCAACAACACTTAGGGTTTGTCTCGAATCACTTGATTCCTCACAAAACCAATTGAAAAAAACATTTAGAAATAAAGATCTAATCAAAACTTAACCCAAAAGAGATCTGAGAGGAAGTTCTTACCTAAAATTGCCTTAGGAAGACATGTAAGGAATGAACTAAAAACCTAAGGAATATATATAGGAATTAGGAAACCCTAGCACAAAGAAAATATGTTATGTTTTGTGGAAATATAAGTTGGAACTAAGTTAGTGGTTCAGGGACAGCTTAGATTGAAGAAGTAAATTTTCTCCATGTAAGCCGGTGGCTTTCCTTGTGAACGCCGGCGGCCTTGGTCCAACTTTCCTTATACGTTGCCATCTTTTACAAATTTTCTTGCAAATCTCCCAAAGCTTCAAAGTTAGCATAAAGTCGGCGGTGTTTCCCTAAAAGCTGGCAGCTTATGGCCAGCCTAAGTCCTCCCCTTCTTGTTCTTTGCGAACAACTTCTTCAAGTCCAAATTCGTCTATTACATGATAAAAATACCATCTTAAACAATATTTTATTATGATACTACCATTCATTATAGATTAATTATTTATATATGACATCTCTCCCCTCCTAAAAGAAACTTTCGTCCTCGAAAGTTACCTGAATCATCGAAAAGTTTAGGGTACTTGGCTCTTAATTCCTCTTTTAACTCCCAGGTTGCTTCCTGTTCGGTTTGGTTTGTCCATTATACCTTCACATACTTGATCACGCGTCTCCTTAAGACTTTTTTTTGTTGTCAAAATATTTATTGGCTTTTCGATTGTAGTGAGATTAGCTTGAACTTCCAACGGCTCCAAAGCTACAATTTGTCCAGGATCTTGCACATACTTCCTCAACATTAACACATGAAATATGTTGTGCACTCCTTCCAAACTTGGCGGCAATGCTAATTGGTAAGCCACATCACTTATCCTTTCCAGAATTTTAAATGGTCCAACATATCTGGTGTTCAATTTGCCTCTCATATCAAATCTAACAACACCCTTAGTCGGCGATATTTTAAGCAATACATGCTCCCCTACCTGAAATTCCAATGGTCTTCTCCATTTATCTACGTAACTTTTCTGATGGCTTTGAGTAGCTTGCAATTTCTATCTGATTACTTTAACCCTATTAACAGCATCTTGTACCATTTCCGACCCTAAAATCTGTCTATCACCTACTTCATCCCAATGAATTAGTCATCGACATTTCCTACCATACAAAGCTTCATAAGATGACATCTCAATTGACACTTGATAACTATTGTTATACGCAAACTCCAACAAAGGAAAATATTCATCCCAGCTACCTTTAAAGTCCAAGACACAAGCTCTCAACATATCCTCAAGAATCTAAATGGTCCGTTCAGACTGCCCATCTGTTTGGGGGTGATAAGCGGTATTGAAAACTACTTTAGTACCCAAGAGCACTACGCAACCTTTTCTCGAATCTTCCTACAAACTTGGTGTCCCGATCTAGCATAATGGTCACTGTTATTCCATGTAGTCTCATGATCTCCTTGACATATAACTTTGCCAAGTGTTCCAAAGTATACCTAATCCTAATAGGTATAAATCGCGCCACTTTTGTAAGTCTATCTACAATTGCCCACACTGAGTCCAACTTTCCCTTAGTTCTGGATAGAGCCGTGATAAAATGCATATTTATGTGTTACCACTTCCATTGAGGTATAGGCAAAGGCCTTAATTCACCAGCTAGTCTTCTATGCTCAATGTTGATCTTTTGACAAGTGTGGCACTTAAATACATATTCAGCGATCTCCCTCTTCATGTTATTCCACCAATACAACTTCTTTAAATCCTTATACATCTTGTTGCCTCTGGGATGGATAGAATAACTCAAATAATGAGCTTCTTTGAATAATTCTCTTTTAAGTTCTGTTTGTTCTGGCACACACAATCTTCCTTTGTATCTCGTGACACCTTCTTCATCAATATGGAATTCAAGTGCTTTGCTAACTTCCATTCTTCTCTTTACTCTTGTACACATAGATCATCTACTTTTCCTGCCTTGATCCTTTTAACCAAAGTAGGTGGCATTGAATATCCACATCATAGTCCTTTATCAATTCCAACCACCTCCTTTGTCTCATGTTCAACTTTCTCTGGGTAAAAGTATACTTCAAACTCTTGTGATCCGTAAATATTTTGCATCTTTCTCCATATAAATAGTGTCTCCATAACTTTAGAGCATGAACTACTATTTCCGATTCTAAATCATGAGTAGGATAATTTCTTTCATAAGGTTTTAGCTGTGTAGATGCATATGTTATAACCCTACCTCCTTACAACAAAACACAACCCAATCCTTATGTAGAAGCATCCACTAAATCTCATTTCCATCCACAATATGTCCTAAGAAAGACACTTGTTCAAACCAAAACTCACACTCTGTGAACTTAGCATACAACTTCTCTTCTTGTAATCTACTTACGACTAAACGTAGATGTTCTTCATGTTCTTCCTTAGTCTTAGAATACACCAAAACATCATCGATGAACATTACTATAAATAAGTCTAGATAATCTCTAAGACTCTATTCATAAAATCCATAAAAATAGCTATGCATTTGTAAGACTGAAAGGCATAACCACGAATTCATAATGCCCATACCTAATCCTGAGGGCTGTCTTCTGAATGTCGTTTGCTCTAATCTGTAGTTGGTGATATACTGACCTCAAATCAATCTTGGAAAATACTTGTGCTCCTGCCAGGTGATCAAACAAATCATCTATCCTGGGCAACGGGTACTTATTTCTTATCGTCACCTGGTTCAACTCTCTATAATCAATGCATAACTTCATGTTCCCATCCTTCTTCTTCATGAATAACACTAGAGCTCCTCAGGGTGATACATTTGGTCTAATGAACTTCTTTTTAAACAAATCTTCCAGTTGAATCTTTAACTTTGCTAGTTCCATTAGAGCTATACAATATGGTGCTTTAGACTTAAGCAAGGTAGCTGGCACTTAATCAATACAAAACTCTACCTCTCTTTCAGGTGGTAACCCTAGTAGATCTTTTAGAAAAACATCTTGATATTCTCTCACAATTGGTATCTTTGTAGGATCAATCTTTGATTCATCTCCTAATGTTAAAGTTGTCATTACTAACACCGACTTTTCCTACAACTCATATGTAGATAACATTAAAGGTCTTTAAACTCAATTTTATGCACAAATTGATCTCCATCTGGTAAACTAAATTCCACAACTAGATTTTGACAATCAATTACAACATGATGTTTCATCAACCAGTCTACTTCTAAGATTGCATCAAAGTTTAATCTTATCCATCACTATCAGATTTACAGGTAACAGCCTACCTTCTACTTCTATATCTACATCCTTACAAATCTTATTCAATAAGGCTCCACTCCCCAAAGGAGCATTGACTAATAAACATCCAGACATATGCTTAGCATATACACCACACATAGATGCAAACAACTCAGATATATATGAAAAATTGGCACCGGTATCAAACAACACATAAGCACAATGCCAGAGTATTGACAGCGTACCTACTATAGTATCTACGTTAGAGGTGTCCCTATGTTGAAGAGGATAAATCTTGGCTGGGGCTCTTTGTCTTTGACCTGCCTACTTGAGCTTCTAAAATCACCTGTCTTCCAAGTTTCTTGCAATATGTAGCCTTGTGCCCTCTTTATCCACATTTAAAATAGGAAAAATATGGAACAATAGCTCTCTGTGTGCAGAATCTCTGACTATGTCCAACTTTTCCACAATTGAAGCATGCATTTTCAAGCCACTTGCACTCTTTGATGTCGTGGGGTCCCTGACAATTAAAGCACTTCTTATCAGGACTCGAAACTATTGATCTTACTTGTTGAGTGATAGGCCTCTTCCCCTTATCCTAAGCAATCACAGAAGTGGCTAGCCTCTTACCTAAATAAACTTGACTTTCCTGTTGTACCCTTCCTTAATTTTATTCAATCCTTACTCAATCAATTTTGCCTTCTTGACCACATATGAGTAGTTGGTCAATTCCATCAAATTCACTTGATGTTGAATCTCGGCTCTAAACCAGTAATGAACCTACTCATCTTAGCATCCTTGCTCTCCTTTAAAGGATCAAGAAGAAACCTCGTCAGCCTATTTAATTCTACTTCATATTCTTTGACTGTTATCTTGCCTTGCTGCAAGGTATAGTACTCTTGTAGCATCTGTTACTCGATACTATCAAGGAAAAACTCCTTATAGAGTGCCTGTTGGAACCTATCCCAAGTGATCACTCCAAGTAGATGCCTCTTGGTGCTCAACCACCAGTTGTTTGCCCTACCATTCAGCAAGTATGAGGCATACTCTACCTTCTTATGTTATGGAATATCTAAGGTAGCAAAAGTTTTCTCTACCTCTTCCATCCACAATTTTGCATCTAAGGTTCTTCCAGGTGTCGGCTCAAACTTGTACACCAAGTCCACAAATTTGTTCAAACTCAATAAATTAGCGTGCTTGGCTCCATTGCCTCCATTGCCATTCAACCGCTAGGTCTCCTATCTCTAAGCTTCATCATTAGCTTGAACCACTTGCATATCATTCCTCATGTTTTCTACAATTGAGTAACTACTCTAAAAGAGCATTGAAAACCAGCGTCAACTGGGCAGCGTCTACTGGCACCTGTTGTCTTACAGCTGGAGCTAGTGGTAATGGGGGTAAATCTTCAGGCACTTGATTCAGAGGTGGCTGGTTCTCTGGTGATTGTTCCTCCATACAAATCTTGGAGGAACCAGCATTAAGAGCTCTTCTTTGTGGAGGCATACGAACAAGAATAACATAGTATCTATGAGATTAGATAAAAACACTAATAGATCATAACACACAAGAAAAATATAGGATGACAACACAACTTACTAAATAAATAAACATCCCCAACTATTTTCTACTCCTTTCATCAATGCTCACCGTCCTAAGGAGTTCATAACCTAAATCTAATGAGATCAAAACCTGGCTCTGATACCACTTAAGCTGTAACGCCCTTACTTAAAGGCATTATCAATTCGCCACATCTCCTTAATGAAAATAGACATGCTAAGGCTATAAGTTATTAAAATACACAAATATATAAACCGAGTATCACCTATTTCTCACAATAAGGTTACTTTAAAAATTTTATTACTATGAAGAAATAAAACTTCCTAAATTCACCAACATCGTGAACTAAAAATCCAAACTTTAACATAATAAGAAAATATTTAAAATATTAAAAGTCTCAAAGAAAACTAATCAAAATATAAAACTTTCTCCTCAAGTCACCATCTCTAATCCAACCAATCTAATTATCAGCAGGATGGTCAAAACCACTATCGCTCTCCTCATAGTCCACGAACGCATCATAACCCGTCAGATCATACACAATTAGATCTTCACTTGTACCTAAAAAACAATAAGGATTGAGCACAAAACATCCAGTACGCCAAATCGAAACCACATACATATGAATAAGCAACAAGCAATATCACATACGACTTAATAACTAATGCAACAATCATAAATTTGTTATCTTTAATTAGCCTTCAACCAACACAGTTCAGAACTATTGTACAATAGTCCTAAACCTGGAGTATTTCATGATTCCCCAAAAAATCCAATATAGGAAATACGTAATTACATACATATATGGTGTTGGAAATCCCACACACCTGGGGTACTGTACTCGCACTACTCCTAAACTATTGGAATCATCTCCAAGTGCAACTCCACTTGGGACAACGCCACATAAGGATCATCAGGCTGCCAGCGTTAGTATCACACTTTACATAGTCTTTACTAACCACAACCAATCACAAGCAACACTCAATTCAATTAAAGTCCACTATAATTAAATCAAGTTTTACAAATCTAATCTTACAAGCACAATTAACAAACATGGTATGGTCCTATGATAAGTCTTATTTACTCTATCATTTCCATGGGACTTTAGATTCATTTTGCTGTGATTTTAAGTAAATTCCTACAAAATTTTTGCTTTTAATGAAAATTGTTGTTTTGTAGTTTCTTGAATCCAAGAAAGTAGAATTTAAGTGATCAAATAAGATTTGGAACAGAAATAACAAACAAAGTCAAAGAAGAACAAAATTAAGCCCTACATGAATCACTATCGAGGCCAAACAAAGGAAGAAAAACAAGGAAAAATGGTTTGTCGCACCTCAACTTTGAGCCCTCGACATGACCCTCGACTTTTGTTTGAGGAGATCGAGCATTAATTTGCAAAAAAGCCTCTATCGAGCCTTAGAGTCAAGCCTCGTATTCAACCCTCGACAGTTGCCTTTTGAAGATCATTTTCTATCCATTTTCTTTACCTCGAGCCTTAGCCATATGAGCCTCAACTACCTCAATTCAACCCTTGATAAAGTAATGGACAAAAACGCAAGTGCTTTTAAGCATTTTAAGTGTCGAGCCTGACTTCTTTCTACGAGCACTCGATCACAGCTCCCATGTGGCCCATGACAATTGAGTACATGATTTCAATGCGTGTGTGAACAAAGAATTTGCTGTCCATTATAAATAATCTGCTACGTCAGCAATAAAATCTTCATGATTTTCGCGCCTTAAGCTTATAAATAAATGCGTAAAGGCATGTGATAGGGTGCACAGTGTACATACGATAGAATAGTACTAACGTAGTATAAAGAGAGAATTTCTTTAGCAAAAAATGCTTTGGAAGATCCCGTAGTTTCCTGGGTAATAACTATTATTTGTAATTTCTACAAGACTCTGTCTCAAATTGTAATATCCATTGATTAATCTCATTTTATTTCTTCAAATTATGCTCTTAAACTTTAAATCCATGGAGAAATAATCTCTTACAGCTTAGGCTTTGCAATTCCAAATCCTGATTCATGTGAAATCAAATGTGCTTTCAAGTCAATTGACTGAGTATTTGTAACTAGTAGCTTGAATCTGTTTGTACAGGTCTGATTGTGTGGTGCACTTAGTAAACCCATGTTTGATTTCAACTGAATAAACTGAGAGGATGTTCTGGATAGGTCTTCGATTGCTAATGGAGTTATTCATATTCACCTTAAGAGATGGATTTATGAGACTTTTTGTCTCTCATTTTTAAAATGCATTAAGTTGATTTTTTTTTTTAATCCAAAGGATTCTTAAGCTTTATGCAGGTCTAGACCGTTGATAGCCTGAGAAGAGATTCTGGTGTTCTAGTCTAGATCTAGAACTACTGACTTCAAGGAAAGCTTTAGTTTAACTCAGTGAACCCGACAATACAAATACATTAGCAGCAACTCTCATAGAGTTTAGATTTGGATTTACATGATAAGGAATTGGTAAAGCAAACCCTAGGCTATCGTCTTGTATTTTACAAACCCATCTTAAGTTTTTGCCCCAAAAGCTTTATGAATATCTTTAACCTAGTATAGCTTCTTTTCTTTTGTTATGTCTTGTTGAGTTCTTTTCTTGGCTAGATAAAAAGTGAAACGTGAGTATAATAGTTGCCACCATTCCCTTGGGATCAGACCTAATTCTTTCTATACTACTTCGGTAAGTGTGCTTGCCATGAATGTTGGAAGTTGCCAAACTAAAGTTGAAAGAACCAATTAGTTTTATAAATTTTGAAAACTTCAACCAATCTTAACAAAGAACCATCGTACCTAGATCAACTTTTTCACAAAACCCTAATATCAATAGAACCCTGATCACAAAACAAAACCATCTCAACCTAACCATATGCATAATCAAATCTTAAGATAAACCAAACCCTAATCTAACAAGAACTATGATATAGGTTTGTATACCTACCTCCTCAATTGGTAAGTTAACCGGAAACTCCAATAGACAAGAATTTCTCCAAAGTTCACCAAAACCCTATAATTCCTTTCATAACATAACATAAACCATAAATAAAAAAAAACTACTTCGATGATACCATAAAGATAAAAGAGATTTATACCTTACCTAGGATAAGATTTCCAATCTTTCTTGATCATCAAGAACTCACAATCCAACAACACCTAGGGTCTGTCTCCAATCACTTAATTCCTCACAAAACCAATTGAAAAAAAAAAACATTTAGAAATCAAGATCTAATCAAAACTTAACCCAAAAAAGATCTGAGAGGAAGTTCTTACCTGGAATTGCCTTAGGAAGAGATGTGAGGAAGAAACTAAAAACCTAAGGAATATTTATAGGAATTAAGAAACCCTAGCATAAAGAAAAGATGTTCTATTTTGTGGAAATATAAGTTGGACCCAAGCTAGCAGCTTAGGGGCGGCTTAGATTTGAAGAAGTAAAATTTCTCCACGTAAGTTGGTGGCTTTCATAATGAACGCCGGTGGCCTTCGTCCAGCGTTCCTTATACAGTGCCATCTTTTACAAATTTTCTTGCAAATCTCCTGAAGCTTCAATGCTGGCATAAAGCCAATGATGTTTCCGTAAAAGCTGGCGGCTTATAGCCGACCTAAGTCCTCCCCTTCTTGTTCTTTGCAAACAACTTCTTCAAGTCTAAATCTGTCTGTTACATGACAAAAATACCCTCTTAAAAAATATTTTATTACAATACTACCCTTCATTATAGATTAATTATTCATATATTACATGGTAATTGCTGGTACGTAAGAACGTCTTTATTACAAAGATCTTTGCCACAAGAAAGATAAGAATTGATGCAGTCAAAATTCCATTTCTCTACTCTTTCTTTTAATATTGAATTTATATTCGATCCTACCATCAATGATTTTGAAGTCTCAAATTAATATTTCTAATTAGATTGCTTGAAATTCTAATGGTAATGTTATATTCTCCTCGATGTTCTAAACTTGGCTCAATGGATCTTTTAGTATTACGGATGGAGAGAATTTGCTCAATTAGTAAATATGTGTTATGAGACACTACGGTTGGCTTAGTTATCAACAACGGGAGACTAGGGGCATGAGAGACTTTCTTTATCTTAATTACTTGAACCAAGCGTTTTAGCATATATACATGGAAAGAGAGTTTGTAGTGATTAGCTGAGATGACCCCAAAATGCACTGGCTTTACATACCATATGACTTTTTATACGGGTAGATGGATTGCTGCAAGATGAGATACATCCTAATTATTCTTTTGTACCTATAGGGAAATTGTGGAGTATAAATTATAGGGAAAAATTGTTGGTAGAGAGTAACCTATTATGTAGCCTCACACGTTGTGATGACTTTATCCTCTTGCAAGAGAGTCTTGATAAATGATTTTAGATTTAAAAGTTTTGTTGAAATCACCATGCATCAACATCTATTCCACACTAAACCAAAAGATTGCATGTTCAGCTTAGTATTGGAAAAGAAGACTAAGCCTAAGCTGGTGCCTAACACTTGATTGGCCACCTAAGAAATATAGCAAATTGGTTAGCATCCATCTTTTGAGGATGGTATTTATTTATATCTTTGTTTGATCCATCTTAATTTTATTTTTTCATTTAATTAAATGCTTTTCTCAATGAATTACAACTCATGCATATATATATTTATATATATAATATAATGCAAAGAAATACCATTACTACTGTTTGGAAAAATGAATCACGTTCTTTTGACTTAATATGAATTATCTCTCAATTTAACACTAAAAAATGTTTAGTAACCTTAACTACGATCAACATCTTTAGCCTAAATGTTTTCTTTATAAAATAGCTTAATAAGATTAGCATGTTTGCTTACCTTTTATAATTGATTATCAAGTTTACTTACTTTGCACAGCAATAACAACTATTTAAGGCACTAATAAAGGATTTTATATATATGAAAATGATTTTCATTTAATTCATAAGCATCCTAGCTCCAAAATGCCATCAATCGATATGAAAGCAATAGAGTCAAACAATGCGACTCTCTCTCTATAGTCCTTGAAACTTATCTATGTAGTAAAGGAGTTACGCTCGATTGTAGTTTAAGGTTTATGATTTTGTACACTACTATAGCCATGGGTGGGCCTAATAATCATGTCATGATAATGTGCTTAGCTGTGTGTATAATCATGTTTTGGATCATTTCTCTAATTTCCTTTTTGTTTTTCATTTTTCAAACTTTTTTTAACAAATTGTTTATCAGAAATAGTACAAATAAAAAAAGTTGATAGTTCTTATGAAAAGATTAAATGGATCAAATTTATATAAAATATAAATACAAATCAAATATATTTACAAGTATCATTTTGATAAAATACAATGAATAACAGACCATATAAACAAACCCTTCATTTTCTACTATCTTTTTTTTTTTTTTTTTTTTGCACCATTTTGAAAACATCACAGATTACTTAGAGGACACCCATACATCGTGGACTAATGGAAACCCCCACAAGCAGGTACGATGAAGATTAATTGTGACGATACAATTGATATACGAAGGAGAGTTGGAGGTATTGGTTTTGTTGCTCACAACTTAGGCAAGTTATGCATGGATGTAGTATCACAACAGACTAATTGCTTCGATATGGAGGTAGCCGAAGCATTAGCAATAAAAGAGGCAATGCTTTATGCACTATCTTGTGGTTGGCTTTATGTGGAGTTTGAAACAAATAGCTTTGGTAGTCTCTTCTTGTAGGGATATAAATAAGACTTCACAGCAAGCCAAACTTTCAGAGAGGATATTTTACGATTACAACCTAGATTTACTTACTGTTTTTTCAATTTAATTTCTAGAAAGGCAAATGCCTATGCTGGCTGGGTTGCTTTCTATGGCAAGAACGGGGTGAGTTTCACCATAAGAGATTATGCTCTCCTACCCCCTTTGTTTGTGTTACTTTTTGTTGATATGGGATCTAGACCATCTGATGGTTAATTTGAATTGAAGTATGAATTCAACATGAATAAAAGCATATCTTTCTTGGCCAAAATAATAATAATAATAATAAGATACCTTAATCTTAATGGCTTAATTCATTAAATTAAACTACATATACATAAGCTATAATGTCACGTTTGATAACATGAATAGAATTGATAATTTGATTTTATTGTTGTGGAATAGCTATTCCCTCGTTTGGTTTATAAAAAATTCTACATAAGAAATTTATATATATATAACGTAGAATAGATAATGTATCTCTATTTCTTCCTTTTAATTGAGGAATTGTTATTCCTTAAAAAAAAACTACCTTTTTCTTAAAAATAATTTAAATCATAAAATAAAGGAATTGTTATTTTCATAGCCTTATCTTCATTATGGGGTCATGAGGATTCTTTTCTACTAAAGTATAACCGAAGACATGATTGGTGTTTCTACTAATATATCGTGTTATACTAACTACAATATTAAGTCTCTTTGTTAACGTTAGCCCATTAGTAAAGGAAGGGGGTATGTTTGGTAATTTTATAATCCAAGATTCAACTGGCCTAGAAGAGTATGATTTGGCTTTGCATAAGATTACCTTACTTTTGCACTCTAGAAAAAGTCATAAGAGTTATCATTTACACTTGCATGGACGATATGTGTCAATACCATATCTGTTTTAATATATGGAAATACGAAGATGAAAATATAACTGATTATGAATCATAACATGATATAGGATGATTTTAAGGTCAAAACAAGTAAGTTGTAAAAGTTTAAGTTTGATTGGGGAATGAATGTTGAAGTTTGGATTTCTGCAATTTTTTTACAGATGTAACGCCGCCATCTGGAGAATCTACACCGCCGGCGTAGAGACAGTATAGGAAGAAAACAATAGCATTTTTTTTAACACTGGTGGAACGCCGCTGATGTATACAAGATTTCTTTTAACGTCGGATAGGAACGTCGCCGACATTGATCATGGATTTGCCGGCATATGTTGTTGGATCGAAATTTTAAGAATTCAACGCCTCGATGAATGCCGCCAGTGTTCGTGTTATTTTTGCTAGCGTAGGGTATATGTCGACAAATTAGGACGTACGTCGCCGGCGTATGAGCAATTTCTATAAATATGATACGCGAAAAGATGGTTTTGACAGAAACGTTTATTTATCTTTTTCCTTCGTAAAAGAGAGTTTTGGAGCATTCTTGGAGTTCTAGGGTTGGAGAATCATCAAGAAGGTATTTTTTATCCAAAGTAAGTGATCTTAACCTTCTTCTATGAGTTGTATATGAATTTGTATAAGTTTCCTTAGGGTTTGGTTGGATTTTCGCATGAAGGTTCTTGTGAGGAAACCCTGGCACGTGTTGAGATCCGTGATTGGTGAATGCAAGTTGGGTTTTAGCGATTCAAATCAGTAAGGTTATCTCCTCTATTGTGGATTGAAACAAAATATGAGTTAAACAATCCTTATACGTTCTTTATGTTATGCAAATTAGGGTTTTGGTGAAATATTTGGTGTTTGTGGAGTTTTATGCAGTTCATTGTTGTTCTTGAGGAGATTTGTGGAGTTTGATCGGAGTAGACTGTATAGATAGTGGAGATTTCTTCTCAGGTTAAGGTTTTTGGAGAATTCATGTCTGTTAACATATATTGATAATGTGTTCATGTCTGTTGACATATATATATGTATATATATATGTTGAAACAGAATATTTGGAGTTTGTGGAATTGTTGTTGGTGTTGATATAGGAGTTTGTGGAGTTTGGGTAGTCTTTGTTGTGTTGATATCGGATTTGAGGATTTGAATTGTATTCTTAAAATTGAGAAAGGTACGACCAATCCCTGCTTATTGTTTTTACTTGTAAGTTTAGTATTGATTGATTGGTTGTATAAACAGAATTTCATAATAAACATAATTATATTCAGCTTAATAATTGTCTGTTTGGTTGTGCTTGGCTTTGACCAGTAAAGACCTAGTAGACCGTGATACTAGTGAGGCACCCTAATGATCTTAGTGTGAGGTTATTCCGGATGGACTCGTACCTTGATATGATTCCGGTAGAAATAGGTGTTTCGGATTTGGAGTGTTTGGAGAGTACCCACTCATCCATATATATATATATATATATATATGACTATTATTTTTAAAGAGTTGTTTGATTTTCAAGGGTCTGAGTAACTCTGAGTTCGGGATTAGAGTATATCTAATACTGGACTGTGTTGTTTTGTTGGCTTAAGAAAGATAATAATATGGCTGTTTGCATTAGATTAAGTTGCATGAATTATCTATTTGTTATATGTGCATATGCATTTGTTTTTGGATTGAAGTTTTGTACTGGGCGTCGCCGCTCATTCTTTTAAATTTCGAGTACAGTGAAGAGGATATAGTACATGATCTTTCTGGATATGAGTTATTCTTTGATAACAGGGATGGCGATAGTGGACCCGACTACCCAGCCGAGAGCTAGGCTTCAGATATCAGATTTCTAAAGAAAAAAACGTTTAGGTCTCTTGAAGTTGTAGTTGGATGTTTAGGTTGGTTTTAATGAAAGGATTTTAATGGGAACGGTTTTAGTTTCTATTGTTTTGTTGGCTGTGTTATGCCAACTTGATTTTATGTTTGAACCAGGAGTTTATGTTATATGAAGTATATGTTTTTTAGTTTAAACAGGTTTCGTATCCTATGAGATACTAAGTGTGTTTATAGGTGATTAATGTATTATTATGGATATTAGAGCCTTTGCATATCTTATATAAGAGAGGATACGTGGCGGGTTGCAATGCCTCTTTTTAGGGCGTTACATTTGTAATATATAAATATATATTATAGTCTAAATGCCTACATCTTTTAATCTACAAGCTTAACTTGTCTACCTAAGTTTTACCTCGATTCTCACTAACGGTAGGTTGTTCCTATCTCTAACAACCTATAGCTCCGATACCTAACTTTGTCACACCTCAAAACAGGGGCTTAGTAAGATCATCCTAAAGTTATCATATCACATTTGCACCCATAATATGAGAACTGCTTTGCAAGTCAAAGATTACAAGTGTAAGCCCCAAAAATTTCAGTAAATAATTCCAAAATGAACTTCGAAAATAAACTTTAAAAATGACTCCGAATTAAAACTGAACTTCAACAAGTCCTAAATCACGAACGAATCCAGAAATTTCTTAATCTTGAGGAAACGAAAATCCTTAAAAATAAAATAAGAACTCAACAGTCTTCAAATTCAAAACCGCTACGTACGACAAATTCTATATTTAACTCCAAATTGTAAAATCGGGTAATATAGAACCCAAAAACAAATTCTTAAAAAGTAAATAACGATAAACCTTCAGAAATAAAACTCAATTCAAGAATTCCGAAAACGTTGAGAGATATTAAATACTTACAAAAATAAAATTTAAAATAAATTTCTCAAATTAAATATGTTGTATAAACATAAAACATCAGTTTCCAAATTGGTAAAGATCTAAACGAGAAAATCACCCGGGAACCCTAAGTGGAATAAAGTTGTTTTAGTCCGACAATCTCATGCGCTTAACCGTAGAGGCCGAGGTATAGTTTAAGTGTAGAGAATAACTCGTAGTAATATAAGATTGATTAAAAATATCAGATTGGTAAATATTTAACCTATTTCGAACCCGTTCGAATACAGACTTCGAAAAGCGTGTCCGGGGCTCGAGATATAAAAAATATACCATTAGTACTGTTAGACTCGTATTTTTATAAGGATTTCAAAAATATCAGTTTTATAATTTCTCGATAACTAGAATTATCTTATTTTGCGATTTTATTCGTATTTCATTACTACCGGTAATTAACTAGTCTTTTGGTATTATTCACTACTATTCAGTACACAATTTTATTATTCTTATAATAAAACCCCGGTTTTTCTAGTAATCAAGTAAACTTCATAAACCGGAAAACGAAACCCTAAACCGATTTAGTTCAAGCTTTGTGAGATAAACCTAAAAATCCTAAATCTGGCTTTCCTTCGGTTTCATATCAAAAGAACTTTTATAAAATAATTTAATGTGGAATATTGTTTTAAAGTATATTTTAAACCATGAAAAGTTTTTATTTCAAAAAATTTTCTATTTCGGGCCTTCCTCAGCTCCATTACGGAAAAGCGAGCCCTGAAACTAAAAACTCAGAAAAATATTATGGAATCCTCTTTAGAACCAAATTTTATAAGTATTTCAAAAATATAAGTTTTATAATTTTTCGAGTTATAAAAATTATAGTCATAGCATTTTTCCCGTATTTTCATTACTATCAGTAAAGTAGATATCTTGTCTACTATTTATCACTATTCACAAGTACAACCTACTACACACACAACACATACCCTAGTCTTACATCCTTACAAACACATTATATTTTCTTTTCCAAGAAATTTTTGTCTCTTAAATAAATTATCACATTTAATACTTTATTTCATAAATTACAAATTTAGCAAATTCAAATCTCTCCCTCTCTCTCACTCAATGGATGGCCGGCACACACCCTCCTAATTTGCCTCCAATATTGATTTATTTTATCTCTTTTTCATAAATAAAACAAACGCTAATTCACTAATATAAATAATCTTTAACTTTCTCTCTCCTTCGTTTTCATTTCATTTGTTCAAAAAAGCACAAAACCCTCTCTTTCTTCCCTCCATTGCCTTGCGCTTTCCATACCCCCACACAAACTCACACAACTTCATTTCTCATCTATTTCAAGCTTTAGGTGATGAACCCTAAGCCTTTCTACCCTTTAATCTTGTAATGGCAAGATTATTCATGAGTATTTTCACTCTAAGTCCCCATGAGCACTTGCTAGGGATAAGAAAATGCTACTACATGAATATCAAGCCATCACAAGAGTAAATCTTGTGTTTGATTAAGTTTTTGTTGGAATATTTTCATGTTCATGCATGTAAAAGTGGAATAAAGTAGAGATCTTGCATAAAAATCCATGTTCATGCTTTTAATATTCATTCATACATCATAAGTAGTAGATCTAGCTTTTAGATGCTTATACCATACTTGACATTTATGATCTTATGGATGATTTATGTTTTCATGCATTAATGCTCATAAAAGCTTTGTTTTGTGCATATAGATGTTGTAGTTGGTGGATCCTTAGGCAAATAAAACAACTCAAAAAAAAAGAGGAAATTTTTTTGTTTGAAATGTTCAAAGACAAATTCGTATGATTTCAAAGCCCTATTTTAAAAACCCTTGTATCAACTTTGAAACTCATGTTTTATGTGAAAAATGAAGGGTATAGGTAATAGGTATCGTTAAGTAGAGATTTTTATAAGTTGAAATGAGTTTTGATAAGATTAATATGTAAAACAAGAAGTAGAATCAAGATAGAAAGTTTTGAGTTATTAGTCAACTTGTGAAATTCGTAATTTTGAATGTAGGCCATAAGAACACCTATTATCTAAGCTTAAAATAGAAGTTTTATGTATTAAATGGAGTCCTTAAGTAATAGGTATCATAAAGTCTTAAATTTTAATGCATTAAACAAGTTTTTCCCAAATGAATCATTCAAAAATTTGATTTCTAAAAATTCGGATTTTTGAATAAATCCCATTTGAAAACATATTTGTAAAGTGTAAAATGCAAATTTTTATGTAAAAATGAAGGTCTTAGGTAGTGTATGTTATGAAGACACATTTTTAACTAAGATAACTAGAAATTCCTAAAAATGAATTCCAAAACACAAGTGTGATGTCAAAGTTACAAAACTAGATTTTTTATAAGTAGTTGTTATTGTAGTCTTGTAAAATAAGAAGTTATAAAATTTTCTTTTAGCAAAAATCATCAAGATCATGTGTCACACTTCGAGGGGTACCCTAAACGTAGCAGTCTGCCGTACACAATACTAAAGTCTAGGAATGACTACCTTAGTCACGCAAAGGCTTCGATATCATGTACAAGGTGTACATCACAACCAAGGGAATCGCATCAGAGTAGCGCAATTTATATTGATAATAAATAAGTAACAAGGCAGAGAGAATACTTATCATAAAACATACATATTACATTTCAATTCTTAGGGGCATATCCCTCTATTATCTTCAAATAAATATACATCACTAATCATATAAGTCATTACATATAAAGAATCTTACAAAATTACTTCATCTTAAGATTCCATTTCCTTCATAGAAGCTTAACATCCTTCCATGACTTCCTTAATGTCATGATCCTCAATTTAAGCCACGGTTATACATGTTTCAACAAAATCTATAGGGGTATAAGCTTCAACTAGCTTAGTGAGATATTCCTTTTCATTCGCACCATATATTCAAACAAGTTCATTTAGATTTTCACGCATATGCTATGCATACAATGCAACAACCACATGATTACGCAAATATATATAGTTATCCCGAAACCATATATAGAACGGATTTACCCTTCCGTATCAAAGGTTAGGGAATCGAGGTTGAAGGTCCTCGACCTTCTACTACTAGTCCCCAGGTCCTCACCCACAGCATTCGGTTGGCTCGGCTCCGAACCTAAAGTCGCTTTCCCCGAGCGATTTGGATTCTCCAGGAAGGAACATGGCCCGTGGCACCGCACGATCATAGCCAATCCAACTCTACGCATAAGAGTAGCGGCCTTCTGAAATAGATGTGACTCGATGGATGCTATGTGTGAGTATTTTATTTTTCTAAAGCCAAACCTTATTAAGGTTTATTAGGGGCAATCAATCAATTTAGCAAACAATAAACAGTCATACAGTAAGTAAACAAAATTATTTAAACAAGCAGTTCGAAGTTGCGATATTCTTAATTCTCATTTCACGCATAAACATAGAATCACATATATACACATAATCCCGTATTCCCCAAATATATATCCATTTTTATCTTTTCTTAGTATACTAATGCTACTACTTTACAAGCACAAGCAAGGTAACGAAATTAAGAGGAATAACTCACTCGTCCATTTCGCAATCTTCTTAGTCGTAGTAATCCTCGGGTAGGGTATTCTCGTATCCTTCATCACCTAGTCAAGAGAAATACCCAGGATGAGTCTTTTATGGAATTTCTATCCTTGGAGATTCTAAACTTTACTTAAAATCATATAAGAGGAAATTCCAACTTAAAATGGCCATAACTTGCTCATTTTAACTCAGAATTCCGCATATAATATACCGTTTTCTACCTATTCGAAAAGATTTATCCATTTCTAAACTTATCTTTGTCATAAAAGGTCATTTGGTTCCGAAAACGTTGGGTACAAATTTAAAACGAATTATTTCTAAACTTTTGCAAATCCATTTCTAACTCAACTTCATTTTAAAGAAAATCCTTTTGTAACAATATATATATATATATAAATGTATATTTGATAAATACTTTGAGTATATAAGTAAGCTCACTTTATATGCAAAAATTCTAATGGTAGTGTCTCAACAATTTATTTCATAAAACAATTCAATTTGAGTTGTTAAAACTTTAACTTTGATAATTTCTTTTCAAGTATTTGAAGAAACTTTATATTTTCTTAGTTTGTTATAAATGAGTATATTCTTACTTTATTTTCTTCATTCTTTTTCCAAAACAAGTAAATTTTTCCTTTAACCTTAGTCTTTCATAAGTTTTACTTAAAATCAAATTTATCAAAAGTATATTAAGTTGTTGAAAAACCTCTTTGAATTTGTATGTTAGAATGGTTCTTGAGTCTTGTCTCTATTATTTAAAATATAAGTTTTGTTTTCTAAAACTTGTTCTTTTATTTTCTTTCGAAAAGAATCATCTTTATTGGTAAAATCATTTGTTTCTAACCTTATCTTATTTATATTATTTGGAAAAATAAGTCTTTTTTTGGGGACTTGAAAATATTATTTTCCTAAGTGGGTTATAACTTTATGGATTGATTTTTATCTTAACTTTGAAAACTAGTTAGTGTTTTCTTAGTTTTATTATGAAGTTTAAAAGAGTTTAAATCTTAAGTTTTTATAAAAATTTTTAATATTAATAAATTATTTTACTAAAGCTTAGGTTAACATAATATAATGAAAATCTATTTCTTAAGTTTCTTTGGTAAAACATCTTTGTTATTTAAGGAAACGTTTGAGAAAAACTCTATTTATGTATTGTTGATAATAACTCATTATTTTGTGACAAGTCACATAATGGAAAATTTAGTTTTAAGTTCCTTTAATATAATAAAATTCTATTTTCAAATTAGTTGAGACATTAACATTATGTAGATCAAGTATTATGAGCATGTAAAATAATAAGAACATAAGAAAATACTTAGAAATAAGCAAGAAAATAAATATCAAGTATTGGGAACCTTAGCTTTATCAAAGTATCCCGATCAAGTATTGGAGCCTTAGCTTCATCAAGGCACCCGGGACTAAGAATGAACTAGTCTCGAAATATTAAAGAAAACAAATAAAAGATTGTTTTGACTTGATATGGACAAGTCTAAGACTAGAAAGACTAGTCTTAATAATAACATGAAATAAATAAATTGCATAACTTGAAAGTAAATAAATAACAAATGAGTTTATATGCTCTAAATAAATATATTATATAATATACATAATACTATATATAAGTTAGGTTAGAAGCAAATAATAACAATAATAATAACAACATAATAAAATAGAAAGCTTATGTACAAGAACAAAACATGAACATGTTGTTTTTACTACTCATATGAGTTTCAAAACAACACCATAATCATGTTAAGTTACATGACATGAGTGAATAATAGTTGGAAGAAATCTTTACCTAAAGTGTGTAAGTGGTATGAAAATGGTAGATGAAATGGGTATTATGGAGTAGTGATATGTGATAGATAGTTTATGTATAAGGAATGGTTTTTATGAGGAATTGGTTTGAGAGAGTTTTGGTAGAGAGAATTCTTGAGAAGATTTGTGGAGAGATTTTGAGAGATTTTGTTAGAGAAATGAATTGTGTGAAAAAATGAAAGAGGAAGGGGGTATTTATAGAATTTTTGGAGTGAAATTTAGATGTAATAAAATAAATTGAAAAAGAAATAAAATTAGATGAATGGAGAGAGATAGGCACGGTTTGCTTGTTGTAGAAGGGAAATTGATTTATTTTATTTGTTTTGTAATAAAAGAAGTAATGTGCAAAGTTTGATGTGATTAAAGTTGTATTGGAAATATAAAAAGTAAGAAAATAGATATGTATGTGTAAGAAATAGTGTAAAAAAAGTAGAGATAGTGAAATAGTAATGAATAGTAGAAAAGTACTATGAATAGTAGACTAGACAATAAAGTACCGGTAGTAATAAAAATACTCGAATCGAGCTATATCTGTAATTTTTAGCTACCAAAAAATTCTAAAACTGATATTTTTGAATCCTTATATTTTTACGAGTCTATTGGTATAAACGGAATATTTTTAATATTCCGATCCCTGGACACGCTTTTTGGGAATTGATCCCATTTGAGTCCGAAGACACTCGAAATTCGTGAATCTGATATTTTTATGTTACCCTATATATATGAACTATTTTAAGCTATAGACTTAATTTCGTTTTCTAGGGTTTGAAAACGCGGGATTGCCGGATCTTAAACACTAGGGTGCGTTATAGGCTTTGTTGGCTTTAGGATTTCGGTTTGACTTTTGGTTTCGTCGAGATATTCGTAAGATCGTATAATTTTCGGGTTTTGATCGTTTTATATTTTTAGCTCGATATCTATGGTTTATCTTATTTTATTTGTGATTAATTAATAGTTTTTAGTTCTCAGGATCATTTAACCGAGTCTATGGTTGTGAGTTAACTCAGTTTGACTTTTGGTGAAAATTGAAATTTCTGATTCTAAAATTTTACCGAAGGATTTAAGATTTTATTAATTTGTTGTTAAGCGGTATTTGGATCTATTGTTTTGATTGCGTTTAGGAATTGGGTAGATGATTTGATTGGTGTACGGACATTGATTAATCCGATAGTTGGACTTTATATTTTGTTTCAAGGGTTCTCGTTTCTCAGGATTGAGAAAACTCGTTTTTTTATCTTATTTGGATTAAGTTTTAACTTGATTCGATTTTTAGGGTTTCGTTTCCGGTGTTTTGACTCAGTCTAGAATTTGGATTTTATCTTGAGTCGATTTTCGGGATTTAAATTTTGATATTAGACTTCTAGGATTATTTTTAAGAATTATGAAATTTTCGGGGGTTTACATCATGCATACATTAAACTCATCACATGTCATTCATGTTAGGAAATCATTCATATTTCATGTATACTTGATTTATCAAATAGAAACATTTTAAACAATTACAAAACTATTTTTCGAAATGGGGATCATTACTTATCAAATCTGATCCTTCTGTTTTGTGACACAAATATTTTCAAAACTTGAAAATAATATTAGAATTAGATAGATCTTTTGAAGTAGATAGAGATCGATATATAATTTGCTAAATTCCGAGTTGAAACGTCCATGTTGTGGCCGTTTTAAGTTGGAATTCCCACTTAGAACGAGAATTACGAATTTGATAGTTTGTATAAGATAGTTTGGATTAGTTAAGTGATGAAATACTTATTATGGTATTTCTTCCTTTTTAGGTGATCCCGAAATCGACGATTCCTTATCACCGGATTACTTTTACTAAAAGACCGGTGATCCAATAGCCGAGTGAGTATTCTTCTTATTTTGTTACCTTATTTGTGCTTGTAGCTAGTTGCATTAGAATTATAGGAATAATATAAAAACCGATATGAATGGGGATGGGATAGATGATGAGACTTTGATGTATGTATGCCAAAGAATACTAAAGCATACTGAAACCATGATTCGATTGGATAACTGCACTGCTCATATTACTTACGTTATGTGTATGATATTGGTTGGTTACTCTAAAGAATGTATGAATATTTTGACCTAAGCGAAAATTTAAATTGGTCATGCATCGCATCGGACGTGTTGCATTTAGTAGCATGCTACTCCTACGCTGGTCGATCGGTATGGTCAAGGACTAGTTTGGATAATGAGACCCGGTGCCAGAGCTCATTCATAGGGAACTAAGGCGCATCGGTGATGCATTCCATGGGTGAGCCTAGCCGAGTGCTATGAGCCGAGGGCTCGAGGACTAGTAGCGGTCGTGTAGACTTTCAATACCATCCCTAACCCAAGATACGAAGGGCGTAAATCCGTTCTATGTGTAGGTTCCGGATACCCATACATAATTGCCTTCTCATGTGTTTATTCATGCATAGCATATGGTTGATTATAACTACTTGTTATGGTACGAAATTAAGGAATCTCACTAAGCTAGTGTAGCTTATACCCAATAGATGTTTGAATGAATAGGTTATCTCAAGAATACTAAGTGGGGACCAAGATGGTTGGAGCCGAGAATGACTTCGGGATTCCGGCAAGGAATAAGAATGCTTGAAATATTTGCTAGGTTTTGTGAATTGCCTTGTAATAGTTTTTATGTAGTGAAATCTTTTGATAAATTGTTATTGAAGTATGATGATTTGTATTTGAAGTATAGTGAAGTGTAGTTCCTTTACATTTTACTCAAGTTGTACCAATATAAAACGTATTACTCCGATGTGTCTCCTCCATATGTTAGACGCCTTGTACATAATATGGAAGCCTTCGCGCGACTAAGTGGTCATTCCTGGGTTTACTATTGTGTGCGGACTGTCACGTTTAGGTACCCTTCGAGGTGTGACAACAAGACTGTATTTATGTATTATTTCTCATACAATGATTATACATATACATATAATTTTATTGTTGAAACTCAATCATGGAATCCAATTTTCCACATTTCACTAAGATTATAGGGAATTGGTATCCCTACCAAATAATAAAAATTGCTTTAAACTTATTTGAAAAAAAGTTGAATAACTATATGATTTGTTTATTACATAATCTAAGTTCATCATACATGTAACCTAACTTTTCTATTTTCAAGATGTCTAGTGAAGGAGCACTCTCTACACATTCCTAGCTCAATTCCTGCATGCATTATTCCTGCACAACAATTGTTGGGGATAAGTGAAACCATAGTTCAGTAAGATAACCTAATTAGACCACACATCAAGCAATAATAAGCAAGTATAATTAGCAAGCACATGCATTGCAACAATCAATCATATGCACAAGTACAAGTTTAGACAACTCGAAATCCAAAAAGGATGAGATTTATGCCCTCCCATTAGGGTTGGAAGGAAACCATGAAGAGTGATCTACCGTGCTTAGGAGAACCAAAGAACCAGGGAAGAATGGATACCATATACTCTCACAAATTAATTTTAAACATTTCACTCATATCCTTAGAATAAAGAAACTCCACTAAGTATTAGCCCTTTTATGTTGATACCATAAGCGGCGTTCCTTTAGAGCCAGTGTAGTTCCCATGGAACCAAAACAAAGGCAACCTTGCATAGAACTAGGAAATTTCCATTTAGAAAATCCTAGCGATACTAGAGAACTGAAATGTTAATACGTAGTGGGGTCACCACTCCTTAATGCATCAAATGCAAATTGTGCAATGTATGATTAGTTTAATGCATAGCCGAATAGTATTACGTCATGTTCTTAAGTGGTCATACAATTCACAGGCAGATATCAACATGCCTCATACATTAATTATCATACACAGTAATTATCACTTTCAATATTGTAAGTTGGCAACAAAACATACACAAAGCAGCACACGATATACCCGACCCCACATACATAGCAGTTTTAATATATTATTATATATGCAACTATATTACAAGCACAAACAGTGTGATAAGGACTAAGTTACTTACCTACTTGTATTGGTTAATCGTTATTATCTTTCAAAAAGTCCACAAACTGATCAGTATCACTTATTAGATGAATAGAAATATTCATCATTGAGACATGTAATTATATAATTATATTCCTATGAAAGCATAAGTGTTCTAAAATTGGTTTTTATATTTTATTTTTTGTTATTATTATATTTTTAGACATGTTTTCTCATTCCAAATTTGACTTATAAATAGTTGTTTTGAAGTTAAAAATATTTTATTTTTATAATATGACCATATAATTCAAGTAAATGAATTTTTCTCATAAAAAGTAATCTAAATGATTATGAATATCTGTTTTTATCGTGTAATCTTTAACTAAATTTATATTACTCAATTTAACTTTGATTTTACACATAAATAGGTGTTAGAAAGCTTGTTTCAAGTACTATATGATAGTTACTTAATTTATTTGCATCGTAGTTTTTATTTTCCTTATTTTATGAATTTCTATAGATATTATAGTTTATTTCTCTTTCTTTTTTTTTTATTAATTTCATTATTTATATGGGTCCTTTAATGTAATAATTTTAGGATAGCTAGTATTTACTATTTATTATTTATTTTCATTTTGTTTCTCTTGATTTTAAGTTACATTTCTATTTATAGTGGTCTCATTATATTAAATTTTTCTAACTTAGCTTGTTCATTCACGTCTATTTTGATAGCATGATTTCTACTATTGTTTACTTCATTTGTTAACCTTATCTATTTATGCTGGTTAAAATTCGTATGATTCATGGTTTCATATCGTAATATTTAATTATTAGTTTTACCTTTCTAATGAGTTTACGAGTTCATATAAATTTTGTTTTGTATTTAAATTACGGTTTGTTCCTATGAACTTGTTTTTGGTTGAAATTTTAAGATTAGTGCCTTACGATTATTTTAGCCTATTCAAGTCATCTATTCCTATTTTCTATCAAGTATCATTCTTTTAGGATGTCTAGGTGGTATGACTTTTCACTATGATACCATATATGTTCATAGGGTCAATATTCCTTATAGGTACTCTAATGCTCATATTGGCTAACTTTCAGTATCTAGACGACGTTATAGGTATATTGTAATATACGGAAAAATGAAGATGAAAATATAATGGATTATGAATCATAAGATGATATAAAATGAGTTTAAGGTCAAAACGATTAAGTTGTAAAAGTTTAAGTTTGATTGTGGAATGAATGTTGAAGTTCGGATTTCTATAATTTTTTACAGATGCAACACCGCCATCTGGAAAATCTACGTTGCTGGCGTAGAGACCGGGGTAGGAAGGAATAGTAGCGTCTCTTTTAACGCTAGATGGAACGCCGTCGGTGTACGTGAACGTTGATTTTGATCAGTGTGATTTCTTTTAACATCGGATAAGAATGCCGCCGGTGTTGGTCATGGATTTGCCTGCATATTTTATTGGATCGAAATTCTGGGAAATTCAACGCCTCGACGAACGACGCCCACGTTCGTGTTATTTTTGCCAGTATAGGGTGTATGCCAGCAAAATAATACATACGCCGCCGGCGTAGGAGCTGGCATATGAGCAATTTCTATATATACGAGACGCTATAAGACATTTTCAACAGAAATATTTTATTATCTTTTTCCTTCGTAAGAGAGTTTTGAAGCATTCTTGGAGTTCTAAGAATGGAGAATCATCAAGAGTGTGTTTTTGGTCCAAAGTAAGTGATCTTAACCTTTTCTTATGTGTTGTATACGAATTTGTACAAGTTTTCTTAGGGTTTTATCGATTTTCATGAAGGTTTTGGAGAAAAACCCTAACTTTGTGTGGAATCTGAAATTTTGAGAAAAGATTCAGGTTTGGTGATCCAAACAAGTAAGTAAAGTCTTTTAAACGTAAAGATTCAATAAAGGTTCATTCTTGATATGAATGTGATTGTTCTCGTTGTTATGCATATTAGGGTTTTGGAGGATTATCGAGTTCTGTAGATGGTTATGGAAGATTGATCGGATTAGACAATGCAACTTGGTGATTTTCTTTGTCAGGTTAGGGTTTTGGGAGTTGTAGTACATGAGGGTTTGTTTATATCGCGTTCTTATATGCTCTATATATGTATGTTGTTAACAGAAATTTGGAGATTTAGGTTGTTGTTGTATTGTCATTATTGATTAAAGTGTTGTGGAGATTTAGGATATTTGGTTGTGGTTGAGTGTTGTCGATAAAGGATTTTTAGGAGATTCAGATTAGAGTTCCTGAAACTAAGAAAGGTATGACCAATCCTTATTTGTTGTTTGTGCTTGTAAGTTAGTATTGCGTGTTTGGTTATAGGAAATAGACTCATAATGAATCTAATGATAATTGGCTCAATAACTTGTTTGCTGGGTGTGATTGGCTATGACCAGTAAAGACCTGGCAGACAGTGATATCGGTGTGGCACCTTGATGATCTTTGTGTGAGGTTGTCTCTAGTGGACTCGTACATTGAGATGATTCCCGTAGAATTAGGTGTTTTGGATTCGGGGTGTTTGGGGAGTACCCACTCATCCATATATGTATATGATTATTATTTTCAAAGAGTTGTTTGGTTTTTAAGGTGTTTGGGTAACTCCGAGTTCAGGATTAGAGTATACCTAATTCTGGACTGTGTTGTGTTGTTGGCTTAAGAAAGATAATAATATGGCTGTTTGCATTAGCTTAAGTTGCATGAATTATCTGTCTGTTGTATGCGCATATGCATTTGTTTTTTTTTTTTATTGGAGTTTTCGTACTGGGCATCACCGCTCATTCTTTTAAATTTCAGGTACAGGTGAAGATGATATAGTATATGATCTTTCTGGATATGAGTTATTCTTTGATCATGGGATGGCGATAGTGGACCCGACTATTCAGCCAAGAGTTAGGCTTCAAATATCAGTATTTCTAAAGAAAAGATACATTTAGGTCATTTGAGGCTGTATTTAGATGTTTAGATTGGTTTCAATGAAAGGATTTTGATGTAAACAATTTTTAATTTGTTGGATTGGTTGGCTGTGTTATGCTGACTTGGATTTTATGTTTGAACTAGGAGTTTATGTTTTATGAAGTATATGATTTTAGTTTAAACAGGTTTCGTATCCTATGAAATACCCTATGTGTGTTTATAGGTGATTAATGTATTGTTGTGGATATTAGAGCCTTTGCGTGTCCTATATAAAAGAGGATACGTGGCGAGTTGTAATGCCTTCAAGTTAAGGCATTACATATATTTTACTAAATTGGAACTAAGTTAGGATATGGAATATGCAAGGTAGATCTTATTCTTGTGAATGGAAATTTTAAGGTAGAGGTTTTTCTAAAGTGTAATTTGATTTTCCATTAATATTCCTCACAAGATGTAATGTTTAGCTTAATTAAAATAGGTATCAAGTACTGTCACATGCACATTTTATTATTGCTCATAAACTCTAAGAAGATTGAATACATCAAGCTTCTAAAATAAGTCAACACTTAATATTTTTTTTCCTTGTTTCTATATATAAATGAAATATAAGCTATAGGATAGGCTAGATATTACCTTGTTTGGATATATGATAAAGTGACAACTTTCTCCCCATAGGGTGGACCGAATCTTCTACAATGTGTTAAAGGAATAAGTTATTGAAATTTTAGCAATACACTATATCAATTAAGACTACTTTTACCTTTGATTATGACTTCTAAAGTCTTGTTTATGCTATTGTATGCCTTGTTTTTCTCCTTGAAGCTTCGATGGAAAATGGATTTTATTGGCTTTACTTTTGTTTATGTTATTGCTTTTTGTCTTGTGGGTCACGATAGGGTTCAAAGAGGGGAAAAATGGGGCTTTGTATTCATAGTATGTTTTCTTGAAAAGGAGATATAAGATATGGTGGAGGCATGGAATTTTTAGAATTTAGACTTATCTATTTCACTTAGGCTTGTTGGTGATTCACGGTTGGGCTTGTAGTGGAATTAAATTTTTTTGTTTATAAATTATGTGTGTTAGTGTGTGAGTTATAAATGGGGCATGTTTGATATTGAGATGTGATTGGGGTGAAGCTTCTACGCAATGAAAAGAAGGAAAGAAAAAAAAAATTGAACTAGCTAGTTCAAGTTTTAAATTTTCTAGGACAATTTATGGTATAACAAAGGAAGGTGGGAGTTGCTTTTACTGTCTATTTACTTGCTTAAATTATTAGTGAAAAAGGAAGAAAAACCAAACTTTACAAGCTCCCAAAGTGAGTCATCAAGTTTTCATTAAATGTTGGGGTCATGTTGCATCTCATTGGATCAAGTGTCCTTTTCATTTAACTTGTTGAGCTAAGTTGTTCTATTTGCACAAGCAAAGACATAATGAAGAATTTTCATCGAAGGTAACCGGTCATGTGTCCCAATTTTTCATCATGTGTAATAGATTTTATTTGTAGGAAAATTTTATAGTTATATATCTAGCTTTTTTCATTAGATACTAGTCTATACGTGTATAATTATTAGTTATTTGAAGAAAACAAATTTTAAATTATATGTAAGGGTCTTATATTTTTCTTATATAATTTTGGAGTTGAAAATTGAAATTTAAAATTGTCGTGATTGAATATTTTTAGGTTTTTTGCTTACACAATTAAGGTTACTAGGCCTGATAGGTCAAATTAAGATATTATACTTAGTAGATTTAGAAAATTCTAAATTTCATAACTACATATTCAGAATTTTTATTTGAACTCTAGATTTACATATTTTCATCTGTTTTTAGTTATATAGCATATATTTCATCTTTAGCGATTTACTTTAAAATTTTTCTTAATCAACCAATAGACTTTAAAAATTAATCATCCCTTATTTCTCTTGATTTTTAATGTCTATCATTTTGTTTAGTTAGTTATGATCCTTTTACATATAATCTTGTCTTTGATACATTTTACTAGTCAGAAAAATTACTTATCCTATTATACAGCATACTTCAGGATGTTCTACAAGTGACTTAGTGCATACTATCTAAACACCTATTTTTCTTATAGTCTACTTCGTGGATTTTAATTGTTAATTACTTGATTCATAATAGAAACTTTTGGAAATTACATATTTTAATTGTGAGGGTTTTATGTGATTGGATGGAATCTAGATATTTGTTTGTGAATGCATTAGTGATTTATGGTTTTGGGAGCAAGATTTCAAGTGTAAACACATTAAATGGAAATGCTTATGTGTGTGAATGCATTAATTGACAAGTTTATGTGCGAACTCCATTTAATGCCCAATTGTTAGGTAGTGTTTGCTTGTTTGACTTGGTTTCCTTGTCTTTACACATGAAACTTACTGTTTAGATGGAGAGGGAAAGAGAAAGTTCAAGTTTGTTTTTTGAACCTTAGATATTTTGAGTCCATGTGGTTCATAAGTGGACACATGTGAGCTTATGTGTATGTATGCATCAAATGAAAATGCTTAGGTGTGTGTGAATGTATTTATGGCATAATTTTCATGTATGGGAAGGATTTTACGGTTCAAGGGAAGAAAAGGAAGTGGGTTCAAGTTCATGAGAAGTGAAATTGACACATTTTGATATTATTTGATTGGTTAAAAGTAAATACCTCAGCCATACCATAGCATTTTAAGTAATACACTTATTAATGTACTAGTTATTTTGGGAAAATATCTTTAAAAATTCATCCAAGGCCTTTATATTTATCTTAGATTATTCTTGTGTTGAAATCTTGAATTTAAAGTTTACACAATTGAGTATTTCTAGGGTTTTGTTCTACGCGATTAAAGTTTCCAGGTCCTATAGGTTAAATTAGGGTTTTAGTTTCCTTAGACTCATAATTTTCTAACTAGAATATTGGCATAATCCAAATATTGAATTGAAGTCCAAATTCTTATATATTGATATGTTATTTATTTTATTCGTATTCTATAACCCTAATGATTCATTTTTAAAGTATTGTTTTATAACCAATAGGTTCTAAAAATTATTCATCTTCTATTGCAATTGAAATATAAGGCCAAATATGATTATTTATGGAGTCATTGACTCGTGTTATAGAATTTTGCCTTTTATTGTTTAAGAATAATTTATCTTAATTATAGATGATCATAAATTTTCTAATGCTACTTTAAGGTTTTAAAATATTATAGATGACTTGAAAAACATTGTATCATTATGTAACAAGCATAGAATTTACTTTGCAATCATTGATCTTAAGGTAAAAAGATCTTGAAATTTATAGTAACGATTGATTTATCATTGATTGTTTAAAGTCATAGAAGTTACATTTTACAATTTCGAAATTTTATTGGTAAGGATTTTAATCATTCTAACTATAATCAAATTTGTGTGCACTTTAATAATTTTAAATCGCGAAAAATCGAGAGTAACTTTTGCGATTTTTTATTAAGGTTCCACAGGATTCTACATTCTATTTCGATAATTATCACATTTAAGTTATGCATCCTTAAGAATCACTACCACAGTCATTCAAATGTCTTGTATTATATGCAAGGCATTCCCTTACGACAATTGAATACATATGCAGTTAGAGATAGATAGTTCAACTTGATAGAATAAGCATAAAAACATAAACCACAAATATCTCAGGATCATTTACAAAGTACTAAGGGGCATTTTCCTCACAAAATAATAAGTCCAAATATCAGTTTTTAATAACAACCCGAGCATTTAGGTTTCCTATGAAAGTCTATACAAAGCTAATCATAAACTTTTAAGGAAAACTCCTAACTTCGCATTACCTGATTTGGCCAAGTCCGGGGGCGCAACCATATGTACGGGAACTGTATCAAAAAGAAGCAATGGGGGTATAATCTATGCTAGCTTAGTGAACTTTACTACCAAAAATTAAATACTCGATCTAACAATGAGGCAAGCAAGTTATATTAGACAATCATATGAAATGCACAAGCACGTGAGCATACAATACATAGGACTTTCTGGGAGTCTATGTTGAATGGATTTACGCCATCCATTCGGGGTTAGGTGTTTCAGGCTCATACGACCAAAGATTCCAATTTTACTCTCAAACATTTAGTGGTTGTTTCAAGTGCCCACCCACTCATTAAGTATGTAGTTGATTCAAGTGCTTACTCCACTTCCATTTTAATTTAGGCAATCCCACGCCAATATCCGAGTTTTCAGGCCCACCCGTTAACTTGCTATTATGCATTTTTCCCACAAAGTTATAATAACAAATGTAATAGGACTTAAAATATATTATGCATAGCAATTTAGTTATATGGTCATGGCATATTATTTAAGTGAATTATAGGCGATTATAGAGATTTCAGACACTTCAATTCTATACTAAATCATACACATATTTATAACAATTCCCCTTTTGATATTCTTATCATTGATTCAACTAAGCAGAATTTACATGCACATTCTAATTTCGTCTTGTCCTAATTCTAATGCCACTATCATTACAAGCACAATCATAAGTATGTAATTTAAAGAAAGTGAACTCACTCGCCATGGATACCGATCACTAATAGTAGCAATTCGAAGACAAGAATTCTCCGATTCAAGGTAACCTAAACCAAGGAAATACCCAAATGAGTATTTCAAACCATAACTAATTCCAACCTATTAAATAAAAACTCTTAAGTTCGTAATTTTCGTGGTAGATGGAAATCCCAACTTAAAACGACCATAACTTGGCTATTTTAACTCGGAATTTCGTATATAAGCTATCAATTTCTATCTACTTTGAAAGATCTATCTATTTATGATGTTATTATTAAGTTTTGAAAACTTTTAGGTTTTGTAAAGCTCATATCAGTTCTGATCAGTAGCTAAAAACTGCATTTCCAAAATTGTTTTGTGAAATTTGCATTGTTCCTACTAAGTATATTATATGTGCATGTAATATCTATAAGTTATTATCATGAATGAAATGATATTAGCTATCTACGTGTATATCCTTAATGGTTTTTATTTAAAAAGAATTTTTGGAAAACCTTTTCTTTGTAACAACTTCAAAAACACTCGGTTGAGAAAAACTAGCCTTGTCTCTTTAAAAATCATCCATATTTTTGCTAAGACAAAGCCTTGATAACTTATATACCTAATACCCTCATTATCTTAATAAAATTCTTCATTTAAGAGTTGGGAGATAGATATTTAAATATGGGTTTTGCCTAATCACTAATATTACACAATTTTGGGAAATAAAAATATTGTTTGATCTATGTTTGGAAATATTTCCCTTGTTTTAGGTTTATACTTTGATAAAATCCATTTACTCTTATCAAAATAAAGTTTTTATTACATCTATCTCCTAAGGCTTCTATTTTCCTATTAAAATTCTCATTTTGGAAATTGGAAATAGGTGTTTAAATGGGTGTCATTTTAGATCCGAATTTTGAAACTTATTTTTTAGATTACTTCTTGTGTAAAACTCATTTAATCTTTCTAAAATTAAGTTCTAACCAAACCTACTCCCTAAGACATCCATTTCATTAATAAAACTCTTGTTTGAGGATTGAAAAATAGGTGTTTACTTGGCATTTCACCCTATTTATGAATTTCAAGCTCTTATTGGAGTTGAAACAAATTCTAACTTATCTTTTTGATAACCTTTTTCTTGTTTTGAAAATTTCTCTTAGTAAAACTAAGCTTAACTTATAAAAAAATCATTCATTTATGATGTCCATTATCTAAGCCCTTTATTTTACATGTAAGATCTTCATTTTGGAGTTGGAAAATAGGTTTCTTTTTCTATCCGAATTTTCAAAAATCATTTTTATCGAAACTTAAATTAAATCATGAACTTTTTAACATATTCTCATTATTATCAAGCTACTACAAGTCTTTTATGTACATAAGACAAAAATCTATGGTATTTATGTACTCTAAACAAATAGATCTATTATGTCCTGCAAGTCATGGATGCAAACGAAATATGAGCATTATGTAGATGAGGGCAATAAAAGAGTATATGCACAAAATATCCATAAGAGCAATATATATAATATGGAAAAATACTAGTAAAACAACTTAAATATAAAGATCCACAACATTGTGATGGCAAGGATATCTTGCTTAAGTGTTTCCACATCCCTAGTATAAAGCTCATGGGGATTTTAGTGGATCCATACATGCATAATCTTACCATTATATGTTTTATTGTAGTATGGTGTAGATCTATTACTTATTTAAGGTTTGGAATAAGAAAAACTTATAGAAAAGTTTTTTGTGTGTGTAAAGGAGGGGGAGAGGCTCACGGCAATAGAGAGAAAAAGACTTTTCCAAAAGTTTGATTTTGTGATAAATGAGAGAAAGTGTAAAAGTGAAAGGTAAAAGAGAGATTATATAGGAAAAGAATGAGGGTTTTGTATGATTAAATAAATTGAAGAAAATATAACAATTAAAGGCATGAAGGGAGGGGAGTGGGGGGGGGGGCATCCGGACTTGAGCATAGGAGGAGAGAGGGAGATGTGTTGATTATTTTGTGTAATAAAATTCAAATTTAATAAGTAATTTAAGTACTAAAAGTTGTATTGGAAAAGAAAATGTAAGGAAAATGATGTAAGATTGTAAGAATAGGGAGGGTGGTTGTACTTGGTGAATAGTGTGATAGAAATCAAAAAGTATATTAGACAATTAAATTACTGGTAGTAATAAAAATACGATAAAAGGCGATAACCGTAACTTTTTTAACTTGACTTATAATTATATTTTTGAATTCCTTGTTAAATTTCAGTTATGAAGAGTCCTATATAATATGTTTCTATTTTCGAGTCCGAGGATCGGTTTTCGAGAATAGATCCCAATCGGGTCGAAACAATGAATTTCTCTTAAATATGATCTTTTATATTTTGATAAATTATTTAGGGCTATAATCTAGAGCTAACTCATTTCTATTGTTCTAGGGTTTCATTCTTGGGATTACCGAACTTAGGGTTTCCAAGTCCAACTAGTCTTAGTATTCTTTTAGGGTATATGTTTCCGGTTCCAATCTCCAAAACCGAATTCAAGTTGCTAAGAAAACGATGGCTTACAACCTACCCCCTTAAATAGAGTTTTTTCCTCAAAACTGAAACTTATGTACCACATTTGGAAATGACTCAGAGTACTTTCTCTCCGAATTTCCTCTTTTGCCTCTTAGGTTGCCTCCTCGAATGCGTGGTTCCTCTATAATACTTTACTTACTAGATTTCTTTATTACGCAAACTTTTCATTTTCTCATCTAAGATTTGCACTGGGTCCCTCGTAAGTGAGGTTTTCCTTTAACTAAATGGGTCCCAACTCCATGATTCTCTCGGGTCAGGCACATATTTCCTTAGTATCGAGAACATGGAACACGTGACGCATTCCTTGATAGATTCGGGGGCAGGGCCAATCGATATGTCAGATCTCCAATTCTTTCTAGTATCTCAAGGTTCAATGTATCTTGGGCTCAACTTCCCTTGTGTACGTACTCTTCGTATACTCTTAATAGAATTCACCTTCAAGTTCACATGATCACCCACTTGAAATTCGAGAACTCGTCTCTTCAAATTTGCCTAACTCTTTTCCTGTCTTGAGTTTCTTTCTTCTTTCGTTGTACGGTTCTTAGTTTATTAGCTGCCTTTTGTATTAAGTTTGACCTAATAGTAAGCTTCTCTATGTTATCCCAAAATAGAGGTGACCTACAACGCCATCCATACAAGGCTTCTTAAGGTGGCATCTGAATGGTCGAGTGATAGATATTATTGTAAGCAAATTCAATTATCGGTAATTGATTATCCCAGCTACCCTTGAATTCCAAAACACATACTCTCAACACGACTTCTAGGGTTTGGATTGTCCACTCAAACTGTCCATCGGGCTAAGGTTGATAGGCGGTGCTAAAATGTATCTTTGTACCCAAACTCTTTTGTAAACTTGTCCAGAATTTATGAACCTTAGGTCTTGATCTGATATAATTCCCATGGGTACACCATGTAGCCACACCATTCCTCGAATGTAGAACTTGGCTAGCTTGTTCATAGGGTATGTGATGTTGATTGGCAAAAAGTATGCTGACTTGGTTAATTGATCCACAATCATCCACACTGCATCACAACCTTTTGAAGTCTTTGGGTAACCTTACACGAAATCCATGGATATATGATGCCATTTCTATTTAGGGATAGGCAAAGGCCTTAACATTCTTCCTGACCCTTGGTGCTTTACCTTCATTTGTTGTCAAACCGTACATTCCATGACATACTCGACTATATACCTTTTCATAGCATCCTACCAGTAGTAGCTTTTCACGTCTTTATACATTTTGGTACCTCCGGGTGTATAGTATAACCGGAGTTGTGGGTTTCACCCATAATTTCCTTCTTCAACTCCTCATCCTCCGGTGCACATAGCGTCCCTTCATTCCGACCATGTCATCCTCATCTATTGTGAAGCTAGAGCATTTTCCTTCTTGAACTTCTTCCTTAAGCTTCTGCATCACTTCATCATATTTTTAGCCTCCTTGATTCTCTTAACCAAGGTCGGTTCCAACACCAAATTGGCTATCTCCAATTCCACACCTTGTCTAATGAACTCAATCTTCAATTTCTCGAATTCTCTTATCAGTGCCTTTTGAGTTGTGATTAAGGCAAATACTCCCTATAATTCTTCCGACTTAGAGCATCCGCAACCACTTTTACCTTTCTCGGACAATAGTTAATTCTCAGATCATAGTCTTTTATCAACTCCAACCATCTTCTTTACCTTATATTTAGTTCCTTTTGTGTAAACAGATACCTAAAGCTTTTATGATCTGTATATATAATATATATATATCTTGCATCTTTGTCCATATAGGTAGTGCCTCCAAAGTTTCAAAGCAAAACAACTGTGGCTAACTCTAAATCATGCGTGGAGTGGTTTTGCTCAGGTAGTCTCACTTATCGGAAACCATAAGCAATGACTTTTCCTTCCTGCACCTATACACATCTAAGGCCATTCCTTGAAGCGTCACTAAGCATCGTATAAGATTTCTTCAGGTCTGGAAAAACTAAGATTGGTACCGATACTCACTGTTGTTTTAATTCTTGGAAACTTTACTCCTACTTTTATCCATACAAATTTCTCATTCTTCTACGTTAATTAAGTCAAGGGCTTAGCTATATTCGAAAAATCCTTTACAAACTTGTGACAATAGTCAGCTAGTCCAAAAGATTCTTACTTTGGTTACTATTTGTGGTTGTTTCTAATCCACAACAGCCTTAATCTTCTTAGTTCAATCGAGATACCTTTTCTCGACACAACATGTCCTGCAACGATATCCGATCTAGCCAAAAGTGGCACTTAGGCAGTTTGGCGTACAACCTATTTTCTCTTAGATGTTGCAATGCCATCCTAAGATACTCCTCATGTTGCTTTTCACTCTTTGAGCAGATCATAAAGTTATCAATGAAGACTATTACATACTTATCCAAGAGTGGTTTATAAACTCTATTCATAAGATGCATGAATGCAGCTGGTGCATTAATCAAGCCAAAAGACATCACCAAAAATTCATAGTGCCCATATCTGGTACAAAAAGCTATCTTTGGTATGTTTTTTAGGTTTTGTCCTTAATTGGTGATACTCAGAGCGTAAGTCAATGCGTGAAAACACGCATGCTCCCTGCAACTGATCGAATAGACCATCAATCCTAGGAAAAAGGGTACCTATTCTTAATTGTCACTTATTGAACTCACGATAATCGATACACAGCCTCAAAGATCCATCTCTCTTCTTCGCAGACAGAATGGGTGCGCCCCACGGTGACACATTAGACCTTATGAACTTCTGCTCCAACCGCTCTTGCAACTAAATTTTCAACTCCTTTCGCTCCATCGGTGCCAGCCAGTAAGGTGCCTTCGATATCGGTTCTGTATTTAGGGCCAAATCCGTTACAAAATCAATCTCTATCTTCGAGGGTAACCGAGGCATATACATCCAAGTACTCATCCACAACCGGTATATCCTTGATTTCCCGTGATTCTTCCTTATCAGAGGTATCCTTAATGGGCATTATGTCTTCATCCTCCATCATTAACTCAAAAGAATATAACTCATTTCCTCTGAGGATTGAGGTCTCTCCAACAAACTCCACTTCTTTTCCATATTAATCACTAAGGCTTAATATCTTCTTTCAGTAATCCACAATAACTCTAACCATGATTAACCAGCTCATACCGAGAATGACTTCGTACTTACTTATCTCTAACACTATCAGCTCACCTTTTTAAAAGGGTGTCCTTGTATTTCCAACGGATAATCTTTCGACGTCTCCCGAGTAGACAAGACACTTCCTGTGGGTATCTTGATTCATAGACTAGAGGTGGTGAATATTGGTAAGTCGAGTTGCCTAGCCAGGACTAGCGGTGAGGAATGAGTGTGTTGCTTCAGTATAGAACAACACAAAGGCCTCACTTTATTCACCATTATATGCCTGGTGACTAAACCGGCATCATACTCTCCACCTTGGTCCAAGGCTACCAATTCCATCTCATTACCATCTTCTTCTCTACCATTCATTTTCTTCGAAATTGTAGAGCCTCATTCTGTGCATGGTTGACGCGACACGACTCCCATTCCTACTTTCGCCCTTTACCGGGTTAGCTTTTACACTCCACTTTCTCGGAATCCATACTAAGGCTTGCATCTCTTGCTTTTGAATCCTAAACTTGAGGCATCAAATGGCCTTTCTCAAAAGCTTTCTTTTGCGGCATTGGAGACTTTCTTTTCCTTACTCCTTCAATTAATTATCCGAGCCCTCTCACTAACTCCAAATTAGCTTTCAATCTGAGTTCTTCCAACTTAATTCTTAGGTCTTCATCTAGACCTCCTAAGAACACTTGTCTCTTCAGTTCTTCGCTATCTCTAAAAGATTCGAGTGCATGATGTAGAAGGTGAGTGGGCTCTATAAGCCCTGGAAAATTTCAGTAAATAGTTCTAAAGAGGAACTTTGAAAATAAAACCCTAAAAGTCACTCCGAATTAAAACAGAACTTTGATAAGTCCCAAACTCCGAACGAATCCGAAAATTTCTGAATCGTGAGAAAAATAAGAAATCTCAGGAATAAAATAGCAACTCAATATACTTCCATTCTGAAACCTTTATGTACAACAAATTTCCTATTTAACTCTAACTTATAAATTCGGATATAATAGAGCCCTAAAAACAAACTGTTAAGAAGTGAATAGTGATTAACCTTCAGGAATACAACTCAATCTAAAGCAATTCCGAGAACGTTGTGAGATATTAAACACTTACGAAAATCGACTTTAAATTAAGTCTCACCAACCAGACAAGTCATATAAGTATAAAATATTAGTTTTTATTTTGGCAATGGGGTAAACCGGAAGGTTAACCAGGGAACCTGAGTCCCCAAAACTCCCAAGAAACTCCATACCTAGACCCGGCAATCTCGTATTCCTAAACCTAGGAGTTGGAACAAGAGGAAAAAGTGTAATCGGGTCGTGTTAAGTCTAAGATACTCTGGAAAGATGAGATCAAGGAAATTCCAACCTATTCCAATTTGATCGGGTGCTAGTTCGAAAAGCGCACTCTGGGATTTGAAATGTTAAGAATATGTTATTCATTCCGTTAGACTCATATTTCTAAAGGATCTCTAAGTTATTAATTTTACAATTTTTCAAAATAGCTAGAACTATCTGATTTTACAAATCCATTCGTATTTCGTTACTACCGGTAATTAGTGAGTCTTCCAGTACGATTTAATATTATTAGTTACCTAAATTGTTATTGTTATTATTATTATTATTATTATATTATTATTATAAGATATACCCTAGTTCTCCTAGTGATCGGATAGTAATCGGACGAACTTTGGAAACCGGAGAACGAAACCCTATATCGGTCCGATTCCAGCTTAATGAGAGGAGCCTAGAAACCCTAGATTTAGCTTTCCTTCGATTTCATAATAAAAGAAGTTTTATAAAGTAAATGAACATGAATTATCGTTCTAAAGCATATTTTAAACCTTTGAAAGTTCCAAATTCGGGAATTTTTCAATTCCAAGCCTTCCCGAGCTCAATTACGGAAAATCGTGCTCCAGACCACGGATTTAGAAAAATGTTTTGGAATATTCATTAGAACCGTAATTTTATAAGGATTCCAAAAATATCAATTTTATAATTTTCCGAGCTATAAAAATTACAGTTATAGCTTTTCCTGTGTTTTCGTTACAACCGGTAAAGTAGATGTCTTATCTACTATTCACAAGTACAACCTACACTACACACTACCCATACCCTATTCTTACATCCTTACAACTACTCATTACAATTTTCTTTTTCAAGAAATTTTGTTTCCTAATTAATTAATACAAATATTGCATTCTATTACACAAAATACAAATTTTCAAATTTCAACACACACACAACCCCAAGCCCCCCCCCCCCCCCCCCCCCCCCCCCCCCCCCCCCCCCTTCCCTTCTTGATGGCCGGCGCCCCTCCCCTCTTTTCCCCCTCATTTGTGCCTTTTCTTTATCTATTTTATTAACTAAAACCCTAATCCACTTAATATATATGCTAAATGTTTATTCTCTCTCTTCATTTTCATTCTTCATTTTCCAAAAAGTCACAAAACACTCCCTCTTCTCTCCCCATGTTGCCGTGAGCCCCTCCCCATCCACACACACACAACAAATCTTTCTTCTTTATTTCTTCATCAAAGCCTTCCTTAGGTGATGATTTTTAAGTTTATTACTCCTAAATCTTGTAATGGCAAGACTTTTCTTGTGTGTTTTCCACCTTAAACCTCATGAGCAAATGCTAGGGATGAGAAAACACTAATACAAGAATCTCAAGCCATCACAAGAAGTGGATCTAAAGTTTAAATGAGTTTTTGTTGAAGATAGTGTTGTGTTCATGCATGTAAAGTAGGGATCATGCATAGATATTCATGTTCATGCCATGAAATCCATGAATCATGCATGATATTTAGTAGATCTAGTGTTTAGACATTCACATCTTCATCTACATTCATGTTCATGTGTTTATTTTGATTTTCATGCATTGATGATCATGAAAGTATAGCCTTTCCTATGTATAGATATGTTAAATGATAGATCTACATGTATAGAAGACTAGAAACTTGAAAAAGAAATTATTTTGTTAGAAAAGCTTAGTTGAAAATTCGGATGACTTTGAAACCCTATTTTAAAAGCCACCAAAACCACTTCAAAACTCATATTTTGCACAAGAAATGGAGGGTATATGTAATAGATGCCCTTAAGGAATGATTTTTATGAGTTTAGATGAGTTTAGGCATAAGAAGAATGTAAAACAAGTAGTGGCGTTAGAATGAAAAATATTGATATTTGGGTTGATAGTTAAATTCGTAATTTAGAGTCATGCTTACATGAACACCTAGTATTTAAGTTTAAATTGGATGTTTTATGAGTTAAATGGAGTCCTTAGATAATAGATATAATGAAGCTTCAATTTTTGAGGCATTAAACAAGTTTTCTCATAAAGATAATGCAAGAACATGAAATTTACAAAATTCGGATTTTTGTGAGTAGCTTGTTTAAAAACATGTTTACCAAATGAAAAGTGGGAATTTTTATGCATGAATGAAGGCCATGATTAATATAGACTTTAGGAACTCATTTTTATTTAGATAACAAGTGAATTTTAAGAATAAAATCATAGAAACCCTAGGAAATGTAAAGTTAGGAAGAGTAGCTTTTTAGATATAACCTTTATGGAACTTTATAATAATTAGGAGTTCGTAAGAGTTCATCATCAACAATCATCAAGACCATGCATATATTGAGCTTATTACATGACATTCATGTTAGGAATTCATTCCTATACCATCTATACATGAATCATCAACTAGGAACATTTTTATCAAAAGCGAAACAATTTTTCGAAATCGGGAAAATGACAAAACAGATCTGATCCTATTGTTCCATGACCTTAATGTTTTCAAAACTTGAAAATAATACTAGAAATAGATATATCTTTTGAAGTAGATAGAGATCAATATAAAATTTGCGAAATTCCGAGTTAAAATGACCGAGTTATGGCCGTTTTAAGTTGGAACTTCCGCAAATAGCGAGAATTCCGATTTTGTGTAGTATAGATACATAGTTTGAATTAGTTTAGTGATGAGATTCTTATTAGGCTATTCTTATTTGGTAGGTGAACCCGAACACAATGATACCGTGTCACCGACCACCATTGCTAAGAGACCGGCGTACCATAGCCAAGTGAGTTCCTCTTCCGATTTTAATTATTGCTTGTGATTGTAATGATAGTCGCACTAGTTGCTAGGTAAACATAAAAAGAATGATTATGTATGATGGGGTTAGTTGGGAATTATGATTGTCTATTGTTGATATGTGAAATTGAACTTAAGGAATATCGAAACCGGGTGATAAGTTATTGTTTGTGTAGAAACGGGTTAGAATTGATTGTCTGCGAACATTGCTTGGCCACCTAAAAGAATTGGATTAATCTATTGTTGGACCTCAATTATAAATGAACTCATTCACATCACGATGGGGATGGAGCATTAGCATTTGTTGGTTTTTCGTGATCCATAAAACGAATACTTGTTGGTTAATCGTGATCCATAAAACGAATTATTATCAGTTGACCGTGAGCTTAAACGGCGTCGTACCGCAGGATTTGTTAATCTGCTAACCCGGGATGGAGGGCGCAAGTCCATCCACATATGATTTCCAGCTAGTCATATGTTTGCTGAACTCATTCGTTTGTTGCATTCCACTTGGTTGATTAATTACTTGCTTGAATATTTGTATTAATTGTGATTCGGGAGTTTTCACTCACTAAGCTAGTGTAGCTTATACCCCAATAGTTTCCTGTTGCAGTATGAATACCTTTGGCTTTCTCCGAGGACCCATGGACACCAGGTACAGCTCTTAGATATTAAGGAGCTTTTGATGAGGCTGGGGCCTAAAGATTAAAACACTCAAATCCTGTTCCCGAATCAGTATTTGAAGAATAATACAAGGAAATTGTGGGCTTGAGAAATTGTAGCTTAGTTATCGGGGGTATGCCCCCTAGTTCATGTAATAGAATAATTCACTGTAAGATGGTCATGATTTACGTTCTTGCTGCTATGTATGTCTCCTTAAGCTATTACGAAGCAAAGTATGGTCTATAAATGTTGAGAGCGAGCCTTACACCCGATGTTCAAACCCATGGAAAGACTAAGGTTGTCTTACTTGAGTTTAAATGTTGAGTGTGGCGGACTGTCACGTATAGGGCACACTTTGGGGCGTGACAGGCTCGGTTTTATATTGCTCAACCCTTCTGCCTCTTTGCTTCACGTACAGAAAATTTGCACTATGCCTCACCCTCAAACTAGAAGGAAAATAGTTTTCCAAAAATTCTCGACAAAAGCTTCCCAAGTGATCGTGGGTACGAAACTCCTTTTCCTCGATTCCTACCGTATTCTAGCATTGCATTTGAGCATGTAAGTCCATAGTCCACTAAAGGTATGGTAGAACCTCTTAAGCCACAAAAGATTTCTCAATTTAAGCCAACCAATTTTTTGCTTCATCGGGTTTACCAAAGGCTCTGTCAAAATACCGATTACTCTTTATGAAGTCTGGTAAAGAGCTTCGATGGGGTCTTTGGAAGGTAGCATTGGTGGTGATGCAGAATCTTGCACACTTTGGCTTTGATTTAGGTTTTGTTTTTTGTTTGGATTTTAGATGAATGTGTTTAGAATATTAGCTAGTTGTTCAATTACATTTATCATGTCTATCTGCGGGTTCTGGGGTGCTATCCCTTGTTGGTTTTGCTGGGTAAAGTAGGTTGGTTATTTGCCTTATTGGGGAATTTTCTTGTTCATGATTTCAATTTCTTCGGATTCGTCTGTTCGTACATTACTATGTAAGTTCTAAGATTTTCTTTCAATTATGCCTCAAATACTTAATTTGTAAATCGTGGAAATCAAATAATCAATCAAAATTTCAACGAGTCATAATAAATTTCAAATCATGCAATCTAAGTCAAGAAATTTTGATTTATAATATCAAATTGTAGAATTCAAATCATAACTTAATTTATGAATTCAAGCAAAAGAAATCAATCATAATGATGCAATGGGTACAATGATGTGCATGTATCTTGTTATTAATTATGGTTCCCTAAGAGTATATTGTGTATAATGTTCCTTATTAGTTGCATTCTTGTTTATTTCATTTGTTAAGAAAACGAAGCTTCCTTCATTAAATAAATATATATAAGATTTCATTAGATCATACTGAGATCATACATTTAGTCGAGTCTCTTACATTATGCTTACAAAACATGAAAACCATGCTACTTGACTGACTTAGAACTATCAAAATTACAACCTCCTACCAAACCGAGAAGGAATAACATGAGACAAGAAACGAAAGACATAACACACTAAAACCGCCTAAGGACATCACTAAGGCAACTCTACATCCCTCATTGCCTATTACAAAATTTTTGTTGGACTGTTGTGGGTCATACTTGCCATCACTACTTTCTTCTCTCTTAGGAGTCTCCTAGGGTAGGGGTTGGAGGACGATCTCCACTAGAAGAACTCCTATCACCTCTGCTAACAAAGAGGCTCAAATATTCTCTTATTGTCATCCTTCTCCTTCTAGGTGGCCATGGCCGTTCCTCCTGCTCGGGCTCCTCCTCTTCTTCCTCTTCTTCTTCTTCTTCTTCTTCTTCTTCTTCTTTGATCCTATCTTCTATCTCTCTATTCTCTTCTCTTATCATCTCCTCTCCAGTTTCCTCCCAAACCCTTCTAACATTCTCTTGGGCTTCCCTCATCATGATCTCTTCAGAATTCTCATTTTCTACAGGATTAATGGGCGTTTCACTTGCCACTCTTGGGTCTTCTCCATATTCATATATGTCCCTCCATAGACTAGGATCAAATTCGGGTTCTACCCTGTAGCTATCCGAGATTTGCAATTCTTGATCAAGATCCGGATTGGGTGGGTTTGGTTCGTTGCCTGGATCTTCCTCAATTCTAGTTGGTTGAGTTGTTCTATTCTCTTCCTCATCTACCCAGTTCGAGTCTTCCTTAGGGTCCTCTTCCTCCTCACTTTCATCCTCATCATGGTTTACCTCTACTGAGGCATTCCCTAATTGCATGCCTATGTCACTAAGGGGTGAGGCCTAAATCTCTGCAAGTGTTGCAAAAGGTCCAGATATATTCCTCGCCAATAGAAGTGGTTGTTTGCGTCGGCTTCAAGCCATTCCCTATGGGTCATCAAGTCATCGTGGGCATACGCATACAAAGGTCTAATGCTCCTCCATACTCGAAAGTCAAGGCATAAGGGATTATCTTCCTTCTTTAAGATAAAAGTGGCCTCTCTCGACGTTGGTTCATTTCCATAATCTACCATCATTCTCTCCACATAATAGATTGTTTCCAACATTGACCATCTTCTCCTCCTTATTGAATCATACCTAATTCAATCAACTACCATTTCCCACCTGGTATGCCTAAGGCCTCTTTTCCATATTACATACATTTCTTTTAGAGTTTTAGGTCTCTCGGCCAAAGTGAAGTCCTCACATAGAGTTCTCAATCTCAACCTGTAGTCCACAAATGTTTCACCAGTCCCTTTTAGAAATATTTTAGCTCTTTCTTAGGTTTCTCCTAAGGATACCTATACCAAGGAAAGATTTCTAGTTAGTTTCAACTTTAACTTCATTTTAAACCTAAGATTTATTTATTTCCACATTTTAAGTTTTTAAATTCTATTGTCCTGCTTTATATTTTTGCTGCTCTGATACCAACTTAAACTGTCATGCCCCAAAGGGTATCCTAAAAGTAACAGTCTGCTACATGCTAAACGAGACTTAAGAATCATTACCACAGTCATTCAAAAGTCTTATATTAGTTGCAAGGCATTCCCTTACGACAATAGAATACATATGCAGTTGGAGATAGATAGTTCAACTTGATAGAATAAGCATAAAAACATAAACTACAGATATCTCAGGATCACTTACAAAATACTAAAAGGCATTTTCCTCGCAAAATAATAAGTCCAGATATCAATTTTTAATAACAACCCAAGCGTTTAGGTTTCCTATAAAAGTCTATACAAAGCTAATCATAAACTTCTAAAGGAAACTCCTAACTTCACATTACCTGATTTGGCCAAGTCTGGGGACGCAACCATATGTACGAAAATTGCATCAAAAAGAAGCTATGGGGGTATAAGCTACACTAGCTTAATGAGCTTCACTTCTAAAAATTAAATACTCGGTCCAACAATGAGGCAAGCAAGTTATATTAGACATTCATATAAAATGTACAAGCACATGAGCATACAATATATAGGACTTTCCGGGAGTCCTTTGTTGAATGGATTTACGCCCTCCATTCGGGGTTAGGTGTTTCAAGTATATACGACCATAGATTCCAATTTTACTCTCAAACATTTAGTGGTTGTTCCTGGTGCCCACCCATTCATTAAGTATGTAGTTGATTCAAGTGCCTACTCCACTTCCATTTTAATTCAAGCGACCCCACACCAATATTTGAGTTTTTAGGTCCACCCGTTACCTAGCTACTACACCTTTTTCTTACAAAGGTATAATAACAAATGTAATGCGATTCAACATATGTTATGGATGGGCAATTTAGTTATATAGTCATGGCATATTATATAAGTGAATTATAGGCGATCATAGAGTTTCAGACACTTTTATATATAAAAATCATACAAATATTTATAACAATTCCCCTTTTGATATTCTTATCATCGATTCAACCAAGCAGAATTCATATGCACATTCTAATTTCATATTGTCTTAATTCTAATGCCACTATCATTACAAGCACAATCATAAGTATGTAATTTAAACAAAGTGAACTCACTCAGCCATGAATACCGATCACTAATAGTAGCAATCCGAAGACAAGAATTCTTCCGATTCAAGGTCACCTAAACCAAGGAAATACCTAAATGAGTATTTCAAACCATAACTAATTCCAATCTATTAAATAAAAACTCTTAAGTTCGTAATTTTCGTGGTAGATAGAAATCCCAACTTAAAATGGCCATAACTTGGCTATTTTAACTCGGAATTTTGTATATAAGCTATCAATTTATATCTACTTCGAAAGATCTATCTATTTATGATATTATTCTTAAGTTTTGAAAACTTTTAGGTTTTTTAAAGCTCATATCAGTTCTGATCGGTATCTAAAAACTGCATTTTTGAAATTGTTTTGTGAAATTTGCATTGTTCCTACCAAGTATATTATATGTGCATGCAATATCTACAAGTTATCATCATGAATGATATGATATCAGCTATCTACGTGTATATCCTTAATGGTTTTTGGTTAAAAAGAATTTTTGGAAAACCTTTTCTTTATAATAACTTCAAGAACATTTGGTTGAGAAAAACTAGCCTTATGTCTTTGAAAATCATTCATATTTTTGCTAAGATAAAGCCTTGATGACCTATATATCTAATACCTTCATTATCTTAATAAAATTCTTCATTTAAGAGTTGGAAGATAGATGTTTGAAATATTGATTTTTCCTAGTGACAAATTTTACACAATTTTGGGAAATGAAAATATTGTTTGATCTATGTTTGGAAATTTTTCTTTTGTTTTAGGTTTATACTTTGATAAAATCCATTTACTCTTATCAAAATCAAGTCTTTATTACATCTATTTCCTAAGGATTCTATTTTCCTCTTTTTGGAAATTAGAAATAGGTGTTTAAATGAGGGTCATTTTTAGATCTAAATTTTGAAACTTATTTTTTATATTATTTCTTCTGTAAAACTCATTTAATCTTTCTAAAATTAAGTCCTAACCGAACCTACTCTGTAAGGCTTCAATTTCATTAATAAAACTCTTGTTTTAGGATTGGAAAATAGGTGTTTACTTGGCATTTCACCCTAGTTATGAATTTCAACCTCTTATTGGGGTTGAAACAAGTTCTAACTTATCTTTTATAACCTTTTTCTTGTTTTGAAAATTTCTCTTAGTAAAACTAAGCTCAACTTATAAAAAAATCATTCATTTATGATACTTATCACCTAAGCCCTTCATTTTACATGGAAGATCTTCATTTTGGAGTCGGAAAATCGATTTTCTAAATAGGTTTCTTTTTCCATTCGAATTTCCAAAAATCATTTTTGTTGAAACTTAAATAGATCTTGAACTTTTTAACATATTCTCATTATTATCAAGCTACTACAGGTCTTTTATGTACATAAGACAAAAATCTATGGCATTATGTACTCTAAACAAATATATCTATTATGTCATGCAATTCATGGATACAAACGAAATATGAGCATTATATAGATGAGGGCAATAAAAGATTATATGCACAAAATATCCATAAGAGTAATATATAATAATAATATGGCAAAATATTAGTAAAACAACTTAAATATAAAGATCCACAACATTGTCATGGCAAGGATCTCATGCTTAAGTATTTCCACATCCCTAGTATAAAGCTCATGGGGATTTTACTGGATCCACACATGTATGATCTTGTCATTACATGTTTTATTTTGGTAGGGTGTAGATCTATTACCTATTTAAGGTTTGGAATAAGAAAAACTTGTAGAAAAGTTGTGTGTGTGTGTGTAAGGGAGGGGAGAGGCTCACAGCAATAGAGAGAAGAGAGGGAGAGAAAAAGACTTTTCGAAAAGTTTGATTTTGTGATAAATGAGAGAAAGTGTAAAAGTGAAAGGTAAAAGAGAGATTATATAGGAAAAGAATTAGGGTTTTGTATGATTAAATAAATTGAAGAAAAATAAAACAATTAAAGGGATTTGGTGGGGGGGGGGGGGGGGGGGGGGGTGGGGTTTGTATGGGGGGTGTTAATTTATTTTGTGTAATAAAATTCAAATTTAATTAGTAATTTAAGTAGTAAAAGTTTTATTGGAAAAGAAAATGTAAGGAAAATGATGTAAGATTGTAAGAATAAGGTATGGGTGGTTGTACTTGGTGAATAGTATGATAGAAATCAAAAAGTATATTAGACAATTAAATTACCGGTAGTAATGAAAATACGATAAAAAAGCTATAATTGTAATTTTTATGACCCGAAAAATTCTTATAATTATATTTTTGAATTACTTGTTAAATTTCGATTCTAAAGAGTCCTATATAATATATTTCTATTTTCGATTCTCAAGGATCGGTTTTCGAGAACAGATCCCGATCGGGTTCAAAACAAATGAATTTCTCTATGTAGAAGAGGGGAAGAGAGAGTTTTATTTTGTATTTTTATTGATTAAATGAAGTAATAAGTAAGATAGATGTGAAATAAAGTTATGGGAAAGATAAAAAGTAAAGGTAATAGGTATATAGGTGTAAGAATAGGTGTTAGAAAAAGTAGAGATAAAAGAATAGTAATAAATAGTGTAATGTAAAGTAGATATGACTAATAAAGTACCGGTACTAAGAAAATACACGTATAATTACGATATCCGATATTTTTACTTACCGAAAAATTATAAAACTGATATTTTTGAAAACCTTATATTTTTACCAATCTAACGGTATATTCGGAATACTTTTACTATTCCGAGCCCCAGGATACGTTTTTCAAGAACTACATCCGTTCGGGTTCAAAACGATTCGTGGTTTCACTAATCTGATCTTTTTAAACTTCCTTATGTAATTACGAACTATTCTACATACTAATCTCTTGCTTACTTTCTCAGGCTTGCTTATACGGGATTTTAGGACTTAAACCATAACGTCTAAATAGGGATTTGTTGATTTTAGGGTTTTCGGTTGACTTTCCAATTAGGGTTTAATCTAAACCGGTCACAAAACTTTGGAGGTTTACACATATCTATAATTAAATCTATTCTACTAAATTTAATTCGGATTTTATGTATAAATATGTGTTGGAAAGCTTGTCTCATGTACTATATGATAGTTACTTAATTTATTCACTTCGTAGTTTTTATTTTCCTTATTTTATGAATTTATATAGATATTATAGGGTATTTCTATTTCTTTTTCTATTATTAATTTCATTATTTATATGGGTCCTTTAATGTAATAATTTTTAGATAGCTAGTATTTACTATTTATTACTTATTTTCATTTTGTTTCCTTTGATTTTGAGTTATACTCATATTTCTATTTATTGTGGTCTCATTATATTAAAGTTTTCTAATTTAGCTTGTTCATTTATGTCTATTTTGATAGTGTGATTTCTATTATTGTTTACTTCATTTATTGACCTTATCTGTTTATGGTGGTTAAAATTCCTATTATTTATGGGGTCATATCTTACCATTTAATTATTAGTTTTACCTTTCTAATGAGTTTCTAATTTCATATAAATTTTATTTTGTATTTAAATTATGGTTTATTCCTATGAACTTGTTTTTGGTTGAAACTTTAGGGTAAGTGTCTTAGAATTATTTTAGCCTATTCTAGTCTTCTATTCATATTTCCTATCAATTATCATTCTTTTAGGATATCTACGTGGTACGACTTTTCACTATGATACCATATATGTTCATAGGATCAATATTCCTAATAGGTACTCCAATGCTCATATTGGCTGACTTTCACTATCTAGATAATGTTATAGGTATGTTTTACTTTGAACTAAGTTAGGCTATGGAATATGCATGGTAGATCCTATTCTTGTGAATGGAAATTTTTAATGTATAGGTTTTTCTAAAGTGTAATTTGATTTTTCCTTAATATTCCTCACAAGATGTAATGTTTAGCTTGATTAAAATAGGTATCAAGTACTATCACATGCACATATTATTATTGCTCAGAAGCTTTAAGAAGACTGAATACATAGAGCTTCTAAAATAAGTCAACGCTTAAATTTTCTTTTCTTAGTTTCTACATATAAATGAAATATAAGCCATAGGATAGGTTAGATATTACCTTGTTTGGATATAAGATAAAGTGACAACTTTCCCCCTTTAGTGTGGACCGAATCCTATACGATATATTAAAGGAATAAGTTATTGAAATTTTAGGAATACATTATATCAATCAAGACTACTTTTATCTTTGACTATGACTTCTAAAGTCTTGTTTATGCTATTGGATGCCTTGTTTTTCTCCTTGAAGCTTCAGTGGAAAATGGATTTTATTGGCTTTACTTTTGTTTATGTTATTGCTTTTTGTCTTGTGGGTCACGATAGAGTTCAAAGAGGGGAAAAATGGGGCTTTGTATTTGTTGGTCCCAGATATGCAAACAAGAGGGGAGGGGTGAATTGTTTGCTTTTAAAAAAATTTTTGAAAACACTTAACAAATTAAAACTTTTGGAAACTTCTTTTAAAAAATAATTTAGAGAATCAGATTATAACTTAGATAAATATTGTTACTTTGTAGAACTTAATAAGAAAATGATTTGAACAACAATATAAACAATAATAACCAATAAAAATTGCAGAGTAATAAAGTGCAGAAAATTAAATGAGCCCAGAAATTTATAGAGGTTCCTCCTTGCGAGTACGTCCTCTCTTCCAGCTCCACTGCTGGGGATCCGGTTTCCAACCGGTCAATCCACTAATTAAACAAAAAGAGATTACAAACACCAATCGAATCTTGTTCTATCTCACAAGCCTATATCTATTGGCTAAACACAGACTACAAGATTATATGTAATCCTCTCAACAACTCTCAACACACTCAATACAAGAGTAGAGAATTTTCAATTAAGAGTTACAATAGACACTCTAAGTATTTGAGCACAAGAACACAGAAGAAAATAAGTTTTGGAGTTTTGCACAAAATGTCTGACTAGTATTTTACTAGTGTCTGACAGAACGTCTGATGAAGTAGAAATATAAAATTGACAGTAAAATTTCAGCTCGTGTAATTCTGGGTTTTTTCAATCTCGTCTCTTCTGTTCTTGTTTTTCCTGAAACATTATACATATATATATATATAAAATATCTTGGTCTTTTTCCTTCATTTCACCGTACTTCAACAACTTCATCCTTATCCATCAAAACAAAATTCGCCGTTGAAAGAGGAGAGAGATAGATGGAAGAGAAAATATCTAGTTTTTAGAGAAACAAATCTGAAGAGAAATCCGCATAAGGCGCTTTGCTGGAATATTTTCCTGATTTTGTGGACTAAAATCTAACAACAAGATGAGTTGTTGCTGTAACTAAAAGGATATCTCATAATTTGAAAAGATCCATATCCTTATCAATTAAGAACAGATTTGAAATTGATTCAAATCTTCCCACAAAATCCGAGAATTTGATATGTACCTTATCCAGAGAATTTTTAACAACTATCTTCAGCTTGATACACTTCTCGTGATATGAAGAAGATAGAAGAGATCACTGTACATCTGAAACAGCATGCTACTTGAAGAAGATGAACAGTAAAAAGTTAAACATCTTGAAAATCCAAAATCCTCATCAGACGTAAATCAACCTTGTGAAACATATTAGATATATTTTCTAATATCTAATAAAAGAGTTAGGCCTTCAAATAATTCCTTGTGCGAGAAATCAATCCAATAAATCCGATTTAGAAAACCTGATCTGAACGTAATAGTTCTTATACCGTCTGATAGTTCTTTATACTGTCTGATGAAGAACTAGAAAACGTGACAGTTCTTTATACTGTCTGATGAAGAACCAGAAAATCTAACCTTCGTCTGAGATATTAATATTTCACCCTTGACCTTCGTCTGATATATTAATATTTCATCCTTGAATTTTCTTAGTGCCTGAGGTTTAAAAGATCAGAACCTTATTGTCTGACTTACTGTCTGATAAGCTGCTCACTGCACACTTAATAAATCTTATTATATTTTACTCTTCTTTAGTTATCATCAAAATAAAATGAAGAGAACCTAACAGTATTCATAGTATGTTTTCTTGAAAAGGAGATATAAGCTACGGTGGAGGCATGGAATTTTTAGAATTTAGACTTGTCTATTTCACTTGGGCTTGTTGGTGATTCACGGTTGGGCTTGTAGTGGAATTAAATTTGTTTGTTTAGAAATTATGTGTGTTAGTGTGTGAGTTATAAATGGGGCATGTTTGATATTTAGATGTGATTGGGGTGAAGCTTCTACACAATGAAAAGAAGGAAAGAAAAAAAAAAATTGAACTAGCTAGTTCAAGTTTGAAATTTTCTAGGACAATTTATGGTATAATAAAGGAAGGTGGGAGTTGCTTTTATTGTCTATTTACTTGCTTAAATTATCAGTGAAAAAAGGAAGAAAAACAGAACGAACTCTACAAACTCCCCAAGTGAGTCATCAAGTTTTCATTAAATGTTGGGGTCATTTGGTTGCATCTCATTAGATCAAGTGTCCTTTTTATTGGTCCCAAAAGAATAACCAAGAGGGGGGTGAATTGGTTATTAATAAAAAATTTTACTTTTCAAAATTTCAAACAAATTCAAACCACTTAGTTACTCAACTTTAATGGCTTTAAAATTTTCTTCAAAAGAATAAACTTAATAAGTAATATCTTTAAACAAAATTCGGATTAATCAAAGTCACTCAAATCTATGAAAGATTAAACGATAAATTCAACGTTAAATTTCCAGATTTACTTTATGATCTACTCTTTGTTTAATAAAATATATTCTATTTACTCTTTGATTTACTTTCTGAGCAAATAACACAGCTAAGAAAAACAATTAATTATGCATGAAATAAAGAGAGATAATGGAGAAGATAGTGCAAAATCGATTTATAGAGGTTCGCCTTGAGCGTCAATCCTCTCTTCCAGCTCCAAGCCGGGGACCTGGTATTCCACACCGATATGTTCTACTATATCCAACAATCAACAAGTTACAAGTTGTCATTACCAAAGCACTTGGCTACAATACACTCAGCTTGATTCTCCAAGCTTTCCTCAAGCTAACAATCAATCTACTGAGCCTACTTGTAACTCTCAATCTCACATGAGATGAATAAATCTAGATTAGAGGAAATAGATTATGGATCCTCAAAATTTCGAACAAATAAAATAAAATGATAGTAATTTGCACAAAAGAAGAAGGAAATTCGTATTCTCTATTTTCTCTTTGCTTTTCATGTTGTAGTACTACTCTTCTCTATTTGTGGGCATGTATACTTATCCTTGTTACTTCCAACATCTATGACTTGAAAGGATAACCTTGGTTCCTAATATTATGTGTGATTTTAGAATAGGATCAACTTGTTTTGGTCTTCTTCATCTGTAAAAATTTGAATAAGTTGTTATCTTGTTTTGTTATCTCGTGTTTTGCTCCAATGGATAAAGTTGAGTACCCAATAGTTGATATGATAATCATAATCTTGAATTTTTGAATTTGATTTGAGATGTTGCACGAATTGTAACTTTTAGTACTATTCACATGAAGATAGGATCATATCTTCTATAATTTTTGAATTCCTTGTATGAAAAAATATTCATCATATAAATTCTTTGCATAACTAGATCGTGTCTTCTATATTTCCAAATAAAAATTTGAATAACCTATAGAAAAATCTTTCTTGTAGATCACGTGATTTTCCTTGCTGTTAAAAACATTAATTTCCCAAAAAAAACTTTAGTCCAACAAAAACTTGAATCCTCATGGATATTTGAACCAACTTATTGGAATATAATTGAATGTATTACAAAAATACACTCAACTTTGGAGCTAGGTCTTCAAAATAATGAGTCCATCAAGAAAAATCAAAACTGAGATTTGTTGTTCGTATTTTGCAGCTTTTACAAGTTTGCAGTATAGTCTCTGATGTACCTTCTGACTGTTTTGAGAATCTTGTAAACCAGTGGAATACCTTCTGAGTAACCTTCTAACTATTCATTTGTTCTTAAAAAAAAAACACTTTTCAAACTTTCTGATATACATTATGAATTGAGTCTCTTTTGAAACACATTTTCATGAACCAACTTTTATCATATTTAAGTAATACACACTTTAATAAATTTGTTAGTAATTACTTAATCATTTTTGTTATCATCAAAATCATTATTTGAGAGAAACCAACACTTTTCATAGAAGGTAACTGGTCTTGTGCCCTAATTTTTCACTATGTGTACTAGATTTTATTTATAAGATAATTTTATAGTTATATATCTAGCTTATTTCATCAGATACTAGCCCATGCACATATAATTATATTAGTTATTTGAAGAAAACAACTTTTAAAATGTTTAAGAGTCCTATCATTTTCTTAATAGTTGTAGAGTTGAAAATTTAAATTTAAAACTGACCCAATGGCATATTTTAAATTTTTAGTTACTTAATTCATAATAGAAATTTTTGGAAATTATATACCTTAATTGTGAGGGTTTTATGTGATTGGATGAAATCTAAATATTTGTTTGTGAATGCATTAGTGATTTACATTTTTGGCATGAAGAGCAAGATTTCAAATATAAACACATTAAATGGAAATGAATGTGTGTGTGAATGCATTTATGAAGGGTTATGTGTATATGAATGCATTAATCGACAAGCTTATGTGTGAACTCCATTTAGGTAGTGTTTGCTTGTTTGACTTGGTTTCCTTGTCTTCATGCACGAAACTTACGGTTTAGATGGAGAGAGAAAGAGAGAGTTCAAGTTTGTTTTGTGAACCTTAGATATTTTGATTCCATGTGGTTCATAAATGGACACATATGAGCTTAGGTCTATGTATGCATCAAATGAAAATGCTTAGGTATGTGTGTGAATGCATTCATGGCATAATTTTCATGTATGGGAAGGATTCTACGGTTCAAAGGAAGAAAAGGAAGTGGGTTCAAGTTCATGAGAAGTGAAAATGACACATTTTTATATTATTTAATTGGTTAAAAGCAAATACCTATGCCATACTGACATTTTAAGTAATACACATATTAATGTACTAGTTACTTTGAGAAAATATCTTTAAAAATTCATCTAAGGCGTCTATGTTTATCTTAGATTATTCTTGTGTTGAAATCTTAAATTTAAAGTTTACGCAATTAAATATTTCTAGCATTTTGTTCTACGAAATTAAAGTTTCCAGGTTCGATAGGTCAAATTAGGGTCTTAGTTTTCTTAGACTTAGAATTTTCTAATTAGAATATTGGTGTAATCCATATATTTAATTGAGGTCTAAATTCTTAGATATTGATATGTTTTTTATTTTATTACGTATTTTGTAACCCTAATGATTCATTTTAAAGTATTGTTTTATAATCAATAGGTTCTAAAAATCACACATCTTCTATTGCTATTGAAATCTAAGTCCAAATATGATTATTTATGGAGTCACTGACTCATGTTATGAAATTCTGTCTTTTATTGTTTAAGAATTATTTATCTTAATTATTGATGATCATAAATTTTTTAATGCTACTTTAAGGTTTTAAAATATTTAAGATAACTCAAAAAACATTGTATCATTATTTAATAAGCATCGAATTTATTTTTCAATCATTGATCTTAAGGCCATGGAAGTTACATTTTACAATTTCAAAATTTTATTAGTAAGTATTTTAATCTTTTTACTATAATCGAATTTGTTTACACTTAAATAATTTTAAATTGTGAAAAATCACGAGTAACTTTTGTGATTTTTTATTAAGGTTCTATAGGATTCTACATTATATTTTGATAATTATCACATTTAAGTTATACAAAATTAAAGAATTACAGATATATATGAGAGTGGGGTATGTAATGAGCTAGAGTGGTTATAAAATAAAGAGAGGTGTATAGGAAAGGAAATATGATAAGATAGAATAGTTACAAAGTGGTAACCACCAAACTTTGTCTTAAAACATTGGAGTCAAATAAAAGATATTTGATTAATAATAATATACAATATATAATAGGTATATGCATTTTCTCTTGTTACTTTTCTTTTCATCCTACAATTTGCTTTCATAGTTATAATGTAAATATCAATATATCATTACATTTTTTGTTTTCTATTTTTCTTTCAAAAGTTTTTCTTTTCTTTATTTCATTTTCTTCATGAAAGTATTTAAGTTTAGATTTTTATGATTTTCTTCTTGTATTATATCATATGCCAATTAATAGGAACACTAAATGAGAAGTATTTTAAATTATATACAATCAAACATAAAATGTCATTTGGTTAATATAGAACTAGGGGTGTACAAAAAAACCGATGAAACCGAACTGAAACCGTAAAACCAATCCAAAAAATATGGTTAACCGGTCCATTGGTTTCGGTTTAGGATTACGGTTTTTATTTTTTTCGGTTTTCGGTTTCGGTTTAGGTTTGTAACCATAAAAAACCGATGGTTAACGGTTAACCGTTTCAGTATTTATAAATATATTATATATATAGACATATAATTTTCATATATATATAATTTACCTATGTTAATATTCCTTGAATTTCGATTAAAATACTATTATCTTATGATTAATGGAGTTAATTTGGTAATTGATTTAGTTTGATTTTATTGATAATGATACATTCAAAGGTTCATTTTTCCCCTTTTCCTTAATTTCATTTTCTTTTTTTTAGCTCTAGTAATATATATAATAGTTTAAAGAAAAACTTTATGATAAAGGCTAACAAAAGGTTTTTTGAAATTATCAATTTGATTTGTTGAAACCATTACGTTAAATGGTTAAAAACCGAAAACCGAATAAATTAACCGAATAAAACGGTTAACCGTTAAGGCGGTTAACCGTTTATAATGGACCGGTTAAGGATCGGGATATTTAAAAACCGATAATTACGGTTAGGTTCAAAAAATAAGACCACGGACCGGTTAACCGGTCCATGAACACCCCTATATAGAACACCACATACACATAGATAGATTTAGAGACTAGGGGTTGGGGATGTGAGAAGTCATAATAGGTGCCCTAGCCTCAAGCACAAAAAGATATTAGATTTTATTGTTCAAATCACATAAATATAATTTATTTTTTTGAAATACATTTATTATTTAAACAATATTCTCTCTCTTTTTTTTTTTGTTCTTTTTATTTTTACTTTTCTTTTTTGTTTACAATAACTAATAATATTAAATTCATTTATTATAAAATTATATTTAACTAAATAAGTTATCTTAGATTATTACTTTTACTGTTAGTACACCATAAATAATAATCTTCTTACTCATACTACAAATGTTTCATCCTACAACATCAATTATCAGTTTGTGTCAATAGTTGCATGGCTTAATCTTGACATAGTAACTTTTTCTTTTTATGATTAATATTATTTAAATTATTAAATGATCGACTTAAATTTAAAATGTTTTTTTAGTATCATTAATTAAATAAACATACAAATTTACTATGAAAGTAAATCATGGAATGCCATTATTTATGTTACTTTGCTCTTTTTATTTTGCTCATAGTTTCTTATTCAACTATTTTTTTAATCTATTTTTGTTGAAAATAAAAATTATATAAGTTTTACGAATTAATTTTATTTATTGGTTGTTAAATATTAATTAATATATTAACTATAATAAAAATGTAAAAAATAAATAAACATTCGATGCATATAAAACACAATAAATTTGATCCCCCTAACCCTTTGACTGTGCATGTGTCTCGACACACACACATATATATGTATGTATGTATATATAGATATGATCTCAATTATATAAATATGATTTTAAATCGATATAGTAATTCCATTATAATTTACATATAAATTTTATATATATCATGTAAATTATATATATAATATAATAAAATTATAATATTTGATATTTAGACCATATAATTGAAAACATAGAGGTGATTAATGCTATTAAATATCACCCCCAATCTTTTAATGTTGTATTTGTCTTTACTTATAAAATATATCGACATATAAACATAGCTAAAGTTAATTCTTATGAAAATTCTATAGTCGAACTGTTAATTTGATGGGATTAATCCCGTCACCATCCAATGGCTCACATCATGCCTAATAGCAATCGAATCACTAAAATAATTAATTCAATTTTTTTATATTTATTTTAATAATTAAACTGTTGACAGATGGTCATGTCGACAGGATCGTAGAAGCTCCCTCTTATTATGACTATTTGCTTAGGGTTTATTACTTATAGTACTTGTAGTCATCCGGTTAAACCACTCCCCCATATCATATTTCCATTATTTTGATAGTTCATAGCCACTCCCTTGTATGATGGTGGTTGATGTGATTGTATGTTGTATGCTGCCATTTTAGGAGGATGTTATTGGCCTGAAGTCAAAATTAAGTTTGAAAAAAGAATGTCACGTTGGGCTTATATTCATTGAGGCCTAAAATACTATAAATCTCAAATATCAATATTTGTCCCATAAAGTCCATTGGAATGTCCAGAATTAAAACCCTTAAGTTTTGTTTTATTGTTTTCCTTTTGCTTTGCTTTGCTTTGCAAATTCCATGTTATTTTATATTTTTGAGATTAATTTTGATGGAATCGGTCTTATCATTATCCAACCATGTATGTCATATATAATCGTAATCAATATGTTAATTATTATATTATTTTAATGATTAGATGATTGACTGAATAATAAATAATAAATATTTAAATTATTATATTTATTTTAAAAATTAGAAGATTGATTAAAAAATAGATGAGATGTAGAAGCTATATTCCAATTTCCATCTATTTTCATTTTCACATCCACCAAAACGAAACAAAACAAAAACCTTAGCCTCAAAACCCTTTTATACGAAAAAGAACCTCGATTGATCGGATCAACTAGAGGACAGCTACACTTAGCACTGGTTCCGCCATTTTTGACAACAACAATAATAGCAAACCCAAACCCACACCCATTTAAGCACTGGTTCCGCCATTTTTGACGACAACATTAATAGCAAACCCAAACCCACACCCATTTAGCTACTGTTCATTGCTTTTGCTTTTGCTTTGGTTCATTAAGAAAGAGAGGAAGAGAGAGATGGGGGGTGGGCGTGAGGCATCCATTTCCCTGGATGGAGTTAGGGACAAAAACGTGATGCAACTGAAGAAGCTCAACATTGCTCTCTTCCCTGTTCGATATAATGACAAGTACTACGCTGATGCTATTGCTTCTGGTGATTTCACCAAACTAGGTATCCCTTTCTCCCTTTTTTTGCAGCTTGCTTTTGTGATTATTGTTACTTCAATTAATTGTTTTTAGCCGCATACCCACTAATCTTTTTATTTAGTTCTACAAAGGGTTCCTCATATTAGTCAAGAATTCTGTTCCTTTCATTATCTGATTCCTGTTTAATTAGCTTCTGTTGAATTCTGGGTCATTCGCTATCATGGATTTTTAATGCATTCATCTTAGAACGCTGTAGTTTGGAGTATATAATACCAGGAAGTGGCAGCGGAATTAGCATTGTGGTTTACTTATTTGATTGAACACGACGAACCTAACTATTCATTCTTGGCTGTTGGGACTTGACAAAATTTATGATTTCATTTTAAAACTCTCAAGAGGGATACAGGATTAATTTAAAGTTTTCCGAGTAATTAGGTTACTACATAAAGGGATCTATGCTCCCATTTTGATGTTTAGGTTGGGGACCTAAAGAAGTGATGTTGGTGTGCATTGAACTTAGCAACTCATGTAATAAGTCATCTTAATGATTGAGCTTTAATTGCTAACTACACAGCCAAGCTACTCTTTCTTTTCTAAATGTAAGTTCGGTGTATATTATGATTACTCACATCCTTGAGCCAACATACTTTCTCAATGCCATACACTCCTGCCTCCTCTCCTCTTCAAAACATTTTCTTCCTTCTTCTACACTCAACAACAGGAGATTAAAAAATTTATTAAGGTACATATCAAGGGAAATGAGTAGTGTTTGGAGAATAAATTATGATCCGATAATATATATTTAGGATCCATGTGGAAGGTAGCTGATTGAAATTTCTCTTGATGCAATCTATGTACCTAACCATTCATCTTTATTAGTAGTCATCTGCTGCAAATTACAGACCTTAATTTTACCTTTATGAGAACTAGATATTATATGCAATTGTAACTCATCTCATTCATTTTGACAGCCTACTACAATGACATCTGTGTGGGATCTATTGCTTGCCGGCTTGAGAAGAAAGAAGCTGGGCCATTCGGGTGTATATAATGACATTGGGTGTTTTAGCACCCTACCGCGGATTGGGTATTGGTAAGTCAAGCAGACTGTTATATAGATTGTTGTGGATGAGACTACTCTCATCTTCTCATGTGCACCTTATATCATTTGCCATGAAATGCCTGTTTTCTCTGGCTAGGCCTAGAACTGTATGTGCATTAAATTTAGGTCTAATACACAAATAAGCTCCTAAAGCTTTGGCCATCCTACAATTTGACCTTAAAACTCATTTTGTGCAGTTAAGTCAATGCTTTTCTGTTTTAGCCTTTAGGCTATTCAGGAGATGTATTATTTTCACTTGCCAACATATGAAATGGCAAAGGGGATAGTGAAAGTGCAATTGCCAATGCTTGAATTTGTCTCCTATACTCTTTCATAAAAGAATGATAGACTATACTTTTTGTAAATGCCTTTTTCATTAATGAATGTTGTAAAGTTACTTTTCTTTTAAAAAAAAAAAAAAAAGAAGAAGAAAAAGGTCAAAGGGCATTAGTGAAATTGAAATTACACCATTGAAGACCGACAAAACTATGAGGGCTTTAACAACATTTGCTAATGTCATTTTCTAGTACATAAAATTATCACAATTTAAAAGCATAATGGTCGAATTGCATCAAATCAAAAGCATATGGGTTTCATAGAGAATACCTAAGTCGACCGATTGCACATGGCCAGTCTTTGAGGGCTTGTTTGTCTATTTGGCCATTAGTCTTTGGAGGTCGGAGAGTGTTGATAAACTCTTTCAGTGTGAATTGCTTTTTAGTGAAAAAAAATTTCATGTTGCTGCTATTGCAAATCATTATGCAATGCAGTTTTCAGCCTAAGCAAGTATGTTTGGATGAATGTTCTAATTTTACATGCATTTCTGCAGGCAAAGCTGCTTAACCATGTCCTTGATCTATGTAGCAAACAGAATATTTCAGAGATCTATTTGCATGTTCAGACCAACAATGAAGATGCAATTAACTTCTATAAGAAATTTGGGTTTGAAATTACTGATACGATTCAAAACTACTACATAAATATCACACCACCAGACTGCTACGTCCTCACCAAGGTTATTGCCGAGTCACATGCAAAGAAGTAATACACTTCCAGACTCACTTGTCTTGAAATGCATTCGTTTTTCATTCTTACATTTGAAAGTTATCTTTCATCAATTCTTGAAAATTAGAGTACGTCCTTGAGATGGTTAATAGACAGCACGTCCAGTATACCGAGGAGCAAACGGCATTAGTTTCTTGTTCACACCTTTAAATAGCTGAACTCCATTTCTTTGTCATGTTTCCGGTTTGTTGAAATCAAACATTTTGTAGCATGAGGTATGAAAGTTGAGCTTTTGTTGCCATGTGATTTATTATACTCTTCCATGTTCCTGATATATCACAAAAAAGACTGAAGGATCACTACAATAAGTTCAATGCCTCGAAAATTATTACGCTGGTAGGAACGAGAAGCCATCTTTCACACTGTTGGACTCATTGCATGAAAGTACAAGCTCTGTGATTGCTGCTTTTATAAGATGTACCGAATATGGTTTAGTTCTATTCTATGCTTATGAGGGCCGAAAGCAAACCTCAAGTGTCAGCAATATTTAAATTGATTGTTCTTTTAAGTGGAGATTGACTTCGTCAATCTGAGAAAACATGCATCGATGTGCTGGAAGTGTCGTTTTAGCTCTAATTTTCCGATATCCGTCATGTTCTGAGATGTTCCATTGTCAACAATGTCGGAAAAACTGTATGTCTGTGATTGCATTATTGCATACTTCCAATGTTGATTCTGGTGTTTCATAAGATTCTCTTAGAGGATGTGACACTGTACCACACGACCTGTTCTAGATGGCATTTGGCTATTAGCAAGCATAGTAGTTTTTTTCGATGGACTACCTTTTAAATTAGGGCTTGAACCGAGTTAAGCGCTTTGGCTTGCTCGTTTAATTGGCCCGTTTTTTATTTCTTTTCGAATCAAAATATAATAGGTAAGAGTTGCTAAATATATATATATATACATGCATTTGTTAAGTAAAAATTATATATTTACATATACGTATTTAGTTTTTCTCATTTTAATTATATATTTATACATAATATATCATAAATTTAAAACTCACAAATATGCTAACAAGCCTATCCATGAGTTTGTTCACGAGTGTAAGCAAGCCTGTTCGTGAGCTGGCTGGCTGGCTTTTATGGACTGGCTTGCTAGCTCAAATCGAAAGTCCAACTCGACTCGTTTAAATAAATGAGTTTCATTTAAACCTAAGCTTCACTCTTTACTAATCGAGCTTGATTCTTTATTAATCAAGCTTAAGCTCACGCTAAATCTGAATAGCTCGTAAGCAAGTCAATTCATTTGCATGTATTTGTAGGTTCATTTTCAATGTTTTGATGGATTAGAAAAGGGGAGAGAGAGTGGTTGAAATAACATAGTTAGTATCTAGAGAGTCGATCGGCATTTTGACACAGCAAAGGAGGGACAAGTGGAATTTCAACAGAGCAACGGAGGAACCTCTTTTTGTTGGTGGCGCCAACAAAGCGAATCAAACGTTATTTTCGTTCCAATGAAAATTCAAGAAAACCTGAACCCTTTTCATGATTTCATAATTAGGACCTATAATCCTTTGTTAGAACTCTTTTTTCTCAGTAAAAAGCTACGGAAAAAAGATAATTTCCTTTACAAGATCAGATGATAAGGCAACCCTATATATCTATTGATTTATATATATATAAAGTTTTGAACCTTATAAGTCCTTAACTCCTTACACGAGAAAAGATTATTTAAATCAGATGCGACCACTAATTTAAGATGAAACCAACATTGGGAATCCGATGAAATTTCAACCTTAATCCCTTCTAAAATCAAGTCAAATCAAATGCCAGATCAGGAGGGCGAAGAAACAAAAAAATAAAAATTAAATGCCAGTTTAACCAACCAAAATCACTTTCTAATGACAATCTTAAACTTTGACCGAAACTGACAGATACAACAATAATCAAAAGACATCTGCTCAAAATAATTTTTCAGCAATTAATTCCAATAAGCCACTTAAACCTTGATAGTTAACAACTTAGCCGTCAAAATTTTGAGATAGATTATGAGAATTACATCCTAATTTGTTTATGTGAGATAATTGGTCTATCCGCCTTAAATTCGACTCGTAGCAAAACCCTTTAGACAGCGGAAAGCCGATGGGTTCATTTATCATTCGACCACTACTTGCTAGTTTTGTCACTCGCGTGTAGTTTTGACCCAAAGCCCCAGGAAATAGAAAAAGCGTCCAACAAACCTATAAGATTTTAAAATAAATTTCTTCAGTAATCCTAATTTATATGATTGCTTTGCTTGTATTAGAATTGTACGGTGCTGTCTTCGATATCGAGGCCAATAACCACTCAGTATATGTGGATCAGGCACTTGTCATTTTGGGGTATTCGTGGGTTGGATGATAGGAGTGCCGTGGCTTGTTGTCGTTAAGCATTGAACCATAAATGTGGAGTGCCATCAATACAGTGACCTACGATCAAAATATTCAGAGAAGCTGCTAACGCGCCAAAAAGTTAGCAGGAGATGATGATATATGGTGGACCTCGATCTCTCAAATTGTTGCTTTTGATCTTGTGGCTTTGACAAATCGAATTGTGTTTATTAAATATAGGGCAAATTATAAATACTAACCTATTTTTTTATCCTTTTGTATTTAAATAATTTGTCAAATTTTTTTATAAAGAACTGATTCGTGTTACACACCATGCTGTCCTGTTAGAAAAAATCGTTAATGATCTCACTTGTAAGCCACATGCCATTTAAAAGTAAAACAAAATAATAATTTACTTAACCCAGCACCTTTGTTTAGCACATATTTAACCCAGAACCCAAAACCCTCCTCCCTCTCTCTAGAAGATCCTAACCTCACAACTAAGACTGGAAAACATCCAAAGCTTCTTCCATTTGTCCAAATTTCTTGAGCGAAATATCTTCTGTTCGACGACTTCATCAGCTTCAACATCCAAATCATTGCAAAAAGCCCAATAAGACTAGAGCTTGTTATAGTTAAACTCATGCTCGTGGAAGTGCCGAGGTAAGATAGATTGTGGAGAAATAAGGTAGTGGAAGGAGTTGAGACATTTGAGGGCGACAGAGGTGTTGTTGTTGGAGTGGCGGCGCTTGATGAGGATGGAGATGGCGGATGAGGAAAGAGGATGTGAAGGGTGGAGAGAACAGCATGATTAATGGTAGCGGTGGAGGTTAAATGGTGGAGGGGAAGAAAAAGATAGAGGAATGTAAGTTGGTCTTTTAAGATTCTGATTACTTTCTTCATTTTTGGGGGTGCGGCGCGCGCAAAGTTGTTGTTTTGTTTTATTTTTAAATACCATGTGCAAGCCACGTTAGCAATTGACATTTTTTTTCCTAAAAAGGCGTTAGTTGTATAACACAAGTCAGTTGGAAAATGTCACTGATAAGTTAATTACAAAAGGGTAAAACCACATGCCACTTATTTGTAATTTATCCTTATATATAAGGGTAAATGTCAAATTTCTCACGCAAATACATAAGAACTCAATCTAGAGCAAAAACTTTAAAAACATCAATTTAATACCTAATAAAATTTTTTATAACTACTTTTATTATCTTCTTAATACCGTTTTCATTGTTTTACTAGTGTGCAAGAGACAACTTATCATTAAATTTTTACTTTTTTTCTTCTAATATCATCTAGTATAAATAGACTGCTTTCTTCACACCAGAAAACAAAGCAAATAGTGTTAATGAGATAATAAAATTAACTATCAAATTAAATTAATGTACAAAATTCAAGTACCAAATTTGATGTCTTCTGCGCGTCTAAGTATGCATTTGAAAGCGACTTGCTGAGCACCATCTTTCATCCCTTTCGTTCGAAAACATTCAGCTACAGCAATTTGGACTAGAGAAGAAAGAAGAGCTTTAGGATTCTAGAACCTTACATGTGTAATAATAACCAAAGGTGTTGTCTGTTTTCACCGGACACGATTGAGATTCGTACTGGAGCCAGAAAATTGTCAAACTGGGCTAAGCACATATGGGGCGTGCAAGAGCAATGAAATACGCTAACTATAACGCCATATTTACATTATGTCTAGCATCTTTGTCATTGTTTCCTTGTTGTTCTATAGCTATACAAGGTGGAGGTACTGAAAAGAGAGAGAGTGGAAAAAACTTTTTCTTCAACACTAGATCCTTTCATGCATTTTTCTGGCTCAGATCCAACATCGGTCATATGAATAAGATAGACCAGATGACGAATTGCATTATTAGTAAGCCAATCCACCAGAAAAGGTATCACCGTCATGAGTAGAGACTCCGTTAGCCAATAACCATCCCAAGAACCACCAACTCTCTGTCAATTGATGCAAGGAAATATATTTCTCAGGATTAGTTGACTAATTTTACCAGCTGCTCATTCAGAAAACAATGACGGAACTAAACCATGATCATATGTACTAGAGAATTCTATTTATTGAAAAATGGAAGGAAACACAAGGCAGTATAAGTCATGTGGAAATTTGACTATCTTGCAGATATTGAAATCTCCCAACCCTCTAAACTGGACTTCTGAAAATTATCTCCAGCTCTTGATTAGAACAGTTGAAAGAAATAGTGTGCAAGAAATGCATAGACTATAATACAAATCATAAAGCTAATGGTGGAAGTTAAAAACAAACCTGAACCATGGTAAATTCAAATGTTGCTTCTTCCTCAGGACGTGTTCCTTGGATCCATACCCTCTGCTTAAAGCGATTCTACTTAACAAATGGACAACAAATGAGCTAATGTGAAATTGGTAAAAGAAAATGATTAAAAAATTGAAGTAGATAATTAAAGCAAAAGTATAGCAAATGAAGAAGTATTGTAAGACAACAAATTATATATTGCTCTTAAGCCTGAACAAGGAAATACACAGCAACTTATGTTGCTATCTATCACCTCTTCCTAGGAGCTAAGTCCATTAAAATGAGAATCCAGTATCAGTGGGAATAAAACTGAAACAAATAGCTCTAGTCTACTTTCTGATTACGTCAAAACAAGAATTACCTCCTTCACAGATAAACTGCTCAGGATCTTTCTGTCCTTGTGACCAAGTAGCACTCGGTAGGAAGAATGGTGAAATATCCTTCTAAAACGCTCAAACTTCACGTAGAAAAGATAATTTAGACAGAAGAGTCAGCATAGAGGATACTTGTTAAGGATCTCAGATGAACTGACCTGTCCTAAATCAAAAAAGGGTCCAAAATAAGTTGAGCGCTCAAAAGGATCAAAACCAGCAAACTGACATAACAAGAAATCACAGGCTCAGAATCTCTATCAGAAACTTCCAGTTCTTAAGATGCTATGAGCCTCGTGAGGACATGAGATTTGAAGATACCCTGTACATAACCTCAATCCCATAGTCTTGTCGAGGCTGGTCATTATACTTCAGTGCATCAAGTTGATGGCGCACAGCATCCTCTGCAGTAAACTGCACAATGAATTAAATTGAGATTCATAATATATATATATATATATATTAATCTATCAAGAGAAAAATAGAATTTAAAAACCAGTGTAGAAGTAGTACATTGAGTCGTGGGCCAAAAGGTCTCTTCTTCCTAGACTCAAGCCTGCAATCCAGCAAAACTACATTCTAAGTCTTGTAAGTAGGAGAACATTGCCAAAACAAAGCCACAAAGAATTAATAGCAACTTGCACCCACAATTTATACCATTATCATCTCTAGCCTAGAAAAGAGTGGTGGGGAGAAACAAGATTCTTTTTCTTTTTCTTTTTCCAGCAGAAACAAATGGACAAATTAGGTAAAAAGATTGATCCCTTAGCATTAAAAAATTAATAGAAAAAAAGAGTAGCAAGTTTTATGGCTCCAGAATGGTAAAGAAAAAAAGCTGATAGCTTCACTAAAAGAGCAGTTATATTATTGTTTTATTCAGTTGGCAATTTGGATGGAAATCATCAAATATGCTCTTCTTCAGGAAGGAAGTTACTTGAAAGTACTTGGCTATTATCTCAAACGAATTGCTCAGGAGGAATGTTGTTGATATGTGGACCAAATTCTCCTTTTGAAAAGTGAATTCGTGAAGTATATAGACAATTGTTCAAACACTTTGTACTCAATGTCCCATGCAGTGATTCTATGAGCCGATAAAAGTAAACATAACATGGTTTGCATTTTAAGATCAGCTGCCAAAAGTCTTAGTACCTCTATGTCCCAAGCTAATTAAGTTATTTCAAATAACTTATACATTTATATTTATAGGGTAAATTATACTATAAGATCCCAACATTTGGAGGTAAGTTCATTTAAGGTCCCAACGTTTGAGGGTAAGTTCATTTAAAGTCCCAACATTTAAAGAAGTGGATCAATTTAAGTTCTCATGGGTAAGTGTCAATAGGAAAAGATTTTTTAAAGTTTTAATTAAATATTTTCTTCTGTTGACACGTGTCTTTAGGGATCTAAATTAACCTGCCTTTTCAAACGTTGAGATTTTAAATGAACTTATCCCTAAACATTCCCAACGTTTGAGGGTAAGTTCATTTAAGATCCCAATATTTAAAGAAGTGGATCAATATAATGTTTAGAGATAAGTTCATTTAAGGTCCCAATATTTGAAGAAGTGGATCAATTTGGGTCTCCATGGACACATGTCAATAGGAAAAGAGCTTTCTAAGTTTTAATTAAATATTTTTTCCTGTTGACACGTATCCTTAAAGACGTAAATTAACTTGCATTTTCAAACGTTGAGAATTAATCTACCTTTTCAAACGTTGAGACTTTAAATGAACTTATCCCTAAACGTTAGGACCTCTTTTTAACCACTCGAAACATTGAGATATTAAATGAACTTACCTCCAAACGTTGAGACCTTCTGGTGAATTCACCCTATATTTATATGTTTAGAACAAAATTATATCCATATTATAAGTATGTTCACTCAAACTTCAAGTGTGCTCTAATGAAAAATGTTGCATCATGCAATTGATAATTGAGTGGGTCTGTATTAGTGGCAACTAAACATGAGGGTTGCACACATAGGGGATTAACCTTTTCTTTGGGGTAAGGAAGCTGGGATTACTAATTGAACTACCAATCATTGAAAGCTCAATCTCTACCTGATGACAGTGACTGGATAATTATTCCATTACCACCATAAAAGATGAATAAACTTCTAGTTAAAATATCAAAGGAAGAAGACCTATCTGTAAGATTTCTATGCCAAAGAAAGAATACTTAATCATTTGGTTAGCATGTGGATGAGATTTCTATGCCAAAGTCTTCCTATAACCATTTGTTCAAGCCAAATGAAACAAGAGAGACATAATGAAGAGTCATGGTTTCTAGGTAGTAAAGATAGGTGAGAATGTCAACATGGCAAGCATGTGAGGAATGCTAGCCTGGCATATTGACGGCCTGGCTACAACAGCCAAACAGAGAAGTTAGATAGATAGTATAGGGTCAGATTATAAGTCCTTGCAATAGTTAGTTGGTAGAGTTATTTTTTATTCTTTTCCTCTCTAGGTGTGTAGAAGAAGGAGCTTTAGCCCTGGTTGATAAGCATTGATAAGCGTTCATAGCCAAAAGCAGTGTAATTCTTTCTTATTTCAATGAATTAAAACTACAATTTTTTCCCTATCCCCAACATAGCTATGCCCTTCATTTTACAACTGCTATTTCCTCACAGTCCCTCTAGGTGAATAAAGATATATTTCTCTTTTTGCAACTGAAGCCAATACTCTCTTCTCGCTAGACAACTAGGCCTTCATTTCCGTAGTATTAGGATTTAGAACAACTATGCAGCTTATATCGATGGTAGCATTTTGGACAGATAGAAGACCATGATTAACCACATGATTACCAAAGTCAATGTCTGAAGAACCAGTTAAAAATAGCCTTAAGCATTTATATAATCTGTTTGTTTTGGCTTTTTTTCGGCAGATACAGACACTTTTTCAAACTTTTTGCTAACAGATTATTTATCAAGAAATAGATATAAATAAAAAAAGTTGACAGTTCTCATCAAAAGATCAAATAGAACAAATATAGATAAAATTTAGATGCAAATCGGATATATTTACACATATTATTTTAAAAAAGATACAGATACAGATGAAAAACAGACAATCCAAACAGACCAGTCTTCAACATGTGCTAGTTCCTTACAGTCCTTATAGGAGAATAAAGATATATTTCTCTTTTCACATTTTTAGTTTGTGATTCTGTTTAAAAGTGAAAATCGAAGTCCCTGTTAGAGGTTTAGACTCGTGTTCATCAAGAAGAGAAAAGGAACAGTCTTTTATCTATCAGTGGGGACTTTGTGTATAAACAGTAACTATCAATTTTCACTTCCTCTAGCTGCAGCTGCTGCTACTACTACAACTTTCAATTGCTACCATTCAAATATAACAGCTCAACATAGTGAAAACCAAAGACAAGCAGAATTTTAGTAACAGCTACTAGGATAATTGAGAAATATTATTTGGTGTCGATCAGGACCACGCTATATTTGTAATTTAATACAGACCAAAAGCAACCAAAAAAAAAAAAAAAACTTCGATATGTCTAAACAGACCGAGTGTTCTGATCATAATTTTAAATTAATGAATCAGCTCTATCAATCATCGTCACCATCATCATCAGATAGTGAAATCACAATTGTTTTAAACAGAGAGAGAGAGAAAGAGAGAAAGAGAGAGACCAATCAGCGGAGAGGAAATCGGGAACATCGGAAGCGGAGGCAGAGGGTCTGAAGCGAGTCACGGGTCTGCAGTCGCCATGAAAGGGTTTGTTGAAGGAAGACAAAGGCTGTAAGGATGACACGGAGGAGCAAAACGACATCGTATGCTACGTCCACCACAGAGACACACAGACACCTCTCTTCCTTCTCCTAGTGCAGTAAGAGTGCTCGTATGGCTGTGGAAGACACAGAGAGAGAGAGAGGGAGGGAACCGTTGGAGATTGGAAAGTCACAGAAGGACTCACAGTAACAGAATCTTTTAATTTCATCGCAGCCGTTAATTACAAAATGGCGTTCCGTCCCCACCTGTAGCCAGTCATATTTCGTTTTTGGGACACGCAACGAATGCCGAGTCGCCGACTCACCTCAGGATCCTTGGGGTAAACTGGTAATTTTCATCGTTTGGTCTCAGGTTGTTTGGTCCAGCAAAATTTATAAAAATTCAGCAACTCCAACCTTTCATCCAATCAATGATTATACATAAATTTGAATTATTCAATAGTTATTTAATTTAAATCATTTAATAATTATCTGTCTATCAAAATGATCCTAAAATTTATTCACTAGGTATTTTAATTGTGTAATCAGAGTTATATATAAATTTATCAATGATTATAAAAATTCAGCAACTCCAACCTTTCATCCAATCAATGATTATACATAAATTTGAATTATTCAATAGTTATTTAATTTAAATCATTTAATAATTATCTGTCTATCAAAATGATCCTAAAACTTAGTCACTAGGTATTTTAATTATGTAATCAGAGTTATATATAAATTTAAGTAAAAATAAATAAATAAGCTTAGGCAATTAAAATTGCATATAAATTTTAGCGGTTTGATAAATAAAAATAAATAAATAAATAAGCTTAACATAAGAATTTTCTACGGAAAGTTACATGAGAGAATTCAAATAGAGAAATGAAAAGTTTATTATTAAAATTGACACAAATAGATGATGCCCTATATACGTGTTCCTGCAGCATAAGTAGATGTTGATATAATATGTGTCCTATTAGCAACATCTATATAATGGCAATGTAAGATATTTCACTATCATCGACATCTAATAACTTTTTTTTTTCCCAATAGAACAACTATTAATAATGTTTATTTTCTCATTCTTTTTATAATTTTTTTTAATCCCTTATTTGACCTCAGGTCTAAAAATTGATCCTTTAATAACCATTTTTCTAGCGTATTTTAGCACAAAATTACCTTAAATAATATACGGAAAATAACAAAACCATGATTTGTGTTCAAGCTTTTGAAATAAGCTGTTTTAAAAAAAAAAAAAAAAAAAACAACTGAAATGAGTCGTGAGTTTTTTCAATAGACGCAGCGTTCTTCTTCATGCAATTGTCAAATGTTTTAAATAAAGTCGCACATAACATGCATGTGAGTGCCGGAAAAAATTAGACACAAATTTGAAAATACTAAACAGACAAGAAAAGGAAATTAATATTATTTATTTTAAAAAATTATAAAAATGTTATTGCGATGAAAATAACCCTAATTTTAGGCAAATTGACCTCGAGCCTAGAAAAAACAAGATCATAAGTGGCTGGCCTTATTCAATACAATAATCTCATCTCTTGAATGGAGAGACCTTTGAAAAGATGAAATCATTGTAGAAATATCAACCTTGTCTCATCAAAAGATGAGTTTGACGTTGAAAAATTTGTGGCTATAACTACTTTTTCATTTCAAATCCTTATTATAACATTTTATTTATACAATATTTAACTGTCCAAATCATTTACAATGACCTTTTTTTTTTTTTTTTGGTCGAACATTTACAGCCACCTTTAATAACTCAAACAGTCCTAAACTTAATCAATTCTCCACTACCAAAAAACAGTAGCATCAAATTAAAAGAATTCAACCAAAACATCATACCAACACCCAATCCTCCACCAACAACATAGTCAAAAAATAATGAAACACAATATAAGAAATGTTTGCACTATTGTTCAAGTCATTACATGAAAAGTATAGACATGGCACAAACAACCACCATAAAATATAGACATAAAAAAGGTAATATCTACTGTTGTCTGCTCCGCCTGCCTCTTCTCTATCGAACAAATGTACACATTTTCAAGCCTAGGCTGATTTGGATGCTGCTGGGGATGCTCCATAGATTGGTCAAATGAGTGAGTGTGCTATCTCCATCTCCACCATGTGAGCTGTGTTGATAAAATGGGAAAGGATCTAGATTTACCTACGTGAGGCCCTCCTCCATATCATCTGCCAGTGTTAGATGCCGCTTCTATGGAGATGGGGGCTATGAACCCCTACACATGAGCTCTTAGGCATAGGTATGTCCAGCTCATGTAGTATAAGGATGATGAAGGTTATGGCTCATCAAGCTGAACCTATGGGGATGAAGGCTCGTCTCTAATATCTCTAACTCTATCTCGACCTCAACCCCGACCTCGACCTCGACCTCGACCTCGACCTCGACCTCGACCATAGCCCCATCCTTGCCTCTCTTTCTGAAGCTTGTGTCTTTATGCCGACTGAAGTTGTGGGGTATCCTCATTATCACTATGATCAGCATAGACTGGTGGTGGTGGTGGTGGATCATTAAGATTGGCTCCCATGAACTCATCTACTACATGAATGACCCATCGTGTAGTAGCTGGAGTGTCATATGACAGCATATCGGGCACATGATATATGAAATCTATCTGCAATTAACAATAAACACCAAGACAAGGACATAAAAAACAAAAAGTAGATCAATAGATTTCATATATAAACATGGAACTTACCATATATCATATAAAAAAATGTTTCATTTTTTATTAATTACGCCATGGCTCACAAAACTGAGAGCCTTAAGCTCAAAACATTCTTGGTTTTGGACTACATCACGGTTCAACAACAAGTCTTGTTCCTTGGTCAAATGCTAGCCATTCTTTGTTGGCCATTTTTTATGTCTTTATTTTTTAATTGGGAGATGCTCAATAGGACGTAGGGCAAATAAATCCGCTATTTGAGAGTATATTATCTAGGATTATTTATTTTCAACGAGAGTATTTATGATTTTCTTTTTCCATTTCATATCGGTATTATCATTTAAATGGACATAGATAATTGTGAAAGTATAAACCCTTCAACATTAAAAGAAAATAAATGAGATGGCTATCAAATAAATTCCAAATGGACTCCAAGGTAGGTTCTTCTCTTTCTTTCTATATAATTACCAATAAGCTACATTACGATTTATTACTAGTAAAAGAAAAGAAACATATCAAATTGGAGACCTTTTTCCACTTTATTTAAATATTATCATTTCAATGGACATGGAAATGTGTGAAAATATCATCAAATATCGACCAACAAAATAAAATTAAATGAAATGGTCAAGAAACAAATTCTAGATAGACCTAATTGTAGGTTCTTTCTTGTCTTTTCTCTTTCTTCCATGATTATCAATGAGCTTCATTTATTCTGATTGGGTGAAAGAAGATGAATATATCAAGTTGGAGAAGATGAGGAATGTGACCTACTCCACTTCATTAGAAGATCGACATTTCAGTAATAACACAATTAGGTTAGATTTATCTAGTACCACAGTTTTACAAATTCATTCATACTGAGAAAGGATCAAAATAGTGGTCTTCTGTTAGCCTAACATAGATCTGGTAAGGCCCAATCACACGAAGTCTAACATAGTGGGCTAGTACCCAATACTCCTACGAGGATTGGTTTATTTTGAAGAACATTTTTTTTTATCACATCTCTCTTGGGCGCACATAACAGAATTAGGAATGCGGTATGAAATGTTTGAAAATTGGAACAAAATTCCTAATATATGTCATTGACAATATTTTGCCTCACGTGCTAAGCATTGAGCACTTCAAAAATTATGAACCTAAGTCATCCCTGGAAAAACAGTCAGAATCATCAAAATCATCCTAAGAAAATTCTAAACCTGAACTGCATAGTGACAATTCTAAATTGTCCCAAGAAAATTTCGAACCAATCTGTGCTTTCCCAAATCGAAGCACTAGAGGAAAACCTAAATTTAACTATGAACCTCTTTTGAATGCTAAAGCCAAATATCCCATGAGTCAGTATGTATCTTATCATAGACTGTTAAAGGAAAATGAGTCATTTGTGAATCAATTATCTTTTGTATCTATTCCTAATAGTGTCTAGGAACCATCGAAGGATTCCATGGAAAGCAGCAATTAATGAAGATATGAATTCTCTACAGAAGAATTCAAATTGTAGACTTGCTAGAAGGAAAGAAGTCTACTGGTTGTAGGTGGGTATTTATTGTCAAATATAAGGCAGACGAAGCAATACTTGTAGCCAAGGGATATGCTCAAACTTACAACATTGATTATATGGCGACATTTGCACCAGTAGCCAAAATTAATACTATTCGAATTTTATTATCCTTGGTAGTCAACCTTGATTAGGACTTGCAACAGTTTAATGTAAAGAATGCATTTTTACATGGTGATCTTCAAGAAGAAGTTTATATGGAGTTACCTCTAAGTTGTAATATGCAAGTCGAAAATAACAAGAAATAGGCTAAGAAAGGCATTAGATGGCTTGAAGCAATCCCTTATGGCATGGTTCGAAAGATTCACAAGTTCCATGAAGTCATTTATATATAAGTAAAGCAACTCTGATCATACTTTATTTTTGAAGCACAATAAAGATAAAATCACTACTCTCATTATGTATGTTGATGATATAATAGTGATTGGAAATGATCTTGAAGAAAGAAAGGCATTACAAGATCATCTTGCTCATGAATTTGAAATAAAGGACCTTCGTCAATTGAAGTATTTTTTGGGGATTGAAGTATCAAGGTCAAAGAAAGGTATTTTTCTTTCATGAAGAAAATATGCTCTAGATCTATTGTATGAAGCTAGAATGACAGCATGCAATTCGGTTAGTACTCCTATTAAAGAGGATTTGAAGCTAGGTATACATTCAGATCAAATTCCTACTAACAAGGAATGTTATTAGACACTTGTTAGGAGATTGATGTATCTTGCACACACTCAACCTAATTTAGCCTATGCATTAAGTGTTGTGAGTTAGTTTATGCATTCTCTTGGTAAAGAACATATGAGTGTTGTAATGTGTATCTTACGCTGCTTGAAATCCTTACTAGACGAAGTAATTATATTTGTTAAAGGAGAAAACTTAGATATTAAAGGATATACTGATGCTGATTGGGCTAAATCAATTGATGATAGACGTTCTACGCCTGCATATTCTACCTTTATTGGAGGAAATTTAGTAACATGGAGGAGCAAAAAACAAGAGGTAGTTTCTAGATCAAGTGCTGAGGCAGAATTTCGAGGAATGGCTAAGGCCATATGTGAATTATTATGGATAAAGAATTTATTGCATAAATTATGTGTTGATCAGAATAAGCCTGTGAAGTTGTATTGTGATAATAAGATAGCTTGTGATATTACTCATAATCCAGTACAACATGATCGAACAAAACTTGTTGAAGTTGATAGACATTTTATCAAAGAGAAGTTAGAAACAAAAATCATTGAAATTCTACATGTTCGTTCTCAAGATCAGTTCGCTGATGTACTTACTAGGAAATGTCTAGTCAAGTATTTCATAATTGTCTCAAGAAGTTAGGAGTGGATGATGTTTATGCACCAACTTAAGGGGGAGTGTTGACTATTAGTATTTATGAATCCAAGTTTGTGCATAATTTTTAGGTTAAAATTTAGTCTCTAAATATAGTAATTACAGCCGTATATAATTGTGTATATTTATTAATATTAATGTATTATATTTTTCCAAAACTAGTTTATATAATGGCTATATATATGTCCATCATTCGTTAAATGAATATAACCAATTAAAATATGTTGACAGAAATTTGACTTTGTTCATCATATTCCTTCCTACATCCTTCCACTTAAAAAATACATCTTGTGACATGGTGATTAAATATAGAATATTATCATAATTTCAACAAATTAACTAATTGCACATCACAGTCAACTATTCCATATATTGTAACTCTAATTTTCAAACCTGCCACGCAAACCCTCCATAGCCTAATCTTGGTAAAGCTTCCTAGTTTTGGAGATATTAACTTATGAAAAGCAAAGTAGTTATCCATTCATTGGTAATTGAAGAAATACAAATGCAAATACAAACTCTTCCCCATTGTTTCCTCAAATAAGAAGTATTATCATAAAGTGAACAACGCTTTTGGTGTTAAATCAATTTTAAAATAATATGTAGAGATAAATTATGTTGAGGTTGTTATTTTGAGCAATACTTATGTAAAAATAAGTTGCTTTAATTAGTTATTTTGATTACTACTTATTATTTACATTTTATGCCACCCATAAAATGGGTGCAAAACCTACCAGTGATTATATATTTAGGTGTTAAGATGTTAACATTAATCTATATACAAGTTAAAAAGGAGCATCAATCTTAGCCTTGATTTGAGGCCTTTAATGTGCATGTATGCTATAATGAATGTTATGTTGCATGATGGCTAGCACCTAGCACCATAATTGTTTTTTAAAAATTGAATATCAATAATTTTCTTTTCTACTTTTGATAAATTTCAATTTTGTTCGGGTTCTCAAAGGGTCAATAATTTCAACCATAAATCTATCCCTATAATAGACATATAAATGCACTTTACAAAATTTCAATGTAATGCACACTACCTTTACCAGTTCATATATTATATGTGGTTATGCTAGTTACTTGTGTATATGCAGATTTTACACTTAACTCTTGATCCAATGCATATAAAAGGATACAAGTAGATGACGCATCCGTGATACGTATGCAAATAAAACAACCCAATATATATAAATTAAATAGATATATTGTTTTGACAGGTTGAAAGAGGACAGCCTTAATTAATCCTAGAAATTAGGAAATTAATTATAAATCATAATTACAATTGTATTTTCCAAAGGTAACTTCTCTATATTGGGTAACTGTCATGCATAAATATGGTATCAGAGCTTTAAATCCATATATAAAGATTTAAGCTAAAAAAGAAAAAGATTATATCTATTCAACCCCTATTTAATTTTATTTAAACCCTATTTAAACGTCCATATGCAAAAAAAGGAAAAGATTATGTCTATTCAATCCTTGTTTAATTTTATTCAACCCCTATTTAATTTCATGATTTCAGGGATACCAAAAATATTTTATGCCGAAAAAGATTATATATATTCAACTCTTATTTAATTTTATTCAAACCTTATTTAATTTCATGATTTCAAGGATACAAAATATAGTTTATGCCCATATGCTAAAAACATTGTTTAATACATTTACATTAAAGACATCAAAGGAGATGATTTTGCTTTAATAGTATAGATTATTAGAGAAAAACGTGAGAGAGGAACTAATGATTGGAAGCAATATACACTTGTAACAAGTATAGTAGCTTAAGCATCAACTTCACACATCACACATCCTAAACAAGTTCTTTGTTGGATTCTATATATGATTCTTGATAGCAAAGTTTTAAGAGTACAATAGTGACTTAAATCTAAATCTTCTTATCTCTCAAAAGAAAAAGGTTTAAATTATAAGATGACTTCCATGAATGATTGACAAATGAGATAAAACCTCCATGCAAAGAATATGATATAATATAATACAATTTTTGGGGCTTGTCTAAGCGTAGGACCATAGATGAGTTTGCTAAGTGGACATGCTAACCAAGAATGGCCTAAGATAGGTAAATGAGTTTGATGGTTCTATGTTTGAAACCTACCAATCTAGAACTTTGGATAACTTTCCTATTAAATGAATGAGTCCTTGAACTCTACTACCAATACAAAGAATTCATCCATAAAATAAATATAGTTTAAGCCTTTACGAAATAATCGCTGACTTGTTCTATTACATCTATTTGATGTTTCGAGTTTTAGATGAATAAAATGTATCTTTTATTCTTAAGAGGCCCTAATAGCTGTTCTACCCATCGACATGTATCTATATATAAAGCCATTTCTAATGTTTTCATGATTAATGATTCATCCCAAGTAAATGTATGAAAAATATATATAAAAAGCTTCTTATTTGGATTTTGCTTGTGCGTCAAAAATACCCATTTACTATTTCCTATGTACACATAATATTTATTTATTTATTTGTTATTATTATTTTTACTTTTATTTTTTTACCTTGCGTGGTGTCATTATCAGATTCGTTGTTTACACCTAACAGTGCCCTGGTGTGTTCGTCTGCTGCCGCGCGTACTTAAACTCTTCAAGCCGTGTCGGAATCATTTAATAAGAGTACCAGTAACAGCTATATTATTCATGTAATGGACTAATATGGGAGAGTGGAAACCGAGCAGGTAGCTTTTTCAACTTCATTTCAGACCAAACACAAATCTGCTGTCTTTGTTTGGGACCACAGGACGGTTTATCATTTTAAGGAGGGATACTCTCATACTCAACCAAGGTGTCTTCCTGTCGATTGTTATCTCCCATATCTTTGATGCAGTGCAGTCCTTTGAAGACCCATTTCAAAACTTCAAGTGAAATTATGTAACGGAGGACTTTTTTTTATATTTTATTGTCGAGCCAAAAACAGTTTATTTTAAGGATTTGTTTGGATTTTCTAAATATGATACATACTTATATTTGACATGTCTTTGTGTTTGATTTTATCTTTTTTTTTTTCCATTTGTCATTTTTTCAAATATCGAGATCACAAACAAATACCAAATTGATGCCAAAGGAATATAGCAGGAATCGATAAAATATAGCCTAACTCTATAGTTTAAAGTTCAACTCAATTTGTGAAAAGGAATTTGAATGGTCACACGATATCATAGCCATTGGAGAGAGGGAGGGAAAAATGCCTTGTTGAAGCAAGTGAGAGTCTTTGCCCTTAAGCACCTCTTCATCGGGGTCGTACTATTCGTACTGCCCGTCACATAGGGTCATGTTGTAGCAAACACAATAGCATTTTATATTTCGTTATGCAAAGGAATTACGTAAGTGACAGCCATTATATGTACATGTACTTACTCTGGCGGACAATAGTGAATAAAATTCAAAGTATTTAAAAAAAAATAAAAAAGAAGAAAGAATTAATAATAAGAAGATTCCAGCTTCAAGAGAAGGGGGAGGGAAATAGTTATTTATAGTTATTTAGTATTGGGTTTTGGATTTAACACATGTATACATTGCAAATAAAAATAAAACCTCTAGTTATATTAAGAAAAGAGAAAAGAATGGAAAGTAAATATGTGATTGTCGAAAAATAGGAATGCTGGGGTAATTGAGAATCTAACTTGTGGCAAAATAAAGTATCATCAAGAAAGGAAAGTGAAGGCTTATGACTTACCCTATAAGAAGATTGAAAGTTAAATAGTGCTTTAATCCCTTCTAATACAATGCAATTGAGATGTCGAATTGATGAGAAGGAAATCAGCTTACGATATTGGAAGAAAATCAATTTTGGTAAAGCAACTTTGGATCAATAATTGGATGGTCTACTGAATTCTAATAGTGGCAAAACTCTTTCTGTTGAATTTATGGATTGAAGCACTACAAAGTGATTATTTTTATTCCTTATCAATCCTTCTTTGTTGTCCAAATCGAGTATATGTGCAGGAGGTCAATTCGGTAATTGGGCTTTTGGTCCAATTTAATGCCACGAGCTAATCTTCCAGACCAGTGACAAAGCTTAGAAGATCAAGTCCAATAAAGTATGTCATAGAGAGATTTGGCTTGTTAGGCTTACAATAAGGATTGTTAGACTGGTTCATCCCACTCTCTGCCTAATTCAATTTTCTCGTGCATGAAAAGTAGACTCCAAAAATATTTTTCTAGGTTAATTTGGACTTCATTTGGCTAAATTAGGGCTTATGTGGAATAAAATAAGCGTTAAGTCCATTTTAATTATAAAAGGGTTGTTTTAATTATAATGGGCTTCTTTTCATAATATAAATAAAGCCTTCCAGCCGATTCATTAAGCCCAACCCAACCCAACCCAACCTACCATTAAAGGAAAGAAGAATTCAATGACGACTGTCGATTTGTTTGGATATGATGTAATGGTGATCAGCCATACTTAACCTCGTGTATCCGATTAGACGTTATCTAAGGGTTGACATTAGCCTCTACCATCTATAAGTAAGTGGCTTCTATTCTTTTTTAGAGAATTCTACACATTGCTAAGATCGAGAGCAGCATAAAAATTCTGCTTAAACATCTTTAGAAAAGATCAAAGCACCTATTCTATGAAGAATGAGTTAAGAATGATCGACTCTATCTAATTTGATCTTTTGTCACACTCGCGTACTTGAGAAACTAGGTTTGCCTATTTCTTCTCCCATACCTCTCTCTGCAACATCCTACACATGTCATTAGTTCATGACTTCTCTTAGGTCGACCGCTATACTTATCCCATGTGATCAACCAGCTACAGTAACCCTACCATCATTTCGATAATTGGACTTTTGGCCCAATTTAATGCCACAAGACAATTTTTAGGCTAGCGACAGTGCTTAAAAGATCGAGTTCAATAAAGGATATCATAGAGAGATTCAGCTTGATAAGCTCGACACAGGGATCGTTAGATTGGTTTATTCCTCTTTGGCCTAATTTAGTTTTCATTTGCTGAAAAGTAGACTCTAAAAATGTTTTCCTGGGTTAATTTAGCTTTGTTTGGCTAAATTAGGGTTTATGTGGAATAACAGTGATCAACCATACTTCAATGACGATCGTCGAATTGTTTGGATATGATCTAACATTGATCAACCATACTTATTCCCGTGCGTCTGATCAGACACTATCTAATAGTTGACATTAGCCTCTACCATCTATATATAAGTGGCTTCTCTTCTCCTTTAGAGAATTCTGAGCATTTTTAAGATCAAGAGTAACGTGGAAACTCTGCTAAAATATCTTCAGGAAATATCAATGCACTTATTCTATGAAGAACAAGTCAAGAACAATCGAATATATTTGATTTGATCTTTTGTCACACTCACGCACTCAAGAAACCATATTTGTCTATTTCTCCTCCCATACCTCTCTTTGCGACATCCTATACATATCATCAGTTCATGACTTCTCTCAGGTCGACTGCCACGCCTATCTTATGTGATTGATTAGCTACAGTTACACTACCATCATTTTAGTTATCAGGCTTTTAGCCCAATTTAATGCCACCGGTCGATCTTCTACGCTAATGACAGGGCTTAGAAAACCGAATCTAATAAGGGATGTCGTAAGGAGATTAAGCTTGGTAGGCTCAAAATAGGGATCGTGGACCGGTTCATTCCATTCTTGACCTAATTGAGTTTTCTTGTGTGCGAAAGGTAGACTGCAAAAATGTCTTCTTGGGTTAATTTGGGCTTCGTTTGGCTAAATTAAGGCTTGTGTGCAATAAAATAAACCTTAAGTCCATTTTAAATATAAAATGGGTTTTTTTAATTATAATGAGTTTCTCTTTATAATATAAATAAATCCTCTAGCCCATTCACAAAGCCCAACTCAGCTTACCATTAAAGAAAAGAAGTTTTCAATGACGATCATTGGATTGTCTGGATATGATCTAACGATGATCAGTCATGCTTAATCCTGTGCATCTGATCAGGTATCATCCAATGGCTGATATTAGCCCCCACCATCTATAAATAAGTGGCTTCTCTTCTCCTTTAGAGAATTATGCATATTGCTAAGATCAAGAGCAACGTAGAAATTCTATTGAAACATATTCAAGAAAGATCAAAGCACCTATTCTACGAAGAATGAGTCAAGAAAGATTGAATCTATCTTATTTGATCTTTTGTCATACTCGCATACTCAAGAAACCAGATTCTCCTATTCCTCCTCCCATACCTCTCTTTGCGACATCTTACATGTGTCATTAGTTCATGACTTCTCTTAGGTCAATTGTCATGCCTATCATATGTGATCGACCAACCATATTAACCTTATCATCACTTCGATTATTAGGCTTTTGGTCCAATGTAATGCCACGGGTCGATCTTTTGGGCTAGTGACAGGGTTCAAAAAACCGAGCCCAATAAAGAATATCATAAGGAGATTCGACTTGGTAAGCTTAGAACAAGGATCGTCAAACCTATTCGTTCTAGTCTTGACCTAATTCAGTTTTCTTGTGCATAAAAAGTAGACTCCAGAGATATCTTCTTGGGTTAATTTAGGCTTCGTTTGGCTAAATTATAGCTTATGTGGAATAAAATAAGTCTTATGTCCATTTTAAATATAAAACGAGTTGTTTTAATTATAATGAGCTTCTATTTATAATATAAATAAATCCCTTCAGCCCATTCACAAAGCCGAACCTAGCCTACAATTAAGGAAAAGAAGGCTTTAATGATGACCATTGGATTGTTTGGATATGATCCAACGATGATCAGCCATGCTTAATCTCTTGCGTTCGATCAGGCGTTATCCAATGGCTGACATTAGCCTCCACCATTTATAAATTAATGGCTCCTCTTCTCCTTCAGAGAATTTTGGGCATTGCTAAGATCAAGAGCAACGTAGAAACTCTGTTGAAACATATTTAAGAAAGATTAAAGCACTTATTTTACGAAGAACAAGTCAAGAACGATCGAATATATTTGATTTGATCTTTTCTCATACTCGCACACTCGAGAGACTAGGTTTTCCTATTCCTCTTTCCATATCTATCTTTGCAGCATCTTACGCGTATCATCAGTTGAGGACTTCTCTCAGGTCGACCGCCACGCCTATACCACATGATCGGCCAACTCCAGTAACCCTACCATACATTATTCGCCATGCCTATCACACGTGATTGACCAATTACAGTAACCCCACTATACATTATTTAGCAACTCCACTGGAGAGAGTAAGTACTTGACAAGAATAGCACCTTTATGTAGGAGTGCTGGACGGGAAGTAAACCACCAAGATCAAGAGAGTCATTCTGATGTCATCGAGTAGACTCACGCATTGAGGACAATACTGCTCCTGTAGCTATGCAAATTTCCATAATTGATAGTGCACTCATGATACTCACCATGCAGGAGAATACCTAAGCTCTTAACCAATTCTTGAATGTCTTCATGTAGTTTCTACCTAATATAACTGGAATCGCCACTTTTTCAGGAAGCAAGCTTCTCAAGATAACTTTACCCGCATTAGGAATGCAAGTGGCGGGTGTTATGCCAACTGTTGTTGTCCCAAAGGGTACTCGACACGAAGCTCTACATGATGCTTAAGAAGAGCAAACCAACATTCCTACTGCTGAAAATGATGTTGGACATTGGCAAGAGCCACTGCAGCCTTTACTGTCTCTAACTCCAAAAGATCCCATGCTTGTTGTAGAAGAAGGGGGCAAGCGCCCATCTCAGAGGCTCTCCTTCCTCTTGATACAATGTCCAACTACTTACATCTAGCATAGCTACGCCTTATGATATTACTCTTACTTCTCAGATAGGAGATAATACATCATTTGCTTCTGCATCACAAGTGATGAAGGAAGACCTCGAAAAGTACATGAGACAAGTGCAAGCTGCATCTGCCACTAGTGTCATCAACCTGATGCTCCCATAGTTGCAGAGGATTGTAAGGAAACCCTATTTTAAGGACTATATTAGTCCAATGGGAAACATGATAGCACTAAGGAGCATCTTCTCAAGTTTATTAAGACTCTCAAAGTCTATGGACTAGATGATGACCTAAAGTTTAAGGAATCTCTAAGTCGCTAATAGAGAAGGCATACATCTGGTATGTTAATCTCATCTCTAGCTCTGTTAACTCGTGGGGGACTATGTGTAGAATGTTTTTTGTGAAATACTTTGAAACTCAAGAACAAGTGACATTGACCGAATAGGGCATATTAGACAATACCTAAAGGAAAACCTGATGGATTACATTGAGCGCTTTAAGGAATACTCCTTGGACATCTAGAATATATGCAATGAAAGCGAACTCGTCAAAATCTGTATTTAGGGTATGTTTACAGAATATGCTATGCACTTGAAGAACTTGTCACCTAAGTCTTTCTCAATGTTAGTTAAAAACACTCGAAGGACAAATAATTCTATTATTAAGCAAAGGGGTAACCCAAATAAGAAGAGGCACCCATTAGTGAGCACTACTCAAGGAGGAAGCTTTAAAGGTAGCAAGAAACCCAAAAGAGGTAGCTCTTAGGAAGTTCCACCTTTCTTGTGCGCTATGAATAAGATTTCATGTTGTCTTTGACCGATGATTAAAGGATGGTTTCCTCAAATTACCAAGTTTAAGTGGGAACCCACTACACAAGAGAAAGGAGATACAAAGTTCTGTAGGTTCCATAGGACGATAGAACACCCAACAAAAGATTGTTGGAAGTTGAAGAGGATCTTTAATGAGAAGGTTCACAATGGCGAACTTGAATTTGAAGACAACGATGCACAGGTGATGAATGATGAAGGCACTAATAGTGAATATCATTTCTTAATTAGATGATATTAGCCATGTATTAAAGGTAGAAGTTGCCTATTACTTACTCTTATCTTGTAATAAGAAAGAGAAATAAAGCAAATGATAATGAAAATGCAATATTTTTTTTTCTTTCATCCATCTTCTTTCATACTTGCTTGCATTAATGTCTATAACATTTTTTTCTTAAGCATGACAAAGAAAGAAAAGTTGTAATGGTTGGGGGCAATTCTCTTCGATTTATAATTCAGCTAATGTTGCCACCATATACCCATTTATGCTACATTATTTGCGAGATCGAAGCGATCTTTGCGTGATGACTCGAAGAAACTCCATATTAAGCTTGGCAGTCATAAAGCCATCTTGCATAATCAAGGTCGAAGTGACCTCGTCCATGGTTGATCGAAGTGATCACTTCATGGTAGTCATGATCGCTTGCTTGAAGCATTTGTTCCTAAGCATGTGATGGGTGCTATACCTATTTTCTACTACATTATTTAAGAGATCGAAGCGATCTCAGCTATGATGAGACGAAGCAACTCCACAGTATGCTTGGTAGCTGTAACGCCATTTTGTAGCATTAAGGTCGAAGCAACCTCATCCATGGTTGATCGAAGCGGTCACTTCATGCTAGTCGCAATTGCTCAGTAGAAGCATTTGCTCTTGAGCACGCAATGGATACATTACCTATTTCTACACCATTATTTATGAGATCGAAACAATCTCAGCTATGATGAGTAAAAGCGACTCTACAGTAAGGTTAGCAGTCATAACACCGTTTCACAAAATTGAGGTTAAAGCGACTTCATCTATGGTTGATCAAAGCTATCACTTCATGGTAGTCGATATCGTATGGTAGAAGCATCTAGTACTAAGTATGTGACGGGTACAATACCCATTTTTGCTACATCATTTGCGAGATCGAAGTGATCTTACCTGTTACCACTTAAAGCAACTCCATAATAGTTCTGGCAACCATAACACCATCTCACAGAGACAAGGTCGAAGTGACCTCATTTATGATTGATCAAAGTGATCACTTCATGGTAGTTGCAATCGTCTGGTAGAAGTGTCTGTTCTTAACTGCATGATAGATGTAATACCTAATGGAGACATCTAACTTTGAACAAGTGGTGGGAGCAATACCCCTTTCTTTTTGCAACTTCATCCAGTTGCGGGGTCAAAGCAACATCTGTAAGACCCGGAAAATTTCAGTAAATAATTTCAAGATGAACTTCGAAAATAAACCCTAAAAATCACCCCAAATTAAAACTAAATTTCAACTAGTCTTAAATCACGAACAAATTCGAAAAATTTCTGAATCTTGGGAAAAATAAGAATTCTCAAAAACAAAGTAAGAACTCAACATACTACAATTCTAAAACCACTACGTACGACAAATTCCATACGTGACTCCGATTTATAAAATCGGGTAATATAGATCCCAAAAACGAATTATTAAAAAGTAAATAACGATTAACATTTAGAAATGAAACCCAATTCAAGAATTCCAAAAACGTTAAAAGATATTAAATACTTACAAAAATAAAATTTAAAATAAATTTCTCAAATCAAATATGTTGTATAATCATAAAATATCAGTTTCCAAATTGGCAATAATCTAAATCGGAAAATCACCCAGAAATCCTAAGTGGAATACAATAGTTTAAGTCCAGCAATCTAGCGCCCCTAACCCTAGAGGCCGAGAAGTAGTTTAAATATATAGAATAATTCATAGTAACATAAGTTCGTTTATAATTATCAGATTGGTAAATTTTTTACCTATTTTGAACCCTTTCGGATACAAACTTCGAAAAGCATGTCCTGGGGCTCGAGATATCAAAAATATACCAATAGTACCGTTAGACTCGTAATTTCATAAGATTTCTAAATATATCAGTTATATAATTTTTCGGGTTATAAAAGTTACAGTTATAACCTTTTTATCGTATTTCCGTTATTACCGGTAATTGATTAGTCATTTGCACTATTCATTTTTATTTCATTACAAAATTTTATTATTCTTATAAAGCCTTATATTTTTAGATAAATATTTTATATGTTATAGAAAATTTTGTTTTTCTAAAATTTAATTTGTTTCGGGTCTTTACGGGATCAGATTTTGTTTAAGACCCGATACTAAAAATAAAATAAATTAATTTAATAATTGAAAAATATTTTTAAAATATTTTTATTCTCATAAAATATTTTTTTAGAATTTTTCGGGTTATGAAAATATTATTTATAGCCCATATTTGCGTATTTTGACCGTATCGGTAACATATTTGTTAAATTACTAAAATAATTCAAATAATTATTTAATTTTAAATATGAAAAATCTGATACAAATATTTGGAATAAATTTCCTAATTTTATTTTATTTTAATTTATTTTATTAATAAAGTACTTTTACAACTCATACTTTTAAGTACACCTTACACATATCACTTCCTTTTCACTTCAATCTTTCTACACATTATCCCACAATTGATGGCAGATTTTTGACTCTTTCATGGCTACCATTGTCCTTTATTTACTCCATTTTGACCAAATTAATTAATTTTTTTCACTCCTTCTTAAAGAAGTTACACTACACATTAATTACACAATTTAATTCAAGTCAAATTTCAACAATTCCTCTCTCTTTCTCTCCCCTCTTCCACGTGAATTGCCCCCCCCAAATTTCTGCCTTGTTTTATTTTTTTTCTTTCCTCAATTCATTTAATACACTCATTTTCTCTCTCTCTTTCATTTACTCCTCTTTCCCTTTTTCATTTCCTTAGCTTTTCTCTCTCTTTCTTTCTTCTTTTTGTTCTTGTTTCTTCAAGAACACAAGCTGCCCCTATCTCTTCCATTAGCTTCCACTCATATTTCTTGAAGATTTCTAAGAAAATCTTCATCTCAAAGCCTCCATAGGTGATCTAGGTAAAGTGTAATGAAGGTTTCAAACATCAAATGACCTTCCATAAGCTTAAAAGCTTAGGATGATGATGCCAAAAATGAAACACTCCTTTTCTCCACTTTTATTATCTTGTATCTCAATTATTTCCTTGTTTAAAGTTGATGTATTTTGTAGATATAAATTTTTGTAGCTTTGATTTTATTTATGCCATAGATCTTGTTATTTAAGTTGTTATATTTGTTATTTCTTATGATTTATGTATAGATCTATCATCCACATATTCATCTTAGTGATTCATCCATTTAAAACTAGTTTAGAAAACTAGATCTAGAGTTTTGAGTTTATAAAATGCATTAGACTTTGTTTTATGTTCATGGATGACTTGTGATAGCATGATGATGGTAGGAAGTTGTAGGAAACTCAAGATCTATTTTATTTTCAACAAAAATAACTTTTGAAAATTCGGATGAAAATGGAACCATATTTAGAAAAGTGGTTTTTCAACTTCAAAATGTATATTTTTCATTTAAAATGAAGGGCTTAGGGTATATATACCATAAATGAAAGATTTTGATAAGTAAAGTTTAGATCCATGATGTTTATAGCTTATTACCATGCATTTGTTTTATGTTTATGTTCATATTAAGTATAGATCTTAGTTATGAACTCAAACAAAATTGTGAAATTCGTATTTTGGCAAGACTCATATTTAAAAACCACTTTCCAAGTGTTAAAATGTAATTTTTACTTAAGAAAATGAAGGCTTAATATATGTATAATCATCAAGACTTCTTTTTACAAGAATTTAATGTGATTTTCAAAAGTTATTTTCAAAATAAAAACTATTTTCGGATTTTGGCCAAGGCATATTTTTAAAACATGTTTTCTAACTCAAAATGAAGTTTTTATTTAAGAAATGAAAGGATCTTAGGATAGGATATGTAAGGAATAGATTTTCATAAGTTTAGATAGATTTTATCAAAAGATATGTCCAAAAATGAATTTGTAAATTCGGATCCCAACCATGACTAATTTTTAAAACTCATTTATCAACTCCAAAACTCATGTTTTATGTGAAAAATGAAGGGTATAGGTGTTGGATATATTATTATTGTTTAGTTTGTTTGCTGCCAGCTAGTATGTTTAGTTGTTGCCAGCTGTGTTATTGTTGTCAGCTGTATTATTGATAGGATATTATTATATAATAGGAGCTTTGTACAGTGTCTCATTTTAAGAGAAAAAGTAACAAAACAGTATAAGAAAAATAGCTTTCCGTCTCTCTCTGTTTTCTCTGTTTTCTGCTCTACTGTTCTTAAGTTCGTTTTACGTGATGAAGATCGGAAACTATCATTGAAGAATCCTTCAATCCTTCACATGGTATCAGAGCGTGGTAAGATCTTATTTTGGATCTGATCATTCTTTCTTTTCTGCAATCTTTCTCTGTCTCTTTTGCGATAAGGATAGTTGAATGGCGAACGAAATGTTGTTGAATGATCCACTGTATCTTTCGATGTCGGATAATCCGAATATGGCTATAGGAAATATTATGTTTGATGGTTTGAATTACCTTCCCTGGGCGAGATCTATCAAAATAGGTCTAGGAGCAAAAATGAAGTTAGGGTTTGTTGATGGTACTTTACCTAAACCAGATCTAGGGTCTACTGATCTTATCAGATGGGAAAGGACCGATTATATGGTTAGAATGTGGATTCTGAACTCGATGACGAAAGATATTGCTCAAAATTATGTTTTTACTTCTTCTGCGTGTGATTTGTGGAATGAAATCAAAGAGCAATATGGACATAGCAATGGTCCTTTAATCTTTCAGATTCAATATGAAATTAGCAGTCTGAAGCAATTGAATCAGACAGTAGCTACATATTACAACAAGATGAAAAAGTACTGGGATGAGTTACAAGTTCTGCATGCGTATCCTTCGTGTTCTTGTGGACGAGTTGATACTTGTAATTGTAAACTCAAAGAGAGAATTCAAGAGTTTGAATCAGAGACAAGACTAATACAATTTCTCATGGGTTTAAATGAGAATTTTGAGATGGTGAGGAATCAGATTCTGTCAATGGATCCTTTGCCGACTGTAAACAAGGCTTTTTATCTTGTGCAACAGATAGAGAGACAGAGGTCCATTACGTGTGGGTTGTCAACTGATATTGAAGTTTCAGCCTATCAATTGCAGAGGTCATCTGGAATGTCTGGTGTGACTGGGTTCAAAAGTTATGAAAGGAAGAAAGGAAAACGTTCATTTTGCAAACATTGTCAAATGGAGGGTCATAGTGTTGAAGCTTGTTTCAAGTTAGTGGGCTATCCAGAATGGTATAAAGGAAGAAGATCTGGTAGTGTCAATCAGAAGCTTGGAAAATCAAGTGTGAATCTTGTTGACACAACATCTAATTTTTCAACTCCCTTGGACGCATATTCTATAGAAGGATCTTCCAATACTGCTGGTGCGACTCGTAATAGTGGCAGTACTCCTGTTTTTGATCCTCAAATGGTCAATAGTTTGTGCCAAGAAGTATTGAAGATGATGCATGAGAAACAAGCAGCTGATTCTGCAGCTATGAGTTCCATTGCTTTTACAGGTAATATTTTATCTCATTCTTGCTATAGTACTATGAGTAATACGAGTGGTACATGGATTGTTGACTCAGGAGCTACAGATCATATAACACCATTTTATTCCATTCTTTTTGACATACACACTTTACCCTATCCTATAAACATTCGTTTACCTGATGGGACTACTAAGTTTGTCCAACTTTGTGGTTCTGTTCATCTTTCTTCTAGTCTGGATTTATCTAACGTTTTGTTTGTTCCAGATTTCTCCTACAATTTACTGTCTGTTCATCGTCTGGTTAAAGACAGTAAATTAGTTGCTTCTTTTGATCATATGTCATGTGTTTTTCAGGACCAAGTTCATAAACTTGATGTCATACGGGCGAAGGAATCCAATGGATTATACTTGCTTCAAGCTGATGATACTAGAAATATAGGTTCTATTCATTTTTCTGTTTCCAATAATGTCCATACACAAAATAAAAAAGTTGATGTATCTTTGTTTCACAAAAGACTTGGTCATGCTTCTATTTCTAAAATGAAGCATTTGTATTCAGATTTTGGTTCTGACATGACAGAATTGAATTGTGAAGTTTGTGTTCAATCTAAGATTCATAGACTTCCTTTTCCTTCTTCTTTTTCTCAGTCTAGTAATGCCTTTGATCTTATTCATGTTGACATATGGGGTCCGTATTCCACTGTTTCTGTTGGGGGTGAGAAATATTTTCTCACTATTTTGGATGATTTTAGCTCCTCTACCTGGGTTTATCTCATGAATAATAAATCTCAAACTGTTTTGTTTCTTGATAAGTTTTTCAAACTTATCAAAAATCAATTTGGCCTTGCTCCTAAGGTTATGCGTTCAGATAATGGATCTGAGTTTATGTCTTTGTCGTGTCAATCTCTGTTGTCAAATCTGGGTATTATTCATCATAAGTCTTGTCCATACACTCCTCAACAAAATGGGCGGGTTGAGCGAAAACATAGACATATAGTGGAAACTGCAAGAGCTTTGAGACTACAGGGTCATTTACCTAAAAGTTTCTGGGGAGAATGCATTCTTACTGCTGTATACCTCATTAATATAATGCCCATGGAAAAACTGCAATGGAAATCTCCTTATGAAATTTTGTTTCGTCGTCCTCCTTCTTATCAGCACTTGAGAACTATGGGTTGTTTATGTTTTGCTGTCAACCATTCATCTCATACTGATAAATTTGATCCTAAGGGTCTCAAATGTGTCTTTCTTGGATATGTTTTTGGGCAGAAAGGGTATAGACTGTATGATTTGTCTAACAAGAAGATCCTGATTAGTCGTGATGTTGTTTTTTGGGAATACATATTTCCTTTTGCTTCTTCTGTTGATAACACACATTCTGATATATCTGTTTTGTCTGACAATCAAACACAATCTCTAAACACTACTCCTATGCTGCAGGGTCTTACATTTTCTAATGAGGAAGTGTCTAATTGTCCTATTATTCCTCCTTCATCTGAATCTGTTCCTTCACGTTCTGCTGTCTTACGTAGATCTACTCGTTCTCGTCGTGCTCCACAATGGCTAGATACTTATATTCATTCTTTCCATTCTGGTCCTTCTTTCGTTCCTAATATACACACACCTCTTGTTTCTCATACACATGAGTCTAAACACTTTAATCCTTGTCCATATCCTCTGTTTACAGCTAATACTTTTTCTGTTTATCCTCAAGACTTTATTGATTCTATGGCTCTTGTGCTTAATACTCTTGAACCAGTCAATTATACTCAAGCTATTAAGCATGAAGAATGGGTATTAGCAATGAATAAAGAAATAGAGGCATTAGAAAACAATGATACTTGGGAGATTGTTGATTTACCTAAGAATAAGCGTCCAATTGGGTGTAAATGGATATACAAAATTAAATATCGGCCTGATGGTTCTATTGAACGTTACAAGGCTCGATTGGTTGCTAAGGGGTATACTCAAATTGAAGGGGTTGACTATCATGATACTTTTTCTCCTGTTGCTAAACTTAGCACAGTGAGAATTTTGTTGGCTGTAGCTACTGCTTTTGGATGGCCTTTACATCAGATTGATATAAATAACGCTTTTCTTCATGGTTTTTTAGATGAAGAAGTGTATATGTTACCTCCACCGGGCTTCTCTAAGGCTGATTCTTCTAAAGTTTGTCGGTTAAAGAGGTCCCTTTATGGGCTTAAACAGGCTTCCAGACAGTGGAATAAAGAGATTTCCACTTTCCTTTTGAATAAAGGATTTATACAGTCCTCTAGTGATCATTCATTATTCACTAGACATCATTCTGATAATTTTTTGGTTGTTTTACTCTATGTAGATGATATGTTGGTTACAGGAAATAATAATAGTGCTATTGATCTTCTTAAAAGTCAGCTAGATCAGACTTTTACAATAAAGGATCTTGGGTTAGCACGATATTTTCTTGGATTAGAAATTTGTTCTACTTCTTCTGGAATGTTGGTTCATCAGCGGAAATTTATTGCTGATTTACTTGCTGATGTTGGTCTCACCGCATGTAAACCTTCTTCTATGCCTCTTCCTACTGGAAACTTGTTGAAGAATGATGGCCTTCTCTTAGATGATCCTACTCAGTATCGTTGAATTATTGGCAGACTTCTATACTTGACTTTGACACGGCCTGACATAGCTTTTGCTGTTAACAAGTTAAGCCAATTTTTGTCTCAACCACGCCTGCCTCATTATCAAGCTGCACTTCATTTGTTGAGGTATGTTAAAGGATCAATTGATGTTGGCCTACATTTTCCTGTTCACAATAATTTCTCTATCACTGCTTATTTGGATGCGGACTGGGGATCATCTACTTTTGATAGAAAATCTTTGTCTGGGTTTTGTATCTTTCTTGGCAATGCTTTAGTAACTTAGAAGTCTAAAAAACAGTCCACGGTTAGTACTTCAACAACGGAAGCAGAATATCGAAGTCTTGCTGCTGTATCCAAGGAATTGTTGTGGACATCCTATATTCTTAGAGATCTTCGGGTGCCTTGTTCTCTTCCAATTGAAGTATTCTGTGATAATAAATCCACTATTCAGATTGCCAGAAACCCGTGTCTTCATGGACGAACAAAACACATTGATATTGATGTTCATTTTGTTCGTGATCTTATTTCTCGTGGATTTTTGAATATTCTTCATATTCCTTCTGATCAACAAGTAGCAGATTTGTTTACTAAACAGTCTTCTCATACTATTTTTTCTAGTTTGCTGTCCAAGTTGGGCCTTTCTATGGCACCAACTTGAGGGGGGGATGTTGGATATATTATTATTGTTTAGTTTGTTTGCTGCCAGCTAGTATGTTTAGTTGTTGCCAGCTGTGTTATTGTTGTCAGCTGTATTATTGATAGGATATTATTATATAATAGGAGCTTTGTACAGTGTCTCATTTTAAGAGAAAAAGTAACGAAACAGTATAAGAAAAATAGCTTTCCGTCTCTCTCTGTTTTCTCTGTTTTCTGCTCTACTGTTCTTAAGTTCGTTTTACGTGATGAAGATCGGAAACTATGATTGAAGAATCCTTCAATCCTTCACAATAGGTAATAGGTATCTTTAAGGAATAATTTTTACAAGTTAAAATGAGTTTGGGCATGAGTAATGTGTAAAACAAGTAATAGAATTAAAATAAAAAAATTTGAGTTAGTGATCAAATTGTCAAATTCGTAATTTGAGATGATGCATATGTAATCACTTAGTATTTGAGCTCAAATTGCAAGTTTTATGTGTTAAATGAAGTCCTTAGATAATTGATATAGTAAAGCCTTAAATTTTAATGCTTTAAACAAGTTTTTCCCAAAGGAATCACTCAAAAACCAATTTTTACCAAATTCGGATTTTGGAATCAACCCCACTTGAAAACATGTTTACAAAGTGTAAAATGGAAATTTTTATGTAGAAATGAAGGTCATAAGTAATACATATAATGAAGACTCAATTTTGACAAAAATAATTATATTTTCTTAAGTAATAAACCAAAACAAATGGAAATGATCAAAGTTAGAAAACTAGATTTTTCAAAAAGTAGTTATAGTTGAAGTCTTGCAAAATAAAGTTCCAAAATTTTCTTTTACCAAAAATCATCAAGATCATGCATACATTAAGCTCATCTCATGTCATTCATGTTAGGAAATCATTCATATTGCATATATAGCTAATTTATATAATAAACATTACAAACATTTACAAAACTATTTTTCGGAATCGAAACGTTACTGATCAATCTGATCCCTCTTCCGAGACCTAAATGTTTTCAAAACTTAAATATAATATTATAATAGATAGATCTTTCGAAGTAGATAGAAATCGATATATAATTTGCGAGATTCGAGTTAAAATGACCAAGTTATGGCCGTTTTAAGTTGGAATTCCCGCTTAGGACGCGAATTACGAATTTGATAGTTCGTATGAATCGTTTGGATTAGTTTGAGTTGAAATACTTATTAGAGTATTTCTTCCTTTTAGGTGATCCCGAATTCGACGATTCCCTACCACCGGTTATTATTACTAGAAGACCGGTGATCCAATGCCGAGTGAGTTTTCTCCTTATTTTGTTACCTTGTTTGTGCTTGTAGTTAGTTGCATTAGAATTATAGGAACAAGATAAAAATCGATATGAATGGGGATGGGATATATGATGAGACTGTGATGAATGTATGCCAAAGAATACTAAAGCATATCGAAACCACGATTTGATTGGATAACTGCATGTTTCATATTATTTCTGTTATATGTGTGATATTTTGGTAACTCTAAAGAATGTATAAATATTTTGACCTAAGCAAAAATTAAATTGATCATGCATCGCATCGGACATATTGCATTTGGTAGCGTGCTACTCCTACGCAGTCGATCGGTATGGTCCGAGGACTCGTTTGGATAATGAGACCCGGGATCAGAGCTCATTCATAGGAAACTAAGGCGTATGGGATGCATTCCTTGTGTGAGCCTAGCCGAGGCGAGTGCTATGAGCCAAGGGCTTGGGGACTAGCAGCAGTCGTGTAGACTTCAATACCATCCCTAACCCAAGATACGGAGGGCGTAAATCCGTTCTGTGTGTGGGTTCCGGATACCCATGCATAATTGTTTGCTCATGTGTTTGTTCATGCATAGCATATGGTTGATTATAACTTGCTTGTTATGGTACGAATTAAGGGAATTCTCACTAAGCTAGTGTAGCTTATACCCCTATAGTTGTTTAAATGAACAGGTTATCTCAAGAATGCAAAGTGGGGACTGAATTGATTGGAGCCGGAATGACTTCGGGATTTTGGCAAAGATACGAATGTTTGAAGTTATCAGCTAGTTTATGATTTGTCTTGTAATAGTTTATGTAGGGAAGTCTATGGATGAATGCAATCGAAGTTGAATGATTTGTATTTTGAAGTAGAGATGATTTGTCTGAAGTATAAATTTGTATTTCCTTTACATTTACTCAATTGTATAACATAAAATTATCATTCCGATGTGTCTCCTTTATGTGTTAGACGCCTATAATAGTATGGAAGCCTTCGCATGACTGAGGTAGTCATTTCTTAGGCTTTAATATTGTGTACGGCGGACTGCCACGTTTAGGGTATCCTTCGGGGCGTGACAGTTTAGTTGGTAACAGAGCGACAAGGTTTTGGGAATTAGGTGGAAAGACTTTAGGAGAATAGAATGTTAAGATACGATCTTAGGAATGGATAGATAAGTGTTAGATAACCCTTAAGTAAAGAAGAAACTAGATTTAGCTGCTTGACCCTTAAGATGTGATTTTCGATTGTTAAGATTTGAATTTCGTCTCGAAGACTTTTGGAAAAAGAAACAGTAAATGAAGAAGTGACGATTGAAATTATTTGATGGGACGATCGAATATACTCTAGTAACTGCAAAGTATAGGAGTAAGTGACCTTACCCGACTCTTCGTTCAAGCCGATAATGGAGATGCTAGATTACCCCTTTGACCTATAAGACCACTAGGTGGGTAGGATTAATTGCGTGCTTTCATCGTTTTTCCAAATAAACAAGTTTAAAGAAAATAAAAAGTTATTACTCTTTTTCTAAACCATAAGCGACTTATGAGTAGTATAATTAGGCTAATGTGACCGTTTCGTCTTGTTTCTAGGGGACTACCTGAGGAGAACGTGTAACAGTTGCCTAATCTTCCTGATGAACAACAAGTGAGAGACACTCCACCACCACAAGATCCAGTGCAACAAGTCATAGACCTTCTAGGGTGTTTGGTGGATACACAAAAGCTCCTCTTACAACAAGTGCTTATTGGGAATGTGCCGGTTCAGGTGGAAGGACCTCACCAAGTGACAATGCAAGGAATTAAGACTCCTTCTATTATGGCTAGTCCAACCTCCAAAGTCAGAAGGTATAAGACAACTAGCCTAACAGTTAAGAATGAACCTTTTAAGAAGTGTAAGATCACTAGTTGGAAGTGCAAAAAGGTCATCATCTAAGATAGTGTCCACAGTTAAAGCACAAGTGTTACCTCTGTGGAGATCCCGAGCATAAGATTATGGACTGTCCAAGAAAGGAAACCCTGAAGTGCTTCATTTGTAAACAGCCGGGACATTGGGCGAGGAAATGCCCTAAAAGAATTAACAAGTGGATAGCCTTGCTTGGAAGAAGTCAGTCTCCTAGAAATATCAATAGATCTCTTGTGTTGAGCGTTAGGCAAATAACTTTTTGAAAAGAACAAAAATGTTTTGAAAATGTAAATCAATGTTGCGGTTTATCATCTAGTTCATCAATTAATTCCAATGTATGTTTTGCATCCTTTCTTTGAACTTTTGTAATGGAAGATTTACATCCTATCTGGATTTCATGTATTTCGTATCAAATATTATGAAGTTCTTATTATTGATTTTTATTTCAGTAGAGTTCCAATATTTCATATATATGTTTCTATTTCCGTATTTTGAGTTCTATATTTCCGATAAGTTTCTTTAAGTTTCTTTTAACGCCTTAAGACGTAATAAAAGATTTAGAATTTTCACATGAACTTAATAAAATTGTAGGAGATATACCCAACCACAAGAAGAACCCATCATGACTCCTTTAGGACCCGAGAACCAAGCGATACCTGAACCACCTAACCAAGGAGGAAATGCTTCAATAGAGATTGAACGGCTTACTAGTCAGATAAAAAGCTACATGCAACAGACTCAAGTCAGTTCAACGTCTACACCTGTGAGATATGAGCAAGAAACGATGCAAGATGAACCCCCATCACCTCAACATCACCAAAGTCTCTTACCATGCTTCATAAAGTGTAACCAGTATTTTGACGGAGTTTTTGGAAAACCGGATGAGGCAGAGGATTGGTTGGCACACATTGAGAGGTCCTTTAATGCTTTTGAAGTACCACACCGTTTGAGAGTCAATTATGGAACCTACATGCCCGAGTATGGTGGGAATCTAAGGAAAGAGAGTTGACGCCTCCATTACATAGGAGATGTTAAATATGGGTTTTTGGACAAAATTTCCCATGAGCTTAAGAGTCAGTACAGTGCAGATTTCCTCAATCTCACAAGGAGATCGTAGTGTGAACAATATGAAACCGAGTTCAGTAGATTGTTGCAATATGCTCCGGAATCATATAAACAAAGTGAGGAACTCAAAAGACAAGTGTTTCTGAATGGTTTGAAAGAAGATCTTCGGACTCGATTGGAGGAATTTGATATCAGGAGTTATCAAGGATTGCTAGAAAGAGCACGGATAATAGAAAATGCTCAAAAGAGGAGGCAAGAAAGAAGTAATAAGGAAATGGAGTTCTATGCTGCAATGACCCTGATTCAAAATGTCATAACACTTCCTTTGGATGATGACCCAAACAAGGAAGAAGACATAATATTGGATAAGATACAATGTTGGAGATGTAAGAGAGAACATTACCCTATATAGTGTCCACAACTCCAATTCAAGTGCTATCTCTGTGGGGACCCTGGTCACAAAGTTGAGAAGTATCCTAAAAAGATGACCACCGGATGCTTTCTTTGCACAAAAACGGGGCATTTGGCTAAAACATGCCCTGAACGGGATAACCCGCATGTTGCTTCACTGGATCTACCAAGGAAAAAGAGGAAGAGATCTAATAGGAATAAAAACAACAAAGGAAAAAGGAATCGAAGTTCTTCAAGAACAACTACATCCGGAAATCCAGTCCACAACCCTCACACATATGGAGTGTATGAAGAAGCTAGTGATGAGAAGCTGGAGTCCTTTACCATGGAAGGAAGCGAGGATCAAAGATACAACTCGGTATCAGGTTAGCGCTATACCCTTAGAATACCGCATATTCTTTCCTGCCAATAGAATCAAGGAGATAGGTTGTTAGAAATACCTTCGAATTAAGTGGCTAAACTAAAAATAGGAAAGCCCGAGACTATTAAAAGCTAGAATGAGCCAATGATGGACACTAAAACAAAACTTGACTGATTTCACGAATTCCAAGACAATCCTCATACAACTTCTTGTAAATAAAGAACTTTGAAAGATCGAAATCTACGATGATCGTTACACAAAAGTTAAAAACTTCATTGATCAAATCTCAATTACCAAACTCCATAAGATCTTCATAAGTAATAATTATACAATAAAGCAATGAGATCTCTTGATTTCAATCCCATCAAGATGATCACGATGATAAGAATATAAAACGATGATGACAGTATTGTTTAAGGAAATATGAATCATAAAGCGCGATATTGTATATACAGCCACATAAGAATGGAGAAGCGAATCCACAACCTTCGTTGGTCAAAGTAATCGAGTCATGAAAGTTCGTGTTGTCGTGAGTCGTCTAGTGTTGGTCGAGTTGAGTCGTCTATGGTCTCGAGTCAAGTCCGTGTCGCCTTCCAAAAAAAAAAAGTCGTGTAAGTGAAGGTTGGAATCGCTAAGCCAAATCTTATTAATTTATATGTGCTATATTTCGTAAAATGACTATCATGCGAAGTTTAGAAATAATACAAACCAAAGTACAAACCGGTGCTAGAAAATATAACTCAAAATTCTCCAACCTTAGAACTCCAAGAACGCTCCAAAACTCTCTTTTACGAAGGAAAAAGATGATAAAATATTTCTATCGAAAACCGTTTTCTCGCATCTTGTATATATAGAAATTGCTCATACATCGGCACCTACACCGGCAGTATACTTATTATTTTGCCGGCGTATACTCTACGTTGGGAAAAATAACACAAACACGAGCGGCGTTCACGAGGCATTGAATTTCTAGAATTTCAATCCAACAACATACGCCGGCAAATCCATGATTAACGCCGACGGCATTCCTATGCGGCGTTAAAAGAAATCACACTAATCAAATTCAACGCTCGTGTACACTGGCGGATTGCATCTAGCGTTAAAAGAAACGCTACTATTTTTTTCCTATGTCGACGGCGTAGATTTTCTAGATGGCGGCATTGCATCTGTCAAAAATTGCAGAAATTCGAACTTCAACATTCATTTCCCAATCAAACTTAAACTTTTACAACTTACTTGTTTTGACCTTAAACTCATCCTATATCATCTTATGATTTATAATCAATTATATTTTCATCTTCATATTTCCGTATGTTACATGTAACATAGAAAAAGCAATTGTGGAGAACCATCTAAAAGGAATGAGAATCAAGAGAGCATGTGATGTGTTGGATCATTAAGCTTTAAATTTATAATCTTATTAATCCTAGACCTACACAAGGCAGTGCACCTATTGTGTAATATAGAAATTAACTCTGATATCGTCTTAGGGATCTATGTGCAACTACTAGTAATAACCTATTAACTATTATCTAGCCGAATCAAAGTAAGATATATGCTAAACTTCCTACTAATTCTAACTAAAAGCAAGTCCAAAAGCCTTAAATGAAAGATATGCACAAATTTCTCAAGATAAATCAATTCATAAACAATCCCCTTAGTTTTAATCAACCTACCCCCTTCATCTTTAAAGGTGGATCCCTCCCTAATTGCCAAAGTGAGAATTTCTTCCTTCACAATTATCAAATTATAAAAGCATGAAGATTATGAGCCCTAATTGATAGAAAGTTGAAAAAACCCTATTTCTAGGTAGATGACACAACTTCTTTGCCCATAAGAGATCAAACCCATTAATTGAAATCTTCTTTCAAATTGAAATCTTCTTTCAAATTAACAAGAATCAAGTTTGTAATAACTTAGGCCTAAAATCATCACAAACAACAATATAAATCATGAAGCAAACTTAAAATCAAACTTCATTCAATTAATAAACAAGTCGATACATTAAGGCTAGGGTCAAAACCCAGGGCATACACAACTACTCTTCCATGAAGAGATTAATAACAACAATAAGTACAATGGAAGAAAAAGGAAAGATCATAATGATGAAACCCTTTATAGAAGTGATGTTTGCGAATCTCCAAGTTGTAGCACGAATTTCTTCTTCAAAAAGCTCTCCAAAATGCGTTCTAGGATTTTTGGATGGAAATACAAGTAAATGAATTCTAAAATATCAGAACAGGGCGCGTATATATATAATCTGTCATGTACACGACCCTTACATGACCTGTATACGTCGGGGTAGTGTATGCATTAATTTAGCACTTCTTTTCTTTTTTGGCATATGTACACGACCTATTCTACACGACTCATGTATGTTGGGTCGTGTACCCTGGAACCATGAAATTTTCTTTAAATTTTCTCCTCCAAAAATACACCAGTGATGTATAATAACTAGTGTATGGGCAGCAACTCCACAAAAGCTCTAAAACTTCCTAAAATCTTGGCTTCTTTCATAATCCTTTGAAAAGCCCAATTGTTCCATAATTGTCCCTAAAACACAAAGTTAGTTCAATAACAATCCTTTTCTTCAATAAATCAATTAAACAGCATATGAAATATGCTCAATAATGCACCAACAATAAGGGGCTTAGGACATTTATCAGCATGCCCTGTAATTTCACATCTATTATTCGCTGACGATTCTCTTTTCTTTGTTGAAGCCAATCCTCAAAACATTCAGGTGCTGAAGGAAGTTATTCAAGTTTATTGCAATGATTCAGGTCAAAAGGTAAATTATCAAAAGTTGTGCATTTTCTTCAATAAGGATGTCTAACCTAAGAGAATAAAGGAAACCTGTGAAGCTATTGGGATTCCAGCCACAACGAATCCAGGTAAATATCTCGGGTTACCAACTTTGTGGGGCAGAAACAAATTCAAGGCACTAAGATTTATGAAAGATAAGATAAGATCTAAACTTAATAGTTGGAAGAAAGGTCTATTGTCTAATGCAAGAAAGGAAGTCCTTATCAAAGCGGTAGTAGGGACCATTCCTACCTACCCCATGAGCTGTTTAAAATTCCCAACAAAGTGTGCAAAGAAGCAAATTTGATGATTTCCAACTATTGGTGGATTCAGATTGAGGAGGAGAGGAAAATACACTAGCAAAACTGGGACAAACTAACATGTACCAAATCTAGAGGCGGGCTTAGATTCAAAGACTTGGTGGATTATAATTTTGCTTTATTAACCAAGCTAGCATGGAGAGTTACTGAAAACCTGAATGCTTTATGGGTGAGAGTCTTAAAAGGTATCTATTTTCCCTGCTCACCTTTCTTGCAGGCCACAAGACAATCTAAACACTCTTGGGGTTAGGAAAGTCTTCTACCTGGCCAAGAAATTCTAGTCAAAGGAGTTATGTGGTAGATTGGAAATGGAAAATCTATAAAAGCAACTCAAGACAAGTAGGTTCTAGAGTTAGAAGGAAAGTTACCAGCTTTAAGAGGCAACACATACAATCAAGACCTTCTGGTTACGGATTTGATTGATGAAGATTTACATGCTTGAGACATTCATGCTTTAAGATGGTGGTTTGCTGAGGATTCTATGAAGGAAATTTGTCGCATTCCACTAGGAACTACAAATATTGAAGATCATCTAATTTGGCCTCTTGAAAAGTCTAGCAATTGCTCAGTTCGATCAGCATAATTTCATCAAATGCTTCAACTTTCAAGAAATTTCAGGTGCGTCCTCCTCTCATCAAGTAACTAAAGAGACTTGGAATTTAGTTTGAAATTGCCCTTGTTTATCTAAAGTAAAACACTTTATTTGGAGGGCTCTCAATAATGCTATTTCTACCCAAAGTAACCTTATAAGGCGCCATTTGTCTAGATCGAATTGCTGTTATTTTTGTGAAGAGGAGGAAACAATCGGACATTTACTTTTGTGCTGTGAATGGACGAGGGATTTGGTTTGCTACCCTGGGTTAAGAATTGATGCTAATAGAGTAACAAGATTGGATGTGTGGCTGAAAAATTGTATGGATAAGGAATGTCTTAATAAACAGGAATCCTTAATCCTTTTTGCTAAACTTTGTACTCTATCATGGATCATTTGGAAAGAGAGATACAATGGCATTTTCAACTGGAAGAAACCAAATGTGTGTGTTGTCACACCCAAAGGGTACCCTAGATGTGGCAGTCCGCCACATACGATATTAAAACTTAAGAATGACTTCCCGAAATCATACGAAAGTTTCAACATCATATGTAAGGCATCTATCACAACAATAGGAGACATTGGTAGGATGTATAGTCGAGATAGTAAATACAACATACAAGAATTTTAGATAACCATCTCATTTCAACATTATAAGAATATAATCCTTACATTATCTTAGGGGCTTTCCCCTATAAATCTACAAACAATCATAATATCAACTTCGACTTTAATACTAACATCAAAAGATATTAAAGGATATTTAGCCTAAGATCTTCAAAAGATTTCTAGAAGCTCCCCGAAATATAATTCCACTCGAGTATGTGAAGTCCTCGGGATAAAAGATATAGTCCTATTACAACAAAGTCTATCGGAGTATAAGCATAACTAGCTTAGTGAGAATATTCCTGAATTAACATACTCGTATCAATAATTTCAAACAAGTTATTAAACAAGCATATGACTGCATCAAGCAAATGAACAAGCAATACATACATCGGAAAATCATATTTTTGAATGGATTTACCCTTCAATTCAGAGGTTAGGTGTTTCAGGCTCTTTAAAACCCATCTTTAAATCCAACTTATGTAGTTTATTTCAGGCTCCTACTCGCCCATCTTGAAATGGTTCTTTCTGGCTCCTATTCGCCCATCTTGCAAATTTATGGCTCCTGCAAACCGACTACTATACTCTTGTCCCATCGAGTATAATAGCTCATGAAATGAAACTAACTACGTAATATGCATGAGTCAATTATATCTTATAATATGTGATTAAAGTAATTTAAAGGTGATCATAGAATTTGCACACACACACTTCAACATATAGTAAAACACAATTTAATTAACAACGATTCATGTCTCGATATACTTAGCATTCTTTCAACCAATATTATCATACATAATTCATTTTTATCTTTTCCTACTTTTAGTGCCTCTACTACAAGCACAAACAAGCACGTAAAAGGTAGGAAATAAACTTACTCGGCCATGAAGACACTTCTTTCTTAGGGATGAGTCGATCGGTAAATCCACTGATCGAAATAATCCTCTGAGTATGAACACTCTTCCTCAGGACCACCTAATCAAGAAGAATACTCATAATGAGTATTTCTTGTTAATTCTATGGTACTTATAAAAAACTATGTCATAAGATCGTTAAAATTCATATAGAGGGTAATTCCAACTTAAAATGGCCATAACTTGGTCATTTTAACTCAGAATTGCACATATAATATATCGTTTTCTACCTATTCGAAAAGATCTATCCATTTATAAGGTTATTTTTGTCATAAAAAGCCATTTAGGTTGCAAAATACTATGGTACAGAATAGTTACGAATTTCATAGTCATCAAAATATGATTTTTCCAAACTTCTCTTTACTCAAAAATCCTTAAAGCAAAATATATGGATAATTATAGTTGAAAAATCCTTTGAACATAAATATACACTCATATCGTATGCATGATTTTTGCAGTGTTGTCTCCATATTATATTTCACAAACAATTTGTCTCTAATAGTTTTAAAAGATGAATCTTTGAAAATTTCTCCTTTTTGAATTGCTAGAAGGAAAACTAAAATATACTTTGGTTGTTATGAGTAAATGTTTTTCTATTAATATTTCATTTCTCTCTTTTCAAAAGTAAATTAATTCCAAAAATTTGGTTCTTTAAGTTATCTACCAACTTTATTTCTAGTGATTGAAAAATAAGTTTTTCAAAATATTTCTTAAGTTTTTGGTGTGGTCAAATGTTTGGAGTTGTGTATGTTTTCTCCTCATATTATTTTTCTTCTTTAGAAAATAAGTGTACCTTTAAAACTTTACTTTCTTGGCAAATTTTATTTTTCTTAGTTGGTTTCTAAAATAGTGAGTTGATTTTACCTTGATTTGAAAAACTTGTTTTATTCTAAATATTTATCAAGTGGTGGAATAATTCTTTTAGATAAGTTTATGAGAAAAGCTTTCTTAATAAAGAATTATCAATATTAGATCTTAGCAAAATTTTATTTTAATTTTGAAAAGAGAATAACAACATATAAAAATTAAGTTTTGAAGAAACTTTCTTAGTATGTGATTTTCAAACTCTATAGTGAACCTATTTAAGTTTTATAAAACATATGGTTGAGTTAAAATCTTAAGTTCAATGCTAAAAATTCTATCTTTATAGAATATTTAGTTTTGATTTATAAAAGAAATGAGTTCCTTTCATTTGAAGAAATCTTGTGCACTAATACTTTAAAACTTATTATTAACTTATTTAAGCTTTTGAAAAATTGGAGGAATAAGAGGTGAGCTTTCTCACTATACAATGACCACTACGAATGAAGGACAAACGAGGATGAAGGAGTAGAAAAGAATTTATTAAAAACAATATTTCGACTTTTTGTTGAAAAATCATTTGTTAAGAAATCTAGTTCACTTTTCCATTGTTTAGGAAAGAACCCATTTTTATTTTTTATTTAAGATAACAACATTCTAATCATGCATGAATATGATTATGTAGCAATGAAAAAGTAAGAATAATACATAATAGAAAGAAATACACATAAGCTAATAAACGTAATAATACGGTCAAGCATTGGGAACCTTAGCTTCATCAAGGTATCCCGATCATGTATTGGGAGCCTTAGCTTCATCAAAGCAACCCAGGACTAAGAATAGACTTGTCCTAAAAGGAAAAAAAAATCGTTTTGACTTGATATGGATAAGTCTAAGACTAGAAAGACTCGTCTTAATAAATTGTATGAAACAAGTAAATTAATAAATTGCAAGACATGGAAATAAATAAATAACAAGTGAGCTTAGATGCTCTAAAGAAATATATATACATAATATACATAATACTATATAGAAGTTAGATTAAAGCAAAAATAATAATAACAATACAATAACAATATAATCACATAATGTAAAATACGAACATGAATAAAAACAAAACATGAATATATTGTTGCTTCTTTAACTCTCATGAGTATAAGAAACATACACTAAGCTCATGCTAAGATGTATGAACATGATAAAAAGATATAGGTAAGATTTTACCTAAGGTTTAATGGAGGATTTAAAAAGAGATGAATGGGTAGCGTGTTTTTATTTTTCTTGAAGAGTAGAAAATGGTAGAGAGTGTTTTGAGAGGGAATTATTGGAGAGAGGTTTTGAGAGTGAATTTTGGTAGAGTTTTGTTATGTAAAATGAATGTGTGAAAGAATGAAAGAGGGAGGGGGTATTTATAGAATTTTGGAGTGAAATTTTGATGTAATAAAATAAATTGAAAAAGAAAGAACATAGAGAAGAGAAAGAGAGGGGGCAAGCAGCATCATGGGGGAAAGAGGGGGGATTTTGATTAAATTTTTTTATTTTTGTAAAGAAAAGTAATAATGTGTAAGGTTTGATATGAATAAAGTTGTGTTGGAAATGTAAAAGTGTAAGAAATAGGTATATGTGTAGTAAGAAAAAGGTATAAGAAAAAGTAGAGATGATGAAATAGTAATGAATAGTAGGAATAGTATTATGAATAGTAAACTAGACAAATAAAATAACGGTCTTAATAAAAATACGCGTAAACAAGCTATATCTGATATTTTTAGTTACTGAAAAATTCTAAAACTGATATTTTTGAAATCCTTGTATCTTTACGTGTCTAATGGTATTGTCGGAATATTTTCACTATTCGGTGCACCGGGGCATGATTTTTGAAAACTGATCCTGTTCGGATCCGAAAGATACTAGAAAATTGCGAATCTTATATTTTTATATTACCTCATATTATTACGAACTCTTATAAATTATTAACTCAATTTCGTTTTCTAGGGTTTGAGAGCGCGGGTTTGCCGGAGTTGAAATTGTTAGATCGTCTTATTTTTTGTTGACTTTTGAAATACCGGTTTGACTAGGGTTAGGGTTTAATCCAACTTTAACCTAGAATTTGAGGGGTTTACATTAAGGATCGAATAGATGGATTGTCTCATGTTCGGGTTTTGTGCCGAATGATTAATGAATCTTCTCTTATGAAATCCCGTGGTCGAAATTATTTAAGATTCGGTTTCAACTTGAGTTAGCCTTTAGGGTTTCGATTCGGTATTCCAAAATCATTCTGAAAAATTTCAGGGGTTTACATGTGTAGTTATAGAATAAGCAAGAAGAGCATTAGTAGAGGTAGAGTTGATCTCAACCAAAGTTGTTTCTGCAAAATGCTCTTCTTTTTCCTAGCAAGTGATGGAAGTTATGGTACCAGCCTAACCTTTCAATACCTCTTCCCTAGAGCTGAGGTCTTCTTGGCGTTTGTCACGCCCCATAGGGTATTCTAAACGTAACAGTCCGCCACATACTAGATAAGACTCTCAAATTCCCTATCCGAGCCTTTCGGGAGTCTTATAAAGATGTAAAGCGTTCCTTTACGACAATAGAATACTTCAACAAATGAAGTTAAACAATTTAACGTGGCATTCATTAGCCATAGATAATAACCCAAAACACATAATTATACTTTACAAAATTTAACGGGCATTCCCCCGCAAAATAATATCAAGTCCATTACAGTCATCCGGAGTCCTTTAGTTTTCAACGGAAGTCTATGCAAAAAGAATGAAGTAAACTTCTATGGGAAACTCCTATCTCCGGTACCTGTGCTGTGGCTTGCCTCGGTCTAAGCCAGATAAACTCATGCTGCAATAAGTAAAAGCTATGGGGGCGTAAGCTAACTAGCTTAGTGAGTAATAACTTCCATAACACAATTAAGTACAATTCATTCGAACAAGTGATTATTCAAGCACGTGTATGTATCAAGCAAATGAGTTTAACAAACATATGACCAACCGGAAATCATATGTGGATGGACTTGCGCCCTCCATCCCGGGTTGGCAGATTAACGAATCCTGCGGTACGACGCCGTTTAAGCTCATGGTCAACTAACAATATTTCGTTTTATGGATCACGATTAACCAACAAATTCGTTTTATGGATCACGAAAAAGCAACCAATGCGAATGCTCCAACCCCATCGTGATATGAATGAATCCAATTTACAATTGAAGTCGACTATACATTAGTTCAATTCTTTTAGGTGACCAACAAGTATTCACAGACATTCAATATAAGGTACTAGCTAATCAGTCAATAGCTTAACACCCGGTTTCGATATTCCTTAAGTTCCATTCCACACATCAACAGTAGACAAACATATATAATTCCCATATACCCCATCATGCATATCCAATTTCTTTTTATCTTTGCCTACACCACTAGTGCCACTACATTACAATCACATTCATTAATTGAGAGTGGAAGTAAAACTCACTCGGCCATTGGACGCCGGTCTTTCTAGTAGTAATAATCGGGCGGTAAGGTGTCGTCATGCTCGGGATCACCTACCAAGTAAGAATAATCCTAATGAGATTCTCATCATGTAACTAATCCAAACTATGCATCTAGATTAGACGAATTCGGAATTCTTGCTATTTGCGGAAGCTTCGACTTAAAAAGGCCATAACTTGGTCATTTTAACTCGGAATTTCGCAAATTTTATATCGATCTCTATCTACTTCGAAAGATCTATCTATTTCTGATATTAAATTCAAGTTTTGAAAACCTTAAGATCACGGAACAGTAGGATCAAATCTGTTCCACAAATTCTCCAATTTCGAAAATTTGTTTTGCTTTTGATAAGAAATGTTCTTAGTTGATGATTCATACATGAATGGCATATGAAAGAATGCCTAACATGAGTATCATGTAATGAACTCCATATATGCATGGTTTTGATGATCTTTGATTATGGACTCTTATGAATTCCTAATTATTATGAATTTCCTTAATGATTCCTTATAACAAGTCATTATTACCAATCTTACATCCCTAATGTCTTTATGATTTTATCCTTAGAATTTAATTGTCATCTAATTAAAAATGAGTTCCCAACATCCATATTAATCATGACCTTCATTCATGCATAAAAATTCCCATTTTTCATTTGGTAAACATGTCTTTAAACAAGCTTCTTGTAAGAATCCGAATTTTTGAAATTTCATTTTCTTGCATTTTTCTTGTGGAAAAACTTGTCTAATGAATTAAAAATTGAAGCTCCAATGTATATATTATCTAAGGACTTCATTTAGCTTATAAAACATCCAATTTAGACTTAGATACTAAGTGTTCTTGTAGGCATGAACCTAAATTACGAATTTAACTATTGATCAACCTATCAATATTTTTCATCCTAACCACTACTTGTTTTACATTATTATCATGCCAAAACTCATCTAAGCTTGTGAAAATCATTCTTTCAAGATATCTATTACATATACCCTTCATTTTTCTTGTGAAATATGAGTTTAAAAATGATTTTGGTGGTTTTTAAGGTAGGGTTTCAATTTCATCCGAATTTCTAACATTTCATATTTGACAAAACCTTTCCTTTTTCAATGTTCTTGCTTCCTATATATGAAGATCTACTATCTAACATCTCTATACATATACAAGACTACATTTTTATGATCATCAATGCATGGAAATCAAAACAAACCTATGATCATGCATGTACATGAAAATGTGAATATCTAAACTTTAGATCTACTAAATATAATGCATGAATCATAGATCTCATGGCATGAACAACAATATATATACAAGATCTCTACTTTACATGCATGAATTAGAAGATATCTTAACATAAACACATCTAAACACTAGATCCATGTCTTGTGATGACTTGATATTCTTGTTCATGTGTTTTCATGTCCCTAGCATGAGCTCATTGGGATTTAAGTGAGAAAACACACAAGATATAGCTTTGCCATTCCAAAATTAGGAAGGATCAAAACTTAAATACACATACCAAAGGAGTCTTGAAGGAAAAAAAGAGAAGAAACAAGTTGGAAATGTGAGAGGAAGGGAAAGAGGGGGCTCACGGCACAACTAGAGGAGAGAAGAGAGGTTTTTCTTCTTTTACAAAATTTGAAACAAGTAAAAATGAAGAGAGAGAGAGAGAAAAATATGTTTATATATGAAATGAATTAGGGTTTTAGTTAATAAAATTGAGTTAAATAAATCAATGGAGAGGGAAAACAGGGGGGAGGGGGCACATCTCGTGTGTGTGTGTGTGTTTGAAAATTTGATATTTTGTAATTTAGTAAATTAAAATGTAATAAATGTGATAATTATTTAAGAGACAAAATTTCTTGGAAAAGAAAATTGAAATGAGTAGTTGTAAGGATGTAAGAATAGGGTATGGGTAGTGTGTAGTGTAGGTTGTACTTGTGAATAGTAGACAAGATATCTACTTTACCGGTTGTATCGAAAACACGGGAAAAGCTATAACTGTAATTTTTATAGCTCGAAAAATTATAAAATTGATATTTTTGGAATCCTTATAAAATCACGGTTCTAATGAATATTCCGGAATATTTTTCTGAATCCGTGGCCCGGGGCACGCTTTTCCGTAATTGAGCTCGGGAAAGCCCAGAATTGAAAAATTCCCGAATTTAAAACTTTCAAAGGTTTAAAATGTACTTTAAAACAATAATTCAACTTCATTTACTTCATAAAATTTCTTTTATTATGAAACCGAAGGAAAGCCGGATTTAGGGTTCCTAGGCTTCTCTTACTAGACTCAAACTGGACCGGATTAGGGTTTCGCTTCCAATTCTCGGGGCTTCTTGACTACTAAGAATACCGGGGTTTACAGCGTTAGAACCAAGAGGGTAGGGAGATGAGAACCAGGGAGCCTAGAACAAATACTTATACTTCTACTAGTCTTAAATGGCTCGGTCCGCTTAGCAATTTTATTAAAATGAACTCAGATGCTTCCTTTGATTCTAGAACAAATGAAGGTGCGATATCATTCATTACAAGAAGTGATCAAGGAAGGGTGTGTCGCGAAGGAGCTAGTCTTTGTAATGCCAGCTCTCTCGAGGAAGCGGAAGGGATTGCCCTTCATGCAGTTGTAAAATATGTAGCTTCGAGGAAATGGGAAGACATCATTTTTGAAATTGATAGTTTAGTGGTGTACAGGGCGGTTTGCTCCACAACTAATCCACCGTGGTGTCTTTTTGTTCATATTCATGAGATTAACTTGCTTTTATTTAGTTTTAGATGTGCTCGCTTTGAATGGATTCGCAAATAAGCAAATAGGACAACTGATTGGATTGTTTATCATACTAGACTTAGGTTATGCCCCAAGGATTGGTATTTTGTTATTCACAACCCGTTGAGATCGATTTTGTTAGGAGAAGCTGGTTGCTTTTTGAATGATAATATTCTAAAAAAACTCTTTGTTGTATTTGATCAGTTGAATCTATAAAGTTTTTTGAAGGGAAGGAAGAAAAAAGGTGTTTTAGATTTCAAATCTCATTTCTATTATATAATCCGAAACTATTCATTTGATTGCACGTCCAAATATAAAATAATATATGTCTTTTATTTTTATTTTTTTTTTTCTGTCCATGTTATGCTTTATTGTATGGAAGGGGTTTGGATCTTTGTCTACAACATGACCTTTTAGACAGAGACACTAAAGTGGACTCGTGGGTCTTTGGTTCAAGATTCCAAGTTGTCCGAGATCGGATGTGATTTATGCTGTCACAGTTGTCAGTTCTTAAACACCCCCAGTTACTCTCGTTGGTGGACATTACGAGCCGCCTAATAAATGCGCAGTGGGCCCTTCCTATAAAAGCTAATTGCACTAGGTGAATGTCTAATGCAAAATGAAAACATTTTCTATACTTTCTGGCATCGTCGCTGGGCAAGTAGATGGCCCCTTAGCACCAACAGTTATAGCCAAGCAAACCTTTAGCACTAGTAAATTACTTTTAGACAATTATTGGATTAATTTTCAGTAAGGGGTAAACTATACCAGAAGTTAATAATTTTTAGAAATAAATTTATTTAAAATCACAATGTTTTAAATAGTTTATACGAGATCACTATTAACATGAGCTAAGAAAAAAAATTTAATTAAAACTTAAAAAATTTATCACGCTATAACACGTATTAATAATAACTTCAATTGATCTACATCCATTGCGACCTTAAATAAATTATTGGAAATTTATTGTCTCAAATGAGTTTACCTTTTACTCATAAACATAGAAGACGAGCCTCAGATTAGATTCGCAAAGGCACTAAAAGTAAACAGCAAATATCTGCGTCTTCTGGTTTTTAAGATGATTATTTTGACCCAACACACAGTGGAAACATGGCCTTGTCAAGCCTTTGGGAGGTTTTGGGATCCAAATAATTTTTTTTTATTATTTTCATAATATACAAAATTCTAGTAGTTATATCACTTCTAGTATTTAAGAAAAAGAATTTTGTATAACCAGTTATTCTTTTTCCCAATGTTTTAATGCAAGCATTATAAATTTAATTGGAAAACAAAAAATTGTTGATTTATTTATCATGTTAAAGCTATTAAGGAGTTAGGTGTGTTATATGTAGGTAATTAAAAAAAATAATTATTTTAGATGTATAGATAAAGAAAATAGCAGTTATTTTTGAAATCATATGATATCTACTTTTTTTCATTTGATTTGTAAAAATTTTTATTATAAAAAATATTTATTCTATGTAACGTAGAATACGTAAATAATGCTTATTCTTTCATTCATGAAAAAATACTATTTCTCATAAAAATATATATGTTTTCAATAACATGTTAATCATTAAACAAGGAAATCATAATTTTTTTCTATTATTCTAATGAACCAATCATAACGTTAAAAAAAAAATTATTTTTGATTAAATGACTTGATATATAATTGATATATTGTACTATTTTTTTAGGTGGAAAATAAATTGTATTATTTTCGTTATTTTAACATTTCGGTATAGCAATTGCTGCAATTATTAAGCGGAATGCCCTTTAGCTGTAGTAGTTCAGTTAGCCTAGTAGAGCCATTCCCTATGAAGAGAGCCGGTACTAAAGTAATTTATTCTTAAAATAAAAAATTGAAATTATAATAATGGTAATGTTATATTCTTTTTACTTAAAATTTTTCAGAAAAATAATAATAATTATCTAATTATTAATTATATAAATATGGAAAGCAGAGCAGGGTGCGGGCGTGCAACATTAGGTTTAATAGGCCACTTTTAGAAGCCGCGTGATGTGACGTCTGATAAAGTTCTTGTGGCTGAGATGCGAAGATTTCTATTCTTACGGGTACATAGCGTCTGTAGACTATCACAGCTCTTCCAAATTTACTTTCTCACTTGTACAGTGCGGTTTACATCTTATCAAAATAAATAACAAGAACATTTAAAAAAAAAAAATAATGTTATTATTATATAAAAATTTATATTATATTTAATCATAATTAAATTATTAAAATAATTAATTATTATATTTATTTTAATAATTAAATAATTAATTATTGATTCAACAATTCAGTCTATAATGCCATAAAAGCTACACAACTTCACACCCCACAAGTCACGTGCATGCTCCTCATCCTATTAATGCCTTGTAACACATCTTCTTATTATTCACTCCACTCTCCCTTGCTGTCTCTGGCTCTCTTGTGTCTGTCTCTCTTCCTCTCCTTCTCTCTCTATCTCTCTCTGGTCTCCAGACATCGTTCCTCAGGCAACAGCAACACAATGTCCGGTTCCAGGTTTGTTTTCTATCGTTGTCTTAGTTCACGCAGGTTTTACTTTCTTTCTTTCTCTCTTTTTTTTTTTGAGTATATATATATTTAATATATTAAGGATAATAAAATAATGTGCATTGTTTTATTATCATTTTTCTATTTCTTTTTCCTCGTAACAAACACAGATCTCTCATCTGTTCCAAGAAGAATGTTGAGACATTTGATGTAATATTTGATATGACCAAGACCAATCCACCTTATAATTATTAAGTAATAGGGGGTTTTGATTTTGTCTATTTGCAGGGAAATCCTTTACTTCTAGCGGCATTTGGTGATTTTTCCTCTAAGTTCAATTTTTTTCCCATCCATGTGGCCACTTTTGTTTGTTTAAAAAAAAGGAAAAAAAAAAAAATCCTAGAAAACCCATAACCTCCTTTAAATTTTCTGATCACTAAGTTCAAAGTTCTACTTTCTACCTCCATGAAAGTGTTGTCACTCAAGTTGCTCTCTTTTTACCTTTAAAAAAAGGAGAGTCAAGTTTATAGGTGTATTTTCCACCGTTAGATTGACTTGAAATTAGTGAAGAAAGTTGCATAGGTAGTAAAAAGAGAAATATGTCAGTGTCATCTTCCAATCCTAAAACACCCTTGATCCAACCAACACAGCACACCCAGAAACTCCCTGATTTCAAGCAATCCGTTAAACTGAAATATGTGAAACTTGGTTACCACTATCTCATAACTCATGGTATGTACCTATTTTTAACCCCTCTTGTTGCTGTTGTTGCTGCACAACTATCCACATTCTCACTCGAAGACCTCCATGATCTCTGGGACCATCTCCGCTTCAATCTCATCTCCGTGGTCCTTTGTTCCACCCTCCTCGTGTTCGTATCCACCCTTTATTTCCTCACCCGTCCTCGGCCTGTTTATCTTGTTGATTTTTCTTGCTATAAGCCTGATGATGAGCGGAAATGCACGAGGCAGATCTTTATGGAGAGATCGCTCTTGACGGGTACCTTCACTAAAGAGAATCTTGAGTTCCAAAGGAAGATTCTCGAGAGGTCGGGTCTTGGGGAGTCTACCTATTTACCTGAGGCTGTTCTGAGGGTGCCGCCAAATCCTTGCATGGCAGAGGCGAGGAAGGAGGCTGAAATGGTGATGTTTGGTGCTCTCGATCAGCTTTTCGAGAAAACATCCTTGAAGCCCAAAGATATTGGAATACTGATTGTGAATTGCAGCTTGTTCAACCCGACCCCATCGTTATCCGCGATGGTAATTAACCATTATAAGCTCAGAGGGAATATCATTAGCTACAACCTTGGTGGAATGGGGTGTAGTGCTGGGCTGATTTCGATTGATCTTGCAAAGGATCTCCTCCAAGTCCACCCAAATTCCTATGCTTTGGTCATTAGCATGGAGAATATCACTCTTAATTGGTATTTTGGAAATGAGAGGTCAATGCTCGTGTCGAATTGTTTGTTTAGGGTGGGAGGAGCTGCAATTGTACTCTCGAACAAGAGGTCAGACAGATGGAGGTCCAAGTACCGTTAGTCCATACTGTCCGGACGCATAAAGGTGCTGATGACAAGTGCTTCTCTTGTGTCTACCAACGAGAGGACCCCACTGGGAGAGTTGGAGTCTCCTTGTCAAAGGATTTGATGGCTGTTGCTGGGGATGCTTTGAAGACGAATATTACAACATTAGGCCCTCTTGTGTTGCCAATGTCCGAACAGTTGCTCTTTTTTGCCACATTGGTTGGAAAGAAGCTCTTCAAGATGAAATGGAAGCCCTATATCCCTGACTTCAAGCTGGCTTTTGAGCATTTCTGTATTCATGCTGGAGGAAGAGCTGTACTGGATGAGCTGGAGAAGAACCTGCAACTTTCTGATTGGCACATGGAGCCTTCCAGGATGACACTTAACCGATTTGGCAACACATCGAGCAGCTCTCTTTGGTATGAGCTGGCATACACAGAAGCCAAAGGGAGGGTGAAAAGGGGAAACAGAATCTGGCAGATAGCTTTCGGATCTGGGTTTAAATGCAACAGTGCTGTTTGGAAGGCCATGCGGACAATAAACCCAGCAAAGGAGAAGAATCCATGGATGGACGAGATCCATAACTTCCCTGTGGAGGTTCCAAAGGTCTCAGCCATTTAAGATATCAAGGATAGGTCCATTCTTATGGTTCAGCCCACATAGATGTGATGGAATCGATTGAATTTACTTCCTAACATTAGAATTGGAGGACTCTAAATTAGATTTTGATCAGAGTAGTTCCAGCTTGGGGTTTTCACAGTTGATGCTAGAACTAAGCTGAGTTTGTTTACCATATCAGCATGTTAGTCCCAGTAGAGGTTTGGTTTCTTGTTTTAGAAACACTAATTACTCTGTGTTAGACTCCAGCATTTGGTTATTTTAATGTTATATCATCCATAATATGTATGTCATCACATGCCTTTGTTTCCTTGAAAATCTCATTTGCGTCAAACATATGATTAGTGATTATTTCCCTTATACTTTGTTTTCCTTGCCTTTTGTTGCTGCTTTTATTTGCTAAGAAACAAGCACAAAACACGCCCAACATTATTGTTTAATATGCTGAGCATACTCCACGGAAATCATCAAACACTCCAAAGGGATAATGGACAAAAATTACTTTTCTTCAAATCTGATTCATTGATGAGCTGAGTTTAGAGAAGAAAGAAAGGGACATATATGCTTGTCACGAAATTATTTTTACATCCATCTATCTTGCGCTTGCCTGGCCCCTTTATCCTCCTTTAGAAAGAAAATGCTCTTAAAATCAGCATATATTTGAACTTTGACTAAAATTTACGCATTACCCTTTCTCCCCACTTTCCCATGGTTAATTTATTTTGCTGTTTCTATTAAAAGTTAATGCACCCCTATCCAAGTCCATAACTTAGCTTATGAGTTAGGGTCTTCGGATCATATGAAAACATGCTGAAAAGAAGCAACAAATTTGCAATCCCTCATTTGATAAGAATAAAAATTCTACATAAGCTATTTTACAAGCTATACATAATATACATATCTATAAACCATAGAGTTGTTTTGTTTTTGGTAGGAATATATTAAACATTCAATAGAATCCTCTAAATATTTTTTTAAAATGCTTTGATGATAACAAAGTTGCAAAAGTAATAAGAAAAGTACTTTTATGTTTTTATCAAAGAACAAAAACAATAGAGTTTGAACTCAATCATATATGCTTGATAAACTTAAGTATTATTTGGATTTGTAATGTTACAAAAGCACACATCAAAATCAAAAGCTAAAGTTTTCATTTGGAGCAACGAATTATATTAAACACCAAGCTCCACGAATTGGATAAATAGGGAATTATATCCAATCATCCATTAATAAGTAAAACAAGTATCTAATGAGGACTTAGAAAAATTTTGCGAGATTAATATAAAATCTTATCAAAGTCAGAACCGAACTATTTTACATATATTTTTAAAAAATTATACATATTATTTTTACTCTTAATTGTTTTATTAAAAAAATTAATTTGTTTTTAAAATTTGTGACTTAAATATGTATCATTCATGGAATAAAATTAGATTTGTCATGTTATATTTTAATTATTATGTTATCACAAATAAGATAGATTTTAGATTTTAGCCTCTAGGGTTCTAACTTATAAATTTTTTTTCCCTTTGTCTTATTAATTAACTTACTTCTATTATTTTATTATTATTGATTCACATAATTGATAATAGGTTAGTTAGAAGCATACAAAAAATTAAATTTTTATCTTATATTGGGATAAAATCTAGTATCATTATAGTTTAAAATAATTAAAGAAAATGAGACTAGTCACGATTATAATTTTATAATGATGAAATCCTGTCCTTCTTATTTTAAATGTTTATTTGGTAAATGATTAATTTTAAATTGTTGTTTATATTTGCATTAGTAATATGAAATATGTAATTAAAGTTTTTTGATAGAATATATTTTTTATTTATGAATAAAAACGGTTTGAACCGCAAACCAAACTGAACCAACAATTTTTTTTTATTCGAAAAAATTACGAACGCATCATATGGTTAAGTTGAATTTAAAAAAAAAAAAACGAACCGTAAAATATGGTGCGATTCCGTTTGAGGTGCAAACCGAACCGAACCATATCTTGCATACCTCTAGTTAAAAGAGATTTAATATGAAAATAAAATATTCATTGACTCAAATAAATATGAAATCATGATTTTCCTTACATAAGTTTCACAATTGCACAATCTAAGCATAAAAATTTTATTTAAGAATAAAACTTAGAAAATTCAAGAGGAACACATTAGAGTTTTATGCTACAAACAAGTAAAACCATGACTTATAAAATAAATTGTTAAATAAATTTTTTGAACAAATATAAGACCTTCAAGATTCCAAAATATATATATTGAACTATGATTTTTGTTGTTAAGTCACATGTTTACAAATAGCAAATTTTAATCACAAGTCAAAGGATGACTCTTCACAAAACTCAACATTTTTACAAAGATTATTTACAAAATTTTACTTTTAAGAGAATATCACTAGGATTATGGATATAATATGAGTTTTAATCAATATTAAATGATTTTTCAAAGGTAGAAATATTTGCTATAAAGTGTCTTAGCGAAGTAAAACTTAGGAAAAATTACAATTTAAGGTATAAAACTTTCAGGTGAAATTTGTACCGACCCATTTCGAAACCCAAATAGTTTTTAATGTTGAAAATAGCCTTAGAAATTGATAGATTTTTTTGAGTAGATAGAAAACGACTACTAATATGCGAAATTTCAAGTTAAAATAAGTAAATTATGGCTGTTTTAATTTATAATTTTCCTTCATCCGAATTTTGATGCGAATGATAGATAGAATTAGAAAGCTTTAGTAGAACCTCTACGAAATAATCATTTTAGGTATTTATTTTGTTCATGTGGCGAGGAGTATGACGCCGTTTTTGAAGGATTACTTCGACTAGGAATTACTCTAATGGACGAGTGATTTTCCTCATAATTTCTTATCTTGCTTACACTTTGTAGATAGTTGTACTAATTTGTAGGTACAACATAAAATAAATATGAATGGGGTTATGGGTTCATATATATATGCTTTTATGTATATGTGACAGTGGATGCTAAGCATATCGAAACCAATAAATGATTGTTTAAGTACATCATTAATATTGTTGCTTATGTGTGTATGATGCTTGCTTGATCGCCTTTAAGTATACCAAAATTATACTCAGCTTTGACATTGGTTTTGCACCGGTAAGACCAACATCTTAGAGAATATCATGGCAAAATTTCCTTTGGTGTAAAAATATGCAAGTGGCATTTCAAAATATGTCAATGTGGAGCTTGGATTTTGAATTCTGGTTTAATTTCCTTTAACCTGATTTATATTAAACCCTAACCCATTTAATATAGATCCACAGCTAAGAATTAAAAGAAAATTCTAGTTTTAAAAATATTTTGGAATCGCCATTCAATCAAAATTGGAAAAAGAAAAATCAAATGAGGATCATTCATTAGATTGATCCTAATTTCATTATTGATCAGTGGTAAAATCGATTTTAAAATCTATTTTTAATAAAGAACCAAAGATAATGAGTTAGGGGCTATCTTATTAAAACCTAAATGGTTACTATCTTTTAATTTACTAGTTATAAATCGTTCCCAATTTTTTTTAAAAAATTATAATCATATGATATTCAAAAAAAAAAATTACCATTTTTATTAAGCTTTACAAAATTAGTCTATTTTATTGAAATTTACAAAAAGACAACTAATATAGTTAATGCAGCTTATATACCATTAATAGACAACTTATAATAAGCGAAGAATATTTAAAGGCCTTTTCCAATTTTACTAAGATCTGAAAAATAATACTATTTACATGCTATTATCAATTATTTTGCAAGAAACAACAATATTCACAACAATCTTCAATTTTGTATAAAAATTACAATAATAAAACAAAAATAAAATTTGTACAAATTTAGGTCACTCATTAGATGCTTGCAAACCCGCTTTTCAATATAAGATAATATAAAGCTCTTTTAGAAAATGTTAATTTATTTATTAATGTTATTATATATAATAATATATATATATAAAGTCTTTTTACTTTAAATTCATTAAATTTTATTAATTTTATAAAATTCGATTTCTTTATTGTGAACCTTAAATCTACTAAATTAACTTTTTGCAATTTATGAAAACTCATATTTTATAAGTGACAAAAGATTTTAAACAAACAAATCAATTTAACATAGATAATGAGATTAAGGTTTCTATGAGAATCATCAGCATCAAATATTCCAATTCTAACAAGACAAGCTTGTGTAATTATATTCATTAACATAGTTAAACAACATTATAACAAAATATCGATTTAAGCTTTTAGAATTCAATGGGTCTTAACTAAATAAATTATGCCTTTTTTATACATTTATGAATACATATTGACAATAAAAAGCAATATTGAAGAAAGAATGAGAATTACCTAATGTCTACTATAGTCCTTAAAACCTGAAATATTTATAGTTAGTCAAAACAAACAAACAGATAAATTCCTATAAAAATACTAAAAGAAATGAATTTAGTAAAAATTATTGAAGAATATATATAGATAAACCAAAATACAAAATATTCATAAGTTCTAAATCATACATTATGATATGAAAAATGCAAATGTATGGAAAAATAATTTTTATATTTTATATAATTGTGTTGTAGGTGCCTATGTATCCACTATGGCAGAATCAAACTCTCATGGTTCATTTGATTTCTTTTATAAAACTTAAATTTGTAGGTTGATAAGAAAACTTGCTAGGTTTACATTTTTTTTAGCCAACTTAATTTTTATTCATGGAAAATCCTAACGTGTCTAACTTTAAAGGCCCAGTTCAAGAAAATTCTAATGCAAGTCCCTAATTTTTGAGAAATACCAATTAAATAGTTTCTTATTTTATGAAAACCGATCTAAATGTCAAAATAGTTTTTCATGCAATACAACCCTTAAGATGCCTAATATGTAAGAAATATGTGGAAAGTAAGAAACACGATTTTTTAATGAGAAAATGTAATTTGTGAAGACCGTACCAAAACACACGATTTTGTAATTTGCAATCATCATATGAATATATATTATAAAAAGCACCATGAGCATGTGATTATTCCGTCACTAATAATCATAATCATAATCATATGTAGTTTCGCTTATAGGTAAGTTTTGTGTTGACTTGATGCTTTTTGAAGAATTCAAAGTCTTCCAAGATACTACATGGCATCTTGTATTTATGAAGATGATGTGTATGGTTCTTCTTTAATGAAATTTCATCACATCGTTTTTCCCTATTTACCTTTCTAAAAGTTTTTTTATCTTTCTTGCTCTGCTTATTATCTTAGAGCAGCTGAGGATTGTTTCTAGGTGCAGGATCATGTTATTATGCACGTATGTCATATGTATCTCTAGAATATAATAACCGATAATTCTTTCCAATTACACTTTTCTAGGCTGAGTTATTGTTTGGTGTATCTGGATTGTTGGATTTGGTGTTAGTGTTGCGAATAAATTTAAGGTTTGGCATGCCAGACTATTTCTTAGTTGTATTTGATTTGATGACGTTGTTGCCCAGTTGATTGCACGCATCAAGTGGATGCCTCTTCCTGTACTTAGCTCAAAACCATGCCCTCCTGGCATAGAAGACACCTTTCTTGCACTGCTTATGTGAATTGATCATGTTGAATGATCTCTTAAGCCTTGACAGGAGGCTTTTTACTTCGCAGCATTTTGAAGGTCACACGATCCTAGTTCAACCATCTTTGGGTGGCCATTCTATTCTACTTAGGAGCATCTTGAGGATCACTACAATTTGTTTGCTCTCTTTGGTTCCCAAAAGCGACCCAAGCACAAATGTACTTCCATCTAATCTATTGCAAACAGAATAGGGTCATAGTGGTGATCTACCTGGATCTAAAAACAGGGAGATGGCTGCTTTTATGGGTAGCATTTGATCAGAGAATTGCCATTTGATAATATACACAACTCTCTCTAAGGGAGTATCTTCTACAGGAGTCTCAGATTTTGAACTATTTTCATGGTGAAATCTTGGCTCCTATGTGAATTGGGCTGTATGACAAGTAAAGGTGAGGACACTGTAAGAGCTCTTTTGAAGCCTAATATGGGAAATTACCAGAGGTACACATTAGCTAGATGGAAGATTGCTACATCGAAAATTTAAAGCTTAAACATAGAGCAGGATGTCGTTCTGATGATGGACTGCTGGAATTCTTTTGAGGAAGTTTAACTAATATGTTATTGCAGTTGGAGTTCAGTTGAGCTCCTCAGAGTAGCTACTAATATGGTGCTAGTTGAAGAGTCCAAACTTTGTTAGGAGGAACGCACAGTCCTTGCATTCTCCAAGCAGGATTTTCTTCTTTGTATAACATAATGGTATGTTGCGAATCTTACATATGGAGCTGCAAGTTTTGCATATATCCTTATGGCTGGACCATGTGTGTGTGTGTGTTGTGTATTCCCATCTTGTCTTATGCAGCAGCTGCAAGTTTTGCATACATACTTCTGGCTGGACCGTGTTAATTAGATTCCCCTTGACGTAACCATGAGGGTGTGCATGGGGTCAATCAATAATAATAATAATTATCTTTGCTTACAATCCACGGATTTCTAAACTTGTGCGGGTTTATTCTTAAAGGAGTTTTTACACTTTATGGTACGTCGCATTGTAAATTATATAATATTACAAAGAGCAGAAGTAACAAGTAGTTAATCCTATTCTGAGAGACGGTTTATAAAAAAAGGTTCGATATGTATTGTATGTTAATGCCATGTGTTATATATGCACATGAAGTTAATTCATATATGAAAAAGGAGTCAGGTCTTTAGATTTAAGCTTTTATATATTATATTATAATAAAAACACATTTTAATATTTTTTTTATTTGCTCGCTCATGGCTTACATTACACCTATTTTTGGATTCGAGAATTTATAATCTAAATTTTCATTAAAGTGGTATTTAGGCTTTTAGATAACCATTTTTATTTTTATAAAAATATATAACAATGTCAATTGTAAAAACATACTCAAAAACCTAAGAAAGGAAGATAAGAAATCCTCTTTTTTTTATCTTTTCTGATTTTATTCAAATTTTCTAATTTAATTAAGCAATTCTATTATTATTTTATTAAGAATAAATTAATCATACAAGGATTTGAGAGCATACAATTTTCTTAATAAAAACAAATTCATTAGGACCACCAGCATTATCTCGTGATGATATTGCACGTGTGGAAACAATTCCACCCATTTTCGACTCTTTTCAATATTGCCAAACATTATTTTCCTGTTCATTTATATTGTTTTCTCGCAATTTCCTTAAACTTTCATCCTGTCCATTAACTTTGACAAATCTAATAAACTAATGATGTCCTCTCATCGGTTCAAATGTAATTGTATGCGTGTGTCTTTTCATCCTTTATTAATCCTTAATGACAGAACATACTCTATGTTGTTGGATTTAATATCTCGGAAATTCTTACGCTTGCTTCCAAATGACAGCATATTGTTCTTTTATTTCCGAGTCCATTACGTATTACTCTTTTAAGTGATAATTCAGGTTACAAAGATATCCTGTAGTTTTATAAAGTAATTATAACTTTAATATATAAATCTATCTTACCAATATTCAGTTTAATCACAAACATTATTTATACTTTAAAAGAATTCAACTTTTTCAAAACCTATAGTTTGATCATCAAATTGATCACAAAGTTTCAAAATAATTAAATAATTGGAGTTAAAATTGTTCATTTTGTTTTTTTTTTTTGTTTTTAATTCTAAGCCTAAGATATACTATAAGGGAAAAAAATGAAAAAATAAAATAAAAAAAAACTGTGGGTCAAGTCAGATATTGTATTAAATCATTGAAATCATGCCCCACCATATATAATATAATAAAGATTCTTCACTTAGAATTTGATGAAATTTGTGGATAAGAGAAAAAGGCCAATAACTTTCATTGTCAAAGTAAATAAGTGAATGCCATCCCAAATTACCCATAAAAAAAGCCAGCCTGCTCCATTGTATTCTATCCCTAATCAGTTACTGCCCTTTTGATGGTTTCAGTTTCAGAACCTTGAATTGTTAATCTCGTGTCATCTCCCACGAGATGCCGCCGCCATCGTACAACTAACAATGATTCCATCATCATCAAATTTAGTCACCACTTACGTTCTGCCACTTGTTTTTTATACTAAAATAAAATAAGGTGCAATGTTATGGTTGAGATGCTCGATATTTCGATTCGAGTAATGAAAAGAGAGGAAATACAATATTAGAAGAAAAATACACCATTATCATTATGACTGCAAATAAGTCAAGCCGAAATGATAGAGTAATATCCTAAATTATACGTTTACTTAAATTTTAGTAATTGCTAAATCGATAGTAATGTCAGGTGAAAATTTTAAAAAATATCCAAAAAATCAATTCTATTTTTCACGAATTTAAATATTATAATTTCTAATATAATTAATAAAAGACGTAATCAAAATAAAGAAATAACAGCATATAGAAGGTCTATACCAAAGAAATATTTTTTAATAAGATATAATAATAATAATATGGTCAATATATAAACTAAAGATTAAAAACAATAAGTATGAAAATAAATTAAATCCCAAAAACAATTCAAAAAATATACAAAAAAAATATAAAAACTATAAATTTATAATAATAAAATATAAATAAGTCAAATTAAGGACATTAATTATTAATTAGATCATAAAATATCAAAATATTAACAACTTAAACCCTTAAAGGATAAATTATAATTTATGATAATAGATATTAAAACTGAAAAATGAAAGTCTTAAATTAAAGATTTTAAGTATACCATAATGTTCAGAATACTTAATATAGTAGGTACGAAATTTTTCATCTAAAAATATTATCAAATGAATATTTATCGTACGTTTTAAATAAAATCGAAAAAATTGAAATTTCATATAAATTTCCATTGTTGCTTGCCCCACGCTAAAATTTTCCTTATAAATTGTCACTTCTCCCTCTCTCTTCTCATTCTACTTTCGATTTCATTTTTGTTTTCATTTCTCTCTCTCTCTCTCTCTTAATAAAAAATAAAAAAGAAAACTAGAAGCTCTTCCGATCTTCAAAAGTCCATATATTTCACATACTACAATCGATTTCCATTTTGAAAGTGGTATTGTGATCGTGAAGATACACTCTTCAATTCAAAAACCACACAAGGTAAGGTTTTGACCACTCTAAAATTTTACTATTATGATCTGAATATAGAAGTTTTTATAATATTATGAGTTTTTGTATTAGTTTGTACTATAAATATACAAATTTACATGCATATATAATGATAATAATATAAAATTATGTCATGCTAGTGTGTGTATTTTGACTAATTAATATTGCATTTCACTTATCAAAGGGATAATAAACTGATAAATAAAAACGCTAGATAGTCGAAAATTGGTTATAATATTAGATAATTAATTTCTAGAGTCCATTTATTAGGAAATAGAAATTTAAAGGCAAATTGCTACGATTGAAAATATCTGATAGGATCAAGAACTTATCAAAATCTACCAACATAAAGCTCAAATAAAAATTCTGATTTCACAAACATGAAAGTTATAATATTTTAATCCTATATACACTAAAACCCTATTTTACCCTATCAAATCTAGAAACTCTAATTGCGTAGGTGATAAATCTAAATCTATCCGATCCTGTAGACTTTAGATTTTAGTTTTCAACTCGAAAATAATGCAAGAAAAATATAAAGCCTTAACTATTGAGATATCCATCGTGTAATACCTGAAATTTCTCAAAACACTAAAAGTTAAATGTGCTCATGATCTAGGATGGGTGACCTTCTTGAGAAATGAGTTATAATTCGCCAAAACGAGTGATATCTCGATAAATATAAGTTCCAAGTCAGTAACTGCTAGTTTAGAATTGAATTACCATATCTTTAAAGTATATCAGTTAGCAAATGATAATTTAAAGATAAATCATTAGGATTGAGATATACTCGTTAAAACTAGATATTAGGTTTAATTAATATAAATAAGACTCAAACTAAGATTTTAATATCGAAACCACTAAAAAAAAGATATTCTTAACTTATATAACACCAAACCCAACTTTAGTTTTTAAAATCATAAACCCTAATCGGGTAGATAAAAACCATAATATTATTCAATTGTGTAAACATAAACACTAGAAATCATGTCAAAACTATCTCTTATAAAATCTAGGACTTAAAACCTAATTTAAATATTTCGTTTGATATTAATTAGTAATTTAATCGTGTATTTATCAATATCAATCTAAATAATAAATTATTCTTATATATATATATTATAATCTCCCTAAAACATGAAACCAATCCGTTTTATTTTTCCTCTTCACATAAAACAACAGCATACAATATTTCTAAAATATTTCACCTTATCTACTCTAAATTCCTTAGAAAAACAACATCATGCAAAATCTTAGAAAGAAAAAAAATCATGATAACTTATGTTCTTTAACAATACTTAGATAATTAGTTATATTTAATAAAAAAAACATAGAGATCATGTTGGTTCAATTTAAATCTTAGGTTAAATGTCATTATATAAACACTTATTATGTTTTATGAAGTAAAACTTAACTAAAGAAACAACTAGAATTAAGTAAAATAAACCTATAGCGTAGTTTATACATTTAAAAAGAATAGAAATACTCTATGGCAAGCTTAAATAATTTAAATTACACATAATATATATTCATGACTAGAAATGGAATCAACGGGAGAAATAAAAGCTTAGGAAACTCGAGGACCCTGTAATGAAAATTTTGTCCTACAAAAAAACTTAAGAAAATTTTACTTGAAGTTAATAAATAAAAGATATTTAATCATTAGATCAACAAGAAAATTGGATATATAATTAAACTTTAGTATATTACCCTATATACAACTATGAGTTTCATACCATACATAGAAATAGGATCTTGATACATAAACTTGATATGATTTAAGTATTATATAGATAAAAGATATTTTAACTTTGGATATTGTAGATAAATTCAATAACAAGCCTATATGGACATATGGAGATTTTAACACATATAAAAGAATAATATTCCTAAAACAAAACTTAAATAATTCAAGTAAAAATTAGAAAATCAAGATTCTATAAAAATTATGATTGAGAAATTAAACTTAAGAAATAATCCCGAAACCCTAAGTATGAAATTCAACACTTATAGGATATAAAGTGGAGATTGTTGTAAATCGTAGAAATATTAATTGGTATAATCAAATTAACTAAAGTTACATACTTAAAATAAGCTCAAGATAAGCAAAATGAAAATAAATATAAATATATATGCTTTAACTAAAAAGGTAGAGTAATGAACTTAAAATTAAATTTAATCACTAACACTTGATGAAATAAACTTAAAACAAGGAATCGAACTTGAAATAATAATTAAGCATACAAAACAAGAAAGATATGAATCATTGTGATACCTTTCGGACCCTTAAAGTAATAAAGGGAAAAATATACAAAATAATTAGTTTAAACAGATAATTAAAATCTATGTTCAATAAGTTTTGCAATACCTATTCATATACTAAAACTTGAGTCTAAGACACAAAGACACAATAGGCTTCTTTATATGAATAAAAGTATAGTAATGAGTACCTCTTATTGTAATTCTCAGGGATAAAGGTCCATCTTCGGGAGGATAAACATGTGAGTATACTTTGATAACCTTCATATCTACTTGTGCTTGTAGGTTTAAAGTATGATATTTTGTTAATATAAATTAAATGATTCATGTATGGGGTAAGGAAATTTACGTTTGTGGTTGCTCGTGTTTTTATCTGTATTGAAAATACTATACATTATTTTGAACATTGTATTGAGTGTTGCTTAATCTTTTTATATTTGTGGTGTGATAATTGTCTGATCACCAAATAAATAGACTTAATAACTATTGGTGTGATAATTACAAAATTGAGTATGTATTGCACGATTGCATGTAGAAGGATATCACCACCACACTTTGATACGGATAGGCCACACTGTTTCGTGAGAACGGTGAACATGAAAGACCGAAGTGGTATATGCCTAGTGTGTACCATGGGCCTTGTTCTAAGGGAATGGAAACTAAGTTGTCCTGGGGAGACGGCCCATATCCTAGGATCATGTCGAGTCATTGTTAAGGATATCTTGCTTCAATGGGATGTTGTTATATGTATATTATTTTATGTATATTATTTTATGTATATGAAAAATTCCTTGAATAAATTTGATTTCCGAAGTATTAGCAGTCTGGGTGCTATTGTGTAGATGTACCCTAACCCCTGATTTGAAGGGCATAAATCCTAATATATATATATATATATATATGGCTATCGGTTGGCCATATATATTTGTTCATTTGCTTGTCTGCATTGCATATGCTTGTTTAATATCTTGTTTGTTTTTGCTTAAACAGTATGGAGTGAAAGTATACCTCACTCAGCTAGTTGTAGCTGACTCTCCAATAGTTTGTTTTTGCAGGTAAGTTGAAAACTGAGAAGGGATAGGATTTGAGTGCAGAGCACACCAAGGATCAAGGTTCTCAAGATAAGTAGATGATTGTAAATTTTAGAGGAATAAACCTAATTTAGAGATAAAATTTTAAAATGTAGTTTTCTTTCTCAATTAAACCTAGGTTTATTTTATCTTATCGTTTAGTAGGATATCTGATTCTTTGCGGTTTTGTGATCTATGGAAGTTTCGATATCCAATAAACTATTTTCATAATAAATTTATATACGTATAATGCAATAAGAGGATAATTAATTAGAGTCTTATAAACTCTGACTTGCAAGGCAATCTTCATGTTGCAGGTGCACATATGATATGGTGATTTAGGACAACCCTACTAGGCTATCTATAAGGTCGTTATAGATATAATGTCAATTTTTAATATTGAGTTTGATTCAAGTTCGACCATACTTAAAATTTTAAGCTCGAATCTTACTCACTCATCAACTGCCCAAATTTTAGTTCCACCTTAGCCTTTGATACATCCTGGAGAACATAATTGATCAATACCCTTTGTTGAGACCAATTATTACGATATTTAATTGCATCTTATATCAACCAAGCCATTCAATAGGACACCGAGCCATCAAGGTCCTTATAATAATATGATGGTAATTTTCCGATAGCTTCATGCCTAAACAAGTCCATACCATATGGCCATACGAGTGAAACTGAAAACTTATCTATTTAATGATGAAAATAAGCCTTGATAATTACTTGAGCCGCATTGTCGAGGATGGATTTTAATTTTTGATTTAATTTTTTTAATCTGATTTATGCTAAACTCTAACCCATTTAATATAAATCATCAATTAAAAATTAAAGGAAATCTTTAATTAAAAAAATATTTTAAAGTTGCCACCTAACTAAAGTAGGAAAAAAACTAAATTAGGACCAATCATTACCACCTTTTAATTTTTTTTTCCAATTATGATTTGTTCCCTTAATTTCCTAAATTGTCTTACTATATGATATATACAAAACAAATTTACAAATTTCATCAAGATTCACAAATCAATCAATTTTATTAAATTTTATAAAGAAGGCAACTAATTTACATGTAATAAGTAATTGCAATACCAAAGATAGCAACATTTACAGTATCACATCAATTTCATAAAAAATTAATTCTTTTAGGTTTTAAATCACCCATTGAGTGCCTACATACTCGCTATTTGGGATCATACGTCACGTAGTTCTTTTAAGAAAATTTTAATTTTTAGATTGATTTTTACTTTAAATCCACTAAATCTATCAAATTGATTTTTGATAATTTATGAAAATTACTTTTCTAAGTGACAAAATTCTTGAACAACACATTAAGGTCACATGCCATGGCAAACACATTGATTCAATACCCATATTATCAAAATAAGAAATGTCAATGTCAATTTTGAATAAGATGAATACCAATAAATCTCAATGACTGCTAATTGGAAATTGATGTGTTAAGGAACTATAGAATATATGAATACCACAAAAGAATTTTTTTTTTATGAGTTGTGTTCATGCAATTAATTTCAAATAAGTCGTATCTTAGATAGACCAATAAATAGAGCTAAGGTTATTGTTAATGCCGTTAGTAGAAAATCGAAATAACTAGTTATAGTAAGCATAAAGGTGAAGGAGCTAAATGAAATATTTTCTTTCTATATATATGTTTTTAAAGCACTTTCCTTAGTTTCAAGTTTTGAAATAGGATATTATGAACATAAGCAAAAATATCAATTGAAATGAAAAAAGGTTTTTGGTGGAATTTTTTTTTTTTTTTTGAATTTTCAATTTTGAGAGGAATTGGTTATTCATAGAGTAAGAAGTAGACTAAGAATTAAGAGGAATAGATAATGTTGATAAATGAAGAAAAAGAACTTAGAAAAGAAAGGAAAAAGTTATAGCAATTACTAGTCCTAGAATCTATTTGACTATGTCCAAATCTCATGAAGAAATTTAATGGTCCTGTAATTAATTTTGACGAGACTAGTCCTATCATTATCCAATGGCTTACAACATATCCAATCGTTATTGAACCACTAAAATAGTTAATATTCTAATTACTATATTCATTTTAACAGTTATATGATTTAATGGACAATTCCATTGATAGGACCGTAAAAGCTCTAAATTTCACGTATAGCTTAAGTATTGCAATCTTAATTCATGACATATAAGAGTGAAGTCTAATATTTACAAAGATCCAAGTTTTCTTAAAACCATAGGATACTACCTATTATTTACAAATTGAAATCAAAAGATATCAAACAGTTAGAACACGATGTTAAGACAAAACATGGTAAAAATAAAAAAAATTGAGACATCAATACAATATGCTATGATGGAGATCAAATTTAACAACCACATATTCATATTAACAAGTCATATCATCATGGCTAGAAATCACAAATTCAAAAACATATGATACAAAGGAATTTTTTTACAACAATTTTCACAAACTAAAAAATTTTAATTTAGACAAATATTCATGATCTTAAACAAAACCATTACTATGTCCAAAAGAAAAAAAAAAAAAAACAAAACCATTACTATTATTGTTAATTACATGTATTCTAGGCTACCCAAAAACGAGCAAAAAACACAATAACGCTAGATTTTTTTTATTATTTGTTTATCATTATTATAATATTGTTGTATTTATTGATTATTATTAAAAAAAAAAAAAAGAAAACTTACCTGCAGTTGCGATTGGACAGGGGAGTCGCAGCCGAAACTCCGGCCGCTCGGGTTCACTGGAGCTGCGTCTGGTCGACCGGGTTCCAGCCGTTAAGGGGCAGCGGGACGAGAGAGCAGTGGTCGGGCTGGCCATTTTGAGGTCATCGATCACTCCGATGGAGTTATCTCCTTTTGACGGTGGCTGTAGGGTTGGCTTTTGGACACTCCAATGGCGGCAAAAGACGGCGGCGGATTCTGGGGGTGTTTCCGACAATTTTGGAGAAGGGTTTTGCTACTGGCTTGTAGATCTCGATCTAAGGAACACTCCTATGACAAACGAATTTTGTCAATTTGTCTAGCATACACATGAATCAAACAATCAAATCTGGAAGCCCTAAGTTATAATCATAAATTCGAGTTTGAAATGAAAGGGAAATTAGAGCCAAACCGTACTTGGGATACCTTATTCATATCCTATTTATATTGTCTAGGGTCTCAATTTCGTTCAAGAACTTCTCAATTTCACCAATTCGAAATCTAGGGTTCATGACCTCTTTTTGGCATGAAATTTGAGATTCTAATAGATTTGAGGATTAGATTCCAATTAAACTTGATTTTTGTATCTAAAATATCAATTGAAAGCTTTTTATATCTTTCAATTTATACAAAACATGCAAATTTGTATCGAATCTTTATACTCTTAGAAAATGATAAAATGGGTTTTCTCAATATTTAATCTCCAATTTGATCCAAAAAATGTTAATAAAATCTTGCAAATTTAGTATCTATGGAACTTCTCCAAGTCTAGTTTTCAATTTTGCCATTGGTCAAATTACGAACGAAATCACAAAAAATGAGGATGAATTGGAGGGTCCACGTTATTTTAGTGAGTCTTCAAGTAGAAGAAGACTTATGTGATGTCAGCATCTGAATCTTTTTTTTAATTATAAAAAATTAAACCCTATCTTAATCTAATTAAATCTCTTTCTAATTTAATTAATTCTTATCCTAATCAAATCCCAAAATATATTATATGATAAAAGTTATACTAAATTGAATTTTTGTAAAGGTTACTAAACATTATGTATATATTCTTTATAAAACTAAAATTTTCATATCATATATTAAATTGAGCAAAAATAGGATGTCTATACTCATGCATTGCTCAATGATTCACCATTTTTTTTCCCCACTATAAGCAATATAACTATCACTAATGGCTCTGTTTTCCAACATTTCTAATGGAATAGATTGTTAAGAGAAAGATTATTGATCCTCCTAACAATTGTCTACAATTTACCCAACTTTAACTTTAAGATTTGAATAACCAACTTACCAAGTTGTTTGGAGAATGGATCTCCAAGATGCTTATGTGAAAATATCATTCTCATTCTTTGGAATAATAATAATAATAATAGTTATCCGAATAGGATTTGAAGCACCTTAATTATCAAAATAAACTTTTATAATAACAACTTGAAAATGCAATATAAGTTGTGCAAACTGATCGTAGAAAATGCGGTTGTCAAAACTTTTCCCCAACCAATTGATATGAAGTTAATGTTATTAAACAAGCATAGCAAAATCGCGCAGCAACCAATTGATATGAAGTTAATGTTCACATGAGGAATCGAACATGCGAGAAACAAGCAAGGGGCAACACATATAAACGTGAGAGAGAATCGCGCAGCAACCAATTGATATGAAGTTAATGTTATTAAACAAGCATAGCAAAATTGTTGCAATTTGTTTCGCAGTATGGCTGTTTGGTTTTGTCTATAGTGACGAACTTCAACATAACACATATATACAAGGTCAACACCACAAGGCTGCATATCATAGAATATTGAACATACCCCACTTCCAGTATTGTAGACTCCCAAGTCATGAGGACCATGAGGATGATAAATCTCCTAGGAGGGCTCGTCCAGGGACTCCAGCCTCTATCATCCGTAAAATAGATTGAATTTCTTTTATATTCTTTGATCTCTCTTGTATTAACGCAGATTGAGTGATTATCCCCTAAAAAGAGGATACCACCCTTCAGCGTCTCCATTTTGACCCACCTATCACCAGCCAACTCAAATAGTTTGAAACTAAATGTAATATATTTCCTTGGAACATCCTCTACTTCATCCCATGATTTTCCTCTTCTTTAAGTAACCTAGCAGGACAAATCAAACCTCCCTTGGTTGATTTGGCCAAATAAAAATAGAAGAGGCGATTATCGAAAATCTCCCTTAAATCTTGAAAGTCCCTTTTTCCAACAACCAACTCACACGGTATGAGCTTGTGTTAACCCTTCCTAAGCCCATCATTGAGCAAACTGCAAAGAACACATCATTGTAGTCACTGATATCATGGACCAAGCCTAAATGCCGATCCAATTTGATTCTCCTCTAAATCCCCTCTCTCGCTCTAAAGATTGCCAAATCGTATGAACAAAACACAACAAGAATATCAAAGTCGTCATGATGATCAAAAGGATCACATGACGATATGGCCTTATACGCTTCATAGCTATACTTTACATCATCCATCATCATCTTCTGACGTTCACTTAAATGAAAATTCAGTGGAGGAAGTTCCATTGTCTTTTTCTCTGCTGGATTATAAACTAAAAAGGAATTTCTAGTTGATAAGAGTACTGAACCATGAGATGACCCAGTGCATCTCAAGTTGTAAGTGTTAGTGATGTGCCATAGGCCATATGGATACTATTTAATTATCTACCAATCATAATAAGATTAAGATTAATAAATAATTATTAATTAAAATCGTTATTTTATAAGAAGTGTGTCATTTGGAATTCCTAATAACCTTTGAAATCCCTAACAAGATTAGAGTAGTTGACTATGACATAGTTTCTTATAAATAGAACATAGTGATCTCTCCTAGGGTTTTATATAAATGTTTGCCGTCATATTAGAATTACAGAGAAATTCAATGACTCAAAAGGATGGACCCTATTGAGAGAGATTCCCTAAAAATTCGGAATTGTTCCAACCTGCTAACACATTCATAGAGATCTGATTGGAAATTCGTTCGTGTGGATACAATAGAGGGTGTTCGCGCTTGCAAGATCTCAAATCTGAATTTTCAAATTCTAAAACATAAAAAGGTAATCCTATCCACTTTAATTTGATTGAATTGCATGGATCCGCTAGGAATTTAAGTTTTTAAAATAAAAATAATTTGTATTCCGCTGCTAGATTCGTTTTTCGATCCTTAAATTTCCAACAGTGGTATCAGAGCCACTTGCGATTTTAATCAAATTGTTTTTCAAATGATATATATATGATGGTATGTATGTTTTTCGAAAAAGAATTTGATGTGAATGTATATGTTTCAGTTTTTCTGATTATGAAATTCGATAAGCCCCTTACTTTGAGGGGATGTATAGATCTGGTGTAATTTGATTAAAAATGAATTTTAAGATTTATCAATTTGTAAAAGGATAAACCATTTATGAAGGGTTGAACAAATCCATTATATTTTTTAATTATATCAGATTTGTATGCGCGGGGTAATTAAATCCATGTTGATGGATTCGGGGATTGTTTTTGAAATTCGAGTGGTCATGTGTGACATTATTTGCTTTTACGAATTGTAGTAAAATCAGATATTTAAAATTATAAAGAAAAAAATTTGAGCAGTTTTAAATTACGGATCTCGAACACTGTGTTTGTAAATTTCGAAAACGTGAATCAAATGCCTTGGATGTCTAATTCGTTTTTACGTAGAGTCGAATGTTGATCTCCATATTCCGCTATTCTGTTCTATTTTATGCTTGAATCAGACATTTGTTATGAAATCTGTTCTGCAAACGTCTGATTTTTTTTTTTTTTTAATATGGTTTGTAGTTTTTGAAATGGACGTGATCTGCAATTTCTTGAAAAATTTGTCAATGAGAATAATATAGTAGGAACGGTTTTAAAATGAATTTCTCCTTCTGCTATGTTTGAACATATTGTCAAAGTTTTCTAAACAGTTTAGAACTTAAACTTTCAGATTCTAATTGATAGATCTTTTCTTGAAAATTTTGATTTTTCAAAGTATTTTCTAAACATTGATCCTTACAAGGGGGCGTTGCCCCCTAGACCCTCACAAGGGGACGCAATCCCCTTGACAACTGCAAAAGTGCGTCTTTTAAATTGATAAGCACTAATTAGTAATTCTTAATATAAAACACATGTTTGAAGTGTTGTGAGTTATGTGTATGACTTCTATATGTGCTTGTGTTTCATGTATGGTGCATAGCATGGCCCTAAGACCTATGTGATTGGCAGGTTTTTATTTCTTTCTTTTAAATGGGTTGTAATTTTACAAATATGGCCTGCGTGTCATTTTTTATTTTATTGTAATTTATTTTCTACTAAATAGTAGTAGGAATCTCTTTGTATCTTTTCATTATTGTAATGAAGACATGAAGATGTCATAAAGACTTTTCTTATTCCATGGAGATGGAAGTGTGAGGACCATCATAAAGATACAATGAATTTTACAACCTAGATCCATGCTAATGGATCTTCACCATAGGTTTGGACCATTGATCTTCATATTGGCTTATGAAGATCAATATAGATTAAGAGCTATGCTATGACCTAATTTTATTTTCTATATAAGCATGTTATATCATATATGATGATATATGTAAATGTATGTGTAAAATACAGAAATGAAGATGGAAATATAATGAATTGTGAATCAGGAGATGATATAGGATAAGGTCAAAACAAGTAAATTGTAAAAGTTTAAGTTTGGTTGTAGGACAAATATTAAAGTTCGGATTTCTGCAATTTTTGACAGATTGTACGTCGCCTCTTGGAGAATCTACGCCGCTGGCGTAGAGACGGCATAGGATGGGAACAGTAGCATTTTTCTTAACACTGGGAGGATCGCTGCCGGTGTTCACTAGGGTTTCTCTCAAAACCGACATGGAATGCCGCCGGCGTAGGGCATGGATTTGCCCGCGTATATAGTAGGATCGAAGTTCTGGGAAATCAAAGCCCGATGAATGCTGCCAGCACTCATGTAAATTTTGTCAGCGTAGGGTGTACGCCGGCAAGATCTACACGTACGCCGCCGGCGTATGACCAAATTTCTATAAATACGAGACGCAAAAAACATTTTCGACAGATTTTCTTTTATCATTTTTTTTCTTGCGTTAAAAAGGGTTTTGGAGTGGTCTTAGAGATCCAGGCTTGGAGAATCATCCGGAGGGTGTTTTTGATCCAAAGTAAGTAATTTTAATCTTCTCTTATGAATTAAATATGAAATTATATACGTTTTCTTAGGGTTTGGGTTGGATTTTGCATGAAGGTTCTTGTGAGGAAACCTTAGCACGTGTGAGATCTGTGAATTGGTGAATGCAAGTCGAGTTTTAGCGATTCAAAATAGTAAGTTTATCTCCTCTATGATGGATTCAAATAAAATACGGGTTAAACAATCCTCATACGTTCTAATTGTTGTGCATTTAGGGTTTTGGGTGAAATAATTGATGTTTGTGAAGTTTGATCAAAATAGACGGTACAGATAACGGAGATTTCTTTTCAGGTTAGGGTTTTTGGAGAATTCATGTTTGTTAGGGTATTTTGATAATGCGATCATATCTGTTGATATATATATATATATATATATGTTGTAACAGGACATTTGGAGTTTGTGGAATTGTTGTTGGTGTGGATATAGGAGTTTGTGGAGTTCGGGTTGTCTTTGTTGTTGTTGGTATCAGATTCTGAGGATTTGATTTATATTCATGAAATTTAAAAAGGTACGACCAATCCTTGCTTGCTGTTTTTGCCTGTAAGTTTAGTATTGATTGAATGCTTGTAGGAACAGAATTTCTTAATAAACTTAATCGTTATTCGAGTCAATAGTTTTATGATTGATTGTGCTTGGTTTTGACCAGTAAAGACCTGGCAGACAGTGATACTGGTGAGGCACCCTAATGATCTTGGTGTGAGGTTGTCCCTAGTGGACTCGTGCCTTGATATGATTCTGGTAGAATTAAGTGTTATGGATTTGGAGTGTTTGGGGAGTACCCACTCATCCATATATGTATATGATTATTATTTTCAAAGAGTTGTATGATTTTTAATGGAGTCTGAGTAACTCCGAGTTCAGGATTAGTGTATGCCTAATACTGGACTGTGTTGTTGTGTTGGCTTAAGAAAGATAATAATATGATTGTTTGCATTAGTTGAAGTTGCATGAATTGTATGCCTTTTGTATGTGCATATGCATTTGTTTTTGGATTGGAGTTATCGTACTGGGCGTCGCTGCTCATTCTTTTAAATTTCAGGTACAGGTGAAAAGATAGTATATGATCTATCTGGTTATGATTTATTCTTTGATAGCGGGGATGGAGATAGTGACCCGACTATCCAGCCGAGAGTTAGGCTTCATAAAACCAAGTTTCTGAGAGAAGACATGTTTTGATCATTTGAGATCGTAGTTGGATTCATAGTTGGTTTTAATTGAAAAGATTTTAATGTAAACAGTATTTAGTTTTTATTGAATTTGTTGACTGTAAAGTCAACTTGGATTTTATGTTTGAACAAGGAGTTTATGTTTTATGAAGTATGGTTTTAGTTTTAACAGGTTTGGTATTTTATGAGTTACCCTATGAGTGTTTAGAGATGAATGATTGTATTATTATGGATAATAGAGCCTTTGCGTATCCTATAAGAGGGGATACGGGCAAGTTGTAATGCCTTATTTTAGGGCGTTACAGCTTATTTGGTATCAGAATTATAGGTTTTGAATCATATAGATTTAAGTTTTGATTCCTTAGGACGGTGAGATTTGAGGAGTGGGGTAAATAATAGGTTTGTGTTTAGTTAACTTTAATGTTGTCTTATAGATTTAAGTTTTGATCTTGAGTTAGATACCCTTATTATAATTTCGTGGTGTTTTGTTGTATTAGAATGCCTCTAAGAAGAAGAATTCCTGAGGAAAATGGGAATTTGGGGCAACGTAGGATGAGCAGCAGGCTCAGAATCAAGACTTGCCATCACCTCCACCTATCGACAGTAGGTTCCGGTCGATGCTGCACAACATATGCAAGCTTGAATGCTTTGTTAAGTAGTAGGTCAACAGCAGCAAAATATGAGGAGGGATATGCAGATGGCCCAAGAAAACGCCGAAGCTTGGAGACAGAGACTCAAAGGTTAAATGGGAATGAAGGAAATGGAGTTAAGCATGCAGATGTGCTTAGTCTGAACAAATTTATGGACCTGGTGCATAAGTTTGAGCCTACCAGGTAAGCCTCTCGAAGCACAGTTGTGGATGGAAGAGGTTGAGAAGACATTTGCTGCTCTGATATCCCAGAGAACAAGAAAGTGGAATATATGCCTCCTATTTGCTAACTAGAAGAGCCAACAACTGGTGGTTGAGCACTAGAAGACACATGATTGTATAATTACATGGCAAATGTTTCAGCAGGCCTTCTATAGAGAATTCTTTCTTGACATGTTAAGCAGAGAATGCTTTAAGAGATTACACTCTGCAGCAAGGAAAAATGACAGTGGAAGAATATGAGTCAGAATTGCACAGGTTGATGAGATTTCTACCTGACGCTCTGAAAGAGAGTGAAGAGGCCAAGGTTAGCAGATTCATCACTGGACTAGAACCTGAGATCCAGTATCAGGTGAATTTGATGGATTTGAGCAACTACTCAGTTGTGTTGAACAAAGCCAAGACAGTGGAGCAAGGTTTGAGCAGGTTAATACCGTAAGCCACAGAGGAATAAGATATTTTTAGGCAAGAAGCCAGCAGCTGTGTAACTTACATAAGATAGAGGCAAGAGGCCTATTACTCAAATTTTAGGTCAGCAGTGCAGAATACAGATAGAAGATGCACGAGATGCCTTGGACCACATGATGTGAAGGATTGCAAATGGTAGAGAATGCTTGCTTTCCTTGTGGAAAGCTGGGACACAAGAGTAATACCTGCACAGACAAAGTTATTCCACAGGTTTTCTGCTTCAATGTGGGCAGAGAGGGACACAGAGCTGTGGATTGTAAAGGAAGGCAGTATGGCAGAGTTTATTCTGGCCAAGGGCAGCGAGCACCAGCAAAGGTTTACGCTTTACAGCGTAGTGAGACTTCTAGTGTTGACACTATCGTGAGTATGTTTCCTATACTCCTACATAGTGCATATGTGTTGTTTGATACTGGTGCCAGTTTCTCTTGTGTTTCTGAATCTTTTATGTCTGTTTGTGGTATATCTGTTGCGTTTATGCCTAGATGTGTATCTGTTAGTACTTGTAAACCCCTGTTTTCTAAGCCCTAAACCTTAAGCCGGAAAGTCTACCGGAGACCTTAAGTCAACCGATCTTGAGTAAAACCCTACAGTTTAGGTCCGACAAACCCGAGTTCGTAAATCGAGGAGTTGAAAAATAATTAAAGTGTTTAGAATAGTCCGTAATAATATTTGAATTATTAAAAATATCAGATTGGTTCATTTTCGGCTTATTTCGAACCCATTTGGATACTGCTTTGGGAAGCGTGTCCCGGGGCTCGAAAAATTAAAAATATATCTTTAATATTTTTAGACTCGTATTTTATAAGGATTTCAAAAATATCAAGTTTAGAATTTTCGGATTCTAAAAATATCAGTTATAGCTCATATAAGCTTATTTTACTCTTACCGGTAACTAAAATTGTTAAATTTCTAAAAATAATTTAATTGATTATTTTATTTAAATCATAAAAATTCTGCTACTTTAATAAAAATATTTTCTTAATTTATTTATAAATTTTCTTATTCAAAAAGTCACTTTATCAACCCATACCTCAAGTACACATACATTATCATTACTACACATTATTATGTCTTCTTTGCTTTTCTTACACTTCCATTTCCCAAAATTGCAGCTGCCCATTCCCCATAAAATTAGCCACTTTTCATTATTTTTAATTATTTATTTGATATTTTAAAGTCTATTTTAAGTTAGAAATGGATGCAACTTGTTACACTTTCAAAAATACAAATTGGAATCAAACCACACACACTCCCCACACTCAAAAGTCACGACCAGCCCCTCCCCTTGTTGCAGCTGCTGTTTTAATTTTTTTTAAAATTATTTAGCTCACTTTAAACACTATGTAAACATCTCATACCTTCCCTCTTTTCATATTTGTAAACCCTACATTTTTCCTCTCTCTTTTCCTCTTCTTCCTTGCCTTTTCTTCTTGAAAACAAGCTGTCCCCATTTTTCTTTCTTGCTCCCACATATATTTCTTGTAAGTATTTGAGGTAATCTTTCCCTTTTGCTCTTATAAGATGTTCTAGGATGATACCATGGATGTTTTCATGCATCAAAGGATTTCCACAAGCTTAAAAGGCTATGGATGATGATGCCAAGAAGTGAAACACTCCTCTAGATGATGATCTCTTTGTTCTTAGTATTTTTGTTATATGGAAGGCTGTTTATCTTCTTGTTTTTGTGATAGCTTTAGATCTAGAGTTTTATCAAGCTTTAGTTATGTTTATGTGTAGATCTAGGAGTTCAAGGCTTACTACTAAGTTTTTTTATGCTTTCATGGATATATATTGAGTAGATCTTAGATTCAAGTTGGAATGAAAAAGAAAAATTCGTAACTTGTCAATGCCCTATTTTAAAACCTCTTTAAGTCTTAAAATGGAAGCTTTTGTTAAGAAAATGAAGGTTTGATGGATGTATATCATCAAGGCTTCATCTTACAAGAATCAAAGTTGATTTTCAAAGTTTATTTTCAAAAACAAAAATTGTATTCTCGGATCAAGACAAAGATCCAAAATAAAACATGTTTTCCAACTCACAAATGAGGATTTTATTCAAGAAATGAAGGGTACTTGAGATATAATATGTTAATGGGTTGTTTTCCATGAGTTTTGATGAAATTTTCTCAAGAGATATGTCCAAAATAAATTTATGAAAATTCGATCAAGACCAAGACCTATTTTTGAAACCCATCATTCAACTTTAAAATGAGATTTAGACAAAATATAAGAGGCTCTTGATATAGATATCTTAAGGAATGGATTTTCATAAGTTTGAATGGGTTTTCCTAAGAAGTATTGCATAAATCAAGTGCTTTGTAGAAGACAATATTTAGGTCTTGTTTCATTGTAAGTTTCAAGGTGGAAATTCGGAATTATGAGAAGACCAATTTTGAAAACCTTCTTTTTGATCTCAAAACAAGTATTTTACATTGAAAATGAAATGCTTGGATGATACATAATATAGGAAAAATTATTTTTATTGAACTAAGTGAGTTTAGTAAAGGAATTACTCAAAACAAGACAATGAGTTTCAACTTGTGAATGTTGGTTTATGAATATGGATTCTTAGAAGTTTCTTTGAACATTATGTTTGGGATTAGATAAGCATGTAATCTCTTAATTTGTTTTAGAGGATCTCCTTGCAAGTTTAGGACTAATATGAGTCAACCTAAGTAGTTAAATAGAGTAGATATGGCAATTTTCACAAGGCTCAAATCTGGA